>OX453032.1:0-311922 GCA_949699075.1 Asteroscopus sphinx | reverse complement strand
AAATCAAAAATAATCGCAAATAATTTGAAATGTGTCACAACACTATTGGAAAATGTCAAAAACGCCATCATGGCGTGCCGCTGGTATAAAACACTATTTAGGTATTTAGCTACTTTTGGCTTAAAAAAAAAATTCTCGATCATTGAATACTTTTTGAATCTGTTTAAATTTCGTCCCATTGATCTACTGTCAAAAAGAACAGATCATCTGTCAAAATTACAACTAACACAGGCATACAAGCACAAGTGATTTAAGAGAGCTGAACTTTTTATAAATAATGTTTTTTTACGCACCGTGTTATGTAGAACATTGTGGTTAAATAGATAAAAATATACAAACGGACAAGTGTCGGTCACCTCTTGATTATACAATTTAACAGATATTACTAAAAAAACCTGTTGAATGGGATCTTTTGTAAATAAAAGTTCGTGAGTCGCGTGACGCGTGGTTTTTTTAAAGAATTTGTAAACATATTTAATTAAATTAACAAGTTTTGACGTGCGGTGCCTAGCCCGTGGAAAAACAATCTAAAGCTATGGTTTCCTAAGAAAACGTTGCCGTAATATAGCAGTGAATGACGTTACAAATCTTTGTCTACGTAAAGGAAATTGTTACATGGAAAAAAAGTATAAAGGTAAGGACCGTTTTTGACAAAGTAACTTTAAAAACAGCGGTGCCGCCATTTTTATAACAGTCTTCGAGTTTCGGACGCTAGATAACGGCACCACTTTCTTAGAAGACCGAAGTTTAACTTATTGACGATATGTGTAGAATTAAAAAGCGCCCAAAAAACTACTCTATGGAACTTTATTGGTTATTACTAAAGTGCGGTCGCTGAGAGAACGCGTTTCAAACAACAACAAAAAATTAGCGCTAAATGGTTGTAGTTTATTGTGACGTTATAATTAATACGAATAATTTTGAATATATCTTAAATTTTGTATCGATAGTGCATATAAAAGAAAAAAAATATGTTATCTTACATATTTTGCTACTTCAGGAAATGTCACTCAGCGGCCGAACATTACTAAGACGCTACTCAATTCCAAAAGCTCCCATCGTTCAGGAAAATAGAATTTTATGAATACACAATATTTTATTCTCATTAAAATGTTTTTTTTTTGCCGACAATTGTTCGTTTCACCCTACTTAGTATTAAGTTTTTGTGTTAGTCAACCTGTGTGAAAGACGAAATCAAAATAGTAATAATTATGAGAGCTAGCAATACTGTTTATGTAGTGTTATTTTTTGCACTGGCTATACTGATTATATCTTATACATTGTAGTGTTTTTCTAAAGCAAATTAATTAGTGAACTTATAACAAATATCTGCTAAACCGATTTTTTAACACATTTTATGGCCTGATAATAAACGTGAGTTTATATTTTAATAAAATCTCGAAAATACCGAATTTATAGCTTCGACCAATATGATGCCTAAAGGCACGCGTCCACCTATCGCTATCGCACGCATCGGATTGATCTCATTGTATACAAAAATGCGGATGACGTCAACGGCAACCGAATGTAGGGTTGCCACCTGCCATTTCTTGATTTAGGGACTAGGTACCAGCATAAAAAAACGGGTTTTAGATTTTTGTACGGGAGACAATTAAAACAAGATTGTTTTATATGACGATATTTTGTTTTTAAAATTATACTTATTGTTTGAAGAAAAATAAGCTTTCAAAGGCTCTTTATTGTTTGAAGCAAATGTAAAAAAATCTGCACCGTTGTGCTTAAAATTACGTTCCGCCTGCACAGCTTTATTTACCCTGTATTTTATTTTGCTAATTACGGGTTCCTATTTTGGAATAGCCTGAAAAACGGGGTAACCCGTGAAATACGCGGTATCTGGCAAGCTTATCCGAATGTCAATATTGAAAATACGATTGCTCGTAGAAACTCGTCGGCAATCCGTACGATGCGTACGATACCGAAAGGTCGACGCGTGCTTTACAGAATACCACCAACATTCAAGTGTTGCCAGTGACAAGGAAGTATTTTGCCAAAAAAAAACATAAGCAGTGTTTCCAGACTCAATATTTTAATAATTGTGTGTAGAATAATTAATAGTCTTTTTTCTTTGATCGCACAATTTTTTTCTTAATTATTAAGTGGATTCGTTGTATATTTAATAGTTATATTTTATAGATTATAAACAGAAATATAGGAGTAATAATTTATTCTCTGTAAGTAGATAGATTTTTTATTTATTTTTCTTTGTAAAAATAGGTTAAGAGGATTTTAGACGGCATTTAAAAATAAATAAAATATTAATGTATAATATGTGTGTATGTGTATTTTTTTTATTTACATTTATGCAGTGAAATATACATTGTAGTACAAAATTATTTTCTTTCAAATTTATTTATCGTTCTCTTTTTTTTTAGAATGAATGGTATGTAATTAAATTATGAATTAATTATAATTTACTTAAGGACAGGCGCGCAATATAAATTTTAATGCATCAACCATTTTGATTCATTAAAAACCAATTCTATCTCAATTATAATAAGGCTGTTTATTGATTGAAAATTGGAATAATCCGAATTGATTTATCTAAATGAACCGAACGAAGTTTACGGCGGAACATTGGCCTCAAGCAAAACGTGTTTCCCCAAAATTACTACTCTTGCTTTCCATTAGAGCTGTGTGAGGGAGCTGAGCGAAGAAAAGTCCACCTATAGGATGGATTTATTTTTCTATTGTTTAATATTTTTTCTCGCTTACTTTCTTCGCTCAGCTCTGGTGGGAAGCCACCCGACGACCCTACTCCTTTTACTTCAATATTGCCGCTAGAAATGACTGAAAAAGGCTTTATAGTTAGTTTTGCTCTACAAGATTCGTATCCGTGATATCTTGGACATTTGCGCAGCGACGCTAATCAATTCTTCACAGCTACACTTAAAACTATTGACTTATAAGTGGCTCTAAATAAAGATGTACTAATAGAATCATTTATCATTATTAGCGGAAAGTTAAGAGACATTTTATATGGGTACGTGATTTTGTAAATGCGCACATGACTGACATCAAGACGTACTGCCAAATTATTTCATATTATTAAAATTAGAAGAAATCTTCGAGACATGTTTATTCCATCGCATACTATTAATATTAACACAATTACCGAACTTCGTCATCATAAATTATAGTTGTAATGATTACCATCAAAACAAAACGGCAAAACATGAGTTATTTTCATGTTTGCATAATAAATACGGAAACTAGAAGTACTTGTCTACTACATACAAACAGATTTTTGCTTAGCACTTCGCAAGGCCAATTATTTGAAAATTAATAAAATACACAATTTTAACTACCGGATCAACGGATTACAATGTTGCCAGTGTGGTTAGCAAGCGACGAAAACGGGAGCTCATTTTTTAACGTTAGCTTTGCAAGCAACGCCAAAGATAATAGAATCACTTCGTTTAGCAGCGCCCGCGCCACCGTCAACGTCAAAAATATACGACGAAGGAGGACTGTTGCTCAAGGCTTAAATTCCTCCCGTTATGAGAAAGGGACGGATGACCATCAGGTGACTGCGAATGCTACCGACAAATTCCTAGCAGAAGTTTTCTAAGAATCCAGTGCGAGACATATTGTTTGGCACCGTCTCTTGCGTAGCCCGAGGAGGTATATACGGCGACTGGATCAACCATGGACATATTCAAGAATACGGTAGGATATAATAATGGGAAAAATGTTGAAAAATATATTTCACAATAAATCACGTGTCATCAACTCAGCCTATCGCAGTCCACTGCTGGACATAGGCCTCTCCCAAGTTGCGGCACAACACTCGGTTCTCTGCCAGCCGCATCCAGTCCCCCCAGCCACGTCCTTCAGGTCGTCGGTCCACCTGGCGGGGGGGCGCCCTACGCTGCGTTTGCCGACTCGCTCGCAGACATGGCCAGCCTACTGCCACTTCAGCTTACTGATCCTACAAGCTATGTCGGTCACTCCGGTTCTTTTCCGGATAATCTCGTTACTGATTTTATCCTTCAAAGAAACTCCAAGCTTAGCTCGCTCCATAGCTCGCTGAGCGACACGAATCACGTGGAGAAGAATTGTTCGCGCACGCTCTGGGTAACTAAGGGGTCTGCTAGCTGCTACAAAAGGCGGAGAGGGTGGAAATAGCCACCGATGGACACTGTCGTGCTAGGTGCATCACCTCACTGCATGAAACTTTGATTTGTAAGCGCGGAATAGTTTTTTTTTAAGAAGAAGAAGGCCATTATAGAATAGTAGGTAAGTATAGAAATAAACCAATCATCAGCCCATTACTGTCCCACTGCTGGGCACGGCCCTCTTAGAAAGAGAAGAATTGTCCACCACGCTGGGCTACTGCGGATTGCCGGACTACAGAAAGAAAGAAAGAAAGAAAGAAACATTTATTTGACACAAAGCACATAGATACACAGACACAATTCAACAGGAACACAATTAAATATACAAAAAACGGATCATCGATGCTGTGTGTCTAGCGACTGTGTCAAAAAGGTCCAGTTCAGCATAAATGCCAGGCAACAAGTGCCTGACGCTGGTTTTCAACTGAACCTTCAATGGTAAACGTGACGGATGTAATTTTATTAATAAAAATTATAATAATTGTGATTCCTTTATATGAAAGTAAAATATAAAATAAAATAAATTTCAAACTGCAACTTAACTGTATGTAATGTAAATAATACATAAATTTTAAATATTTTAAATGTATATAAAAGTAAATAAAATGATTTTAACGTAATAAAAATTAAAAAAACATAATTTACTACACACACCATCGAGAATTGTTTGGAGCTAATACTTAAACATTTTAATGCGTGGGTTGCACGTGGATTAAGTACCTAGTTACCTACTAAGTACACAATTACACAAACAAACATTTTGATGTTAATTAAAGTGAGTTCAAGTACCTGCCTCAAGCATAAAACCTTCATTTATTAAACAATGTAGGTACTCAAATTAAAATACTTTTCCTTGTAATTATTATCCCCAATGGCCGTACGGATGAGTTTGTCAGCCTTCGTTACCGATACACGTCTTAATCGTACTTATATGAACTATCAGATTTGGACATGTATTTGTGGCCAACGAAGGGTAATCATTACCGAATCTTTATTTGATGGCCTTCTATCATGGCCGCTAGCCGCCTACAAATAAGAGCTATTTATTTTAGTTCATGTTTCCATACCCTAGGTTTTTTTTTTGTATTGTACAGTCCGGCAAAAAAGTCGACAAAAAGGTATATATTTTATAATGTATGATGAATGAGGATAAATGAGGAGGTTCGCAGGAGAACGAAAGTAACCGACATAGCCCGAAGAATTGCCAAACTTAAGTGGCAGTGGGCGGGGCACATTGCTCGCAGAACGGATGGCCGATGGGGCAGTAAAGTTCTGGAGTGGCGATCGCGTACTGGAAGGAGCAGCGTGGCGTGGGTAGGCCCCCCACAAGGTGGACCGACGACCTGGTGAATGTCGCGGGAATCCGCTGGATGCGGAAGGCACAGGACCGGTCGTTGTGGCGATGCTTGGGGAGGCCTATGTCCAGCTGTGGACGTCTTTCGGCTGAAATGATGATGATGATGAATGAGGCACCCTCGTTTTTAGAAGCTTTTAATTTTTTCACACTCTTGTCAAAGTACAGCTTGGCGTGTTAATAGACTCAAATCTCATAGTTAGATATACCTATCCTTTGTACATAATATGTACTATGTCTAGGCCTTATTACCACTATTTTTTCTGAGCAGGAATCGAACCTGCGACCTGTGTCGGAGATGTCATCGCTCAACCACAGTGCCAATCGATCATCAAAAAATATTTGCTTACGTACCTATATCCTGGTTGCTGGCCCACCCAGTAAGCTAATTTGATCCCTGAGTTAGTTTCGGTGTTTAGGAAATGCCGACGACATCTTGTTTTTAAAAGAACTTAGGTACCTACTTGTAAGAGTGAATATAACATGCAATTTGCAGAATAAATAATTTCATTTCAATGAATGAGTTTCTCGACTTACCTATCACACATAGGTACATAATACCACAGAAATATGAATAATTAGACAAGTAAGTACATAAAAGAATAAATATTTGGGACATTTTTACACAGCACCATCTAGTTCCAAACTAAGCAGAGCTTGTACTATGGGTACTAGACCAAACCAACACAAACACTTATGTTCATCATGTACATACTACCTCAGTGATCATCACATAAATGTTTGTTTCATAAGTCATAAGTCATTTATTCATTTGTGTAACATAGGTACAAAAATAATATAAAGTTTTCAAAAATTTCGTCCTCAGTTGAAAGGACATGCCACTTGGCGGGACTATTTGCCAACTGTCATGCCGCTGGATTCAGCGGCATGGTCGTGAGTGGCCGGCAGTAAGTAAAAACCAGTAAGTTCCCGTCCTCGGTCCACAGTAGGTGAAGGTACTGAGAAATAAATCAATAAAATTTAAGACGGGCCGCTCTGCAGTTTGACGCGAAATCATTTTTGTTGAATACGTCAGTCATACTGGCGAGCGTGCCCGTTTGCTGGCTGTGGGCGAGTGGAAGTCGGGACTGAGGCTTGAGGCTCACCCGACATAGGCACAACTATGTTAGGAGACTCAACTTTTCGGTTCGCTATGTGACTACACTTAGGCGCTCCTTGCTTTGCTCCACATCGGTGTCACTGCGGTGAAGCGGTCGACAGGTTCGGACACCATGGCCTTTCCTGTTGCTCTTGACACCGCCGCGGTGCGTCCCAGCTGTACTAATATAACGGCTTGGCACGTGACAATGGGAAAATACCTGACGGCACGACGTTATTGCCTTGGAAGATGGGTAGGCTTCTGGTGTGGGATGCAGCCTGTGTTGACGTCCTGGTGCCATCCCATTTTCCTAGTTCGGTGGACTGTGCCTGCGCTGCTGCGCAATTGAGACTTTCCATCTTTAGGTATCATTTTAGGTAGTTTTAGCAACAACCTAGGCAAAGGTAATCGCTTAACATCAGGTGGGCCTTTAGCTCGTTCCGTCATCTTAAAAAAATATTAACCTTATTGGTTGCTATTGCTATGATGAGCCGTTTGGGGTAGAAAGCTCGTGCCATGGGGTCCAATTGTGAGGAAATTTTGGTGAACACTTCGCGCGACTGGAGAGCTCGCTTGTTCCTTGGGCAAAGAATAAGCATTGCCAGTCAGCCAGTGTTGAAGGCACGCTTGCCAGCTGACAGCGATGTGGAGGATCATTTCGATGCCTAAGTACGTGAACTTTTATATTAGTTGTATTTTTTTTGCTGTATTTTTATACGTATATTTATACAACGTGTATCAGAAATGCGTGGTCATATTTTAAGAGCTCATTCAGGGCATAGCATAGAACAACTTTTACTATGGGACCGACCCTGAAATCGCGAAAAAAATATCAGCTGTTCCCTACTAAATCATCGAAGTCGCTCGACAAAATGTAAGGATCAACCGTTTTTTTTTTTGCGATTTCCGGGTTGGTTCCATAGTAAAAGTTGTTCAGTAGCATCCCCTGAATATGCACTTTAAATATGACCACGCATTTCTGATACACGTTGTATAGACTATTGTAGATATTAAGATTGTAGATATTAGATTAGAATTTTTCCACATTACATTTAAGTTAGATTAATGGAAACAAATAAACCGTGGAAACAAATAAACGTTTGACTGAAAATTAAATAAATATGTAAATATGGGAAATACATCTCGTACTGAAGCTTGCAATTTATTATTTCCAATGCTCTACGTGAACTAAGATTCTAAATTCTGGGCACCTCTGCCCACTGGACTTTTTTATCTCCTAAAGACTATTTCGGACATGACCGCTAAGTTTGGACAGAGAAAAGTGAAGGTACGGTCGACCGAACGTCGGTGGTAACACTTTGACATTAGCAGCATCTTTATTTCGTAAGCAGTAAGGGCGGTTTTCGAATTGAAGTGTTACCACTTTCATGCTGTCGACTGTACTAGGTACTTATGGATAATCTCTCTAAACAATTACTTATGAAACCCTCGTGCTCTATTTTAAAGAAAAGCCTACCTTACATGAATCGACTAAGGCTTGATGTCCAACGATAATTATCTGGTTAATCGATCGTTTACACACAATTCCAGTAAATTTTTCGAGTAATCGGCTGTTTAACCAGAGAAGTAACGTTCATGAACACCGGCCTAAGTAGGTATCGTACTGTATGAAAAGATTATCTTCTTGTGATTCTATGCTCAATTATCGGGAAACCACTTGGGCATGCATAAGTACCAGTGCACTCCTCTCGGAACTGCGTAACTTCTAATTCGCGTAAGCCGGATAGCGCTAGTAAGTCGAGGTATAACAGTAACTGTAACACAAACTTATCAACTTCATTTTACCTACACATTAACAATTGGATTTATAAGACAAAATAAGTAAAAAACGTTTATTTGTTTTAAATATAAAGATATTTAATTATTTAGTTATTAGATATAAAATTTAGCTATTACTGCAACAAGAACACCAAAGTTTTAGATAGAATATAATTAGTGTAATTAATTTATTATTATAATTAACCTGCAGTCTATGTTAGAAAACATACTATGTACTTAAATTATACAATATTTACATTTACCGGTAATTTAACATTGACCGGGCAAAGCAGTTTTATCAAATTGTCCGGTCAATGGTAAAATGTTCGTATTTATACTTATAGTCTTGTCAAAATTGCTGCTCAAACTTTAAGTGGTTGTTCAGATGTAACCTGAAACAGATATCCTGTTTGAAAAAACGCAAAAAAGAACAAAAGTAGAACGGAAACCAGCAAACAACATTTTTATTGACACAAATGTATAAAAATATCAAGGTTACTTAATAATTTAAATGTGGTAAGGTCGTATATGAAACCTATTTACACTGTACCTACAGGGAAATCTCAAATAATCGAGACGAGTTTTCTTACTCGTCTACCATGTTCACCATGTCTGAAGGCACATTTTATCAAACTATATAGTAATCTCGCCAACCGCAGCGTGAGATTTTATGTTATTGAGGAAGGTGCGTACTGCGTGGACCTTCGCAGCTTCGTTCGAATATTGTAACAAATTCTATTAGTAATTCTCTTTTTCAATGTTTACACTACATTTTCGAACAGCATTTAAAGTTTGAGGAAGAATTTAACCAGTAATTATGTCATCAAATTAAATATTATCCAGGCAATGTCGATAATATAAGTGATTTATATGCGTACACAATATCATTCTTCGGATAGGGTAAATAAATAAAATAGTGTATTAATGCGTTAATGTGTTAAAATAATAAATAAATTGTGTAATTTATTATAAGCGTAATTGTATAAACTCTCGACATTGCCCGGGTATTATTTATTTATTAACGAAATACACCCTTCTATACCGTATTGAAGGATGCAAAAAAGAAAATATAAGCAAAATACTACAGTATTTTTATATATTTTACTACCACTTTACAATAATTATTGCTTGTGTTTCGCGTAATTGACAACTAACAAAAGGATTGTGTAGGTAAGTTTGTTTATAATAAAGGTACAGTTGACTGCATGACAGTGGTAACACTTCAACTCAAAAACCGCCTTTACTGCTTACGAAATAAAGATGCTGCTAATGTCAAAGTGTTACTACCACCGACGTGCGGTCGACCGTACTTCCTTGAGTACGGTATTAAGTTCGACGGACGTAATAGTAATATTGTAATTGTATAAATGATTCACTTCGATTTCTAGAAGGCTGACCGACACAATTGTAATAGATGTCATATCTCATATCAAGGGTTGTTGTGAGTGATTGATTTATTTATTTATTTAATAACTCAACTTATTATTATAAGCGTATTATTATAAGCGTGGCGATTATGGCATATCCCCCCTTAATTGGGGGAGGCCTGTCCAGTAGTGGACGTCTTTCGGCTGTAATGATGAACTCAACTTATTACTAAGTGTAGGAGTGCACGCCCGAGTTGAGCATGAGGCGATGCGGTGGCGGCGCGGCGGGGCCTGCGGCGTTCGTGTCACAAGTTACAGCATATACAAACGACAGTGTCTATTAGGTAGTTATAGTCCTGGCAATAGATTTGTGTAGCAAGTCGGGGCGATGTCCGCTATCGCCAGGACCATAGATTGGTAAAATCCGCTGTTTCCTTGGTCCTGTCCTGCCAATAGCGGACATTGACCCGACTCGCTACACACACATACGTGGGACACTCAGAAAGTTTTGCGAAATTAAAAAAAATTGTTCTATACGTACATATATTTTTATCAAATCTTTTCAAAGTACTTTCCACCAGCCTCTATACAAAGATTCATGCGCCTAAACCAGTTTTCAAAACACTTTTTCCAGTCCGCCGCAGACACCTCGTTTACAGCCTGCTCGAACGCAGCCAGCGCATCTTCCGGCGACGAAAATTGTATCCCTTTGAGCTGATTTTTTATTTTTGGGAATAAAAAGAAGTCACACGGTGCTAGATCAGGGCTGTAAGGAGGGTGACCCAGGAGTTTGACTGGCGTGCTGTCCAGGAAGTCCCTCGTTTTGAGTGCGGTGTGCGCAGGTGCATTGTCGTGGTGGAGCAGTAGCCCGCGGAGCCCTGTGTTTGGTCGCTTGTTGCTTATAACAGAGAAAACTTCTGGCAAACATTTGGTAGTATACCATTCGGCATTAATGCTTCTTTGATCCCGTAAGGGAATTGATACCAAGTGGCCAGTCAAATTAAAAAAGCTAGCGATCAAAATCTTACCCCCGCTTCTAGATCGCTTCACTTTGGTAGGCGTTGGCTCATTTTGAAACACCCAAACAGTCGACTGGCGCTTGGTTTCTGGGTCGTATTGATAAATCCAGGACTCATCACCTGTAACGATGTCGTAAACACGCCGAGACGAGCCTGCTTCAAATTTGTTAAGCATATCACGGCACCATTCCACCCGGGCCTGCTTCTGAGCATCGGTGAGGTTGTGCGGCACCCAGCGTGATACTATCCTCCTCACGCGAAGATGGCTGTGTAGAATCTCGTGAACGCTTCCCGATCCAATCTTCAATATGTGTTGAATCTCCTGATATGTAATTCGCCTATTGTCTTGGATTAAATTTTTCACTGCTAGCACGTTTTCTTCGGTAACAGCCGTCAAAGGGCGACCGCTTCTTTCGTCATCCCCCAAAGTTGGTCGACCGCGCTTGAATTCGTTATACCAACGATACACGGTTGCCTTGGAAGGGCCTTCATCCATGAATGCCATTTGAAGTCTATCGTACGATTCATCCGGTTTCAGGCGACACTTGAAATCGTATAAAATCATAGCTCTAAAATGTTCCCGGCGCAGATCCATATTTCAGTGAGACACAATACTTTGAATTAACTCGCAAAAAATGTGGAGGGAAATTTTGAAATTGGAACTTACTTATTTTTACTTATAAATAATCATATTTTCGAAAAACATTATAACTGGCCAGTCTCCCATATATAAAAACTTTTTTTCGCAATACTTTCTGAGGGGCCTGGTACTACATACAATGCGAACTGGCTGTTACAATTCGTGTGTCACCTTATATGCTACTTGATATTAACATCTATTAAATGTGGGTAAACCTAAATACATTACAACTCTCCACCTTAAATAATACATCTCCTTTATTCAATACACTACTACACAATACACTACAATTCAATAGAATACAATACAATTAAATTAAGACAATAGCTGCTGATGACACCTTAAACCTTTTTGCTACAAAACAAAGATACTCAACCTTAATTACTTAACTTAAACATTAATTTAGACTGCTTAACTATGACCATAATATTTTGGAGGCCTTCTTAATCGACACGCCCGTATAGGACGTGTTCGGGCCACTTCTGGAACAGGATCCTCAGAATTTGGGACAACTATATTACATGGATCAGGGCTGGGAACATTAGCGACAGTCAGAGGGACCGAACAAGAAGCGGGTGTGGACGGCAACACATCGACCGTCGCGGCACGATCCGGACTTAACTGTCCTACGCTCCGAGGGCCCGGCGTCTCAACCATCGGTACCTCTATGGTGACTGGGACGGGCGTCACCTCCACTGCCTTGGGACGGTCCGCCTCGAGAGAACTCCGTTCTGACGTACTAGTTGGACAAATCAAAGAACTACGTGATCGCTGTCTTAACTGATCAATATGCCTATGCGTTTCCTTCCCCGACTCATCCACAACCCCATAATCAGTAGTACCAATTCTTTTAACAGTACGTACCGCATTTTCCGCCGCCCCATTTGACGCTGGGTGGTATGGGGCAGAAAAAATATGTTCTACGCCGTTAATAGTCAAAAAGTCTGACAATTCTTTACTTGTAAACGGGGGCCCATTGTCAGAAACTATTTGTCTAGGTAACCCCCACCTAGAAAAAAACTTCTGTGAGTTTTTCAATAGTAAAACTAGCCGCAGTACTAGGTACAGGAAATACCTCTAGCCATTTAGTCCTTGCGTCTACTGTAATTCTCGAATGTCATTATCCGCAGGCCACATATCCCGAATATAACTTAAAACCCTACTTAACATTGGAAGTCTGTTGTTTTATTATATTATAATCAAGCAACAACGCATTCTGTGCAAAATGTAAATAAGTTTGCTCGGGAACGTGCAATGACTCATCGCTACTGTAAGGAACCGGTAATCTTGATAGTCCGTCCGCACCATTTTCTTTAGTGTTTACGTATTCTATATCATACGTATATGCCGATAAAATTATCGCCCAACGCTGTAGTCTACTTGCCGCCATCGCCGGAACACCGTGCTTCGGTCCAAATATGCTAACTAATGGCTTATGATCGGTTCGCAGAGTAAAGCGTCGGCCGTAAACAAACTGATGCAACCTTTGTAAACAAAATACAATAGCTAACGCTTCCCGATCTATCTGCGAATAATGTTTCTCGGCGCTGTTCAACGCACGTGACACATACACCACCGGCCGGTCGCGGCCGTCGGCGCTTGTCTGTGTGAGTACGCCACCTATACCCCGCGCACTCGCGTCGCACGTCAACACTAATGGCTTATCTGGGTCATAATGAGCCAACACTTCCGCACCTGTCAATATTTTTTTAATCTTTGCAAACGATTCCTCGCACTGAAAACTCCATTTCCAACTTGCATTTTTCTTTAAAAGTTCATAAAGAGGTGATAATATACTACTTATATTCTTAACAAATTTTGCATAAAAATTTACTAAACCTAAGAAAGAACGCAACTCAGTAACATCTTTTGGCCTGGGAATTTTTGTTATAGCGTTTACTTTATCCGTATCTACTTTTATACCATCTGTAGCTATCACATATCCTAAGTATTTGACCTCATCAACCATGAATTGACATTTACTGCCTTTAAGCTTCATTCCGTGCTTTTCTAACCTATAAAAAACTTTTTCTAAAGTTTCTAAATGCTTATTTTGCCCCCCTGACGTACCTATGATTACATAGTCGAGAAATACCTCTACCCCTGGAATGTCACTAAGAAGATTCGACATAATCCTCTGAAAGATGCCCGGGCTCGAAGACAAACCAAACACGAGTCTATTATATTTAAACAAATCTCTATGTGTGTTTATTACAGTCAAATCTCTAGAATCATCAAGTACAATCTGATTATATGCTTGGGATAAGTCAATTTTAGAGAAGAACGTAGCCCCATTCAAGCTCACTAACAGATCATCGATCTTCGGTAGCGGATACCTATCGACCAGTAAGACAGGATTTAAAGTGACTTTATAATCAGCACAGATATGGAGTCCACCGTCAGCTTTACGTACCGGTACCAAAGGTGTCGCCCAGTCCGAGCACTCAACGGGCTCGATGATGCCTGCGCGCAGCATAGCATCAAATTCCGCATCGACCTGACCCTTCAGAGCGTAAGGCAATGGCCGTGCCCGGCAAAACACCGGGGTCGCCCCCTCCCGCAATCGGAGTGTTGCCTTGCCGCCTGTGTGTACCGTCCCAATCCACTGCCGAATAATTCTTTATACCTATTTAACAAAAAAGTAACATTATCAGTTTTTCCTTTGACAATATGGTTATAATTAAGTGTTCGTTGAAATGGAGGTATTTTAATTTCCAATTCTGATAACCATTGCCGGCCTACTAAAGAAGTTGTACCTCCGTCGATCACAAATAGCTATAAATCCTTAATTTTGTCCATGTACTGAACTTTCGGTCTTATCACACCTAGTGGCTTAACATAGCTACCATCATAAAATTTTAAAACTAAGTTAAATGGTTCAATTAACCTTTTACAAAAATACCTATCATAAGTCTTTTTACTGATACATGAAATCGCCGAACCTTGTCTATTTCCATCTTGATATTGTTTTTATCAATAAGCAATGATAAGCTTACCGGAGTATAGCCGTTCAAACACAGTTGGTGTAATTCTTCCTCTGGTTCAGACGAACTTGAGTCCTCACCTCCTTCCCCCGACTGCTCGCTCCTGGTAGCTTTAACGTGGTTTATCCCGCGCCTCATTCCTCTTCCAATGTTCGACCCAGACCGGGGACACACACGTCTCAAATGTCCACTTTGCTTGCATTTACTGCAAACAAAATGCTTATAGCGGCATTCGTCACAGGTATGGCCACGCCGGCTCCCGGCGCCCTCGCCCGCACCCCGCGCCGCGTGCCCGTGGCCTCCGCGCTGATCACGCCCACGTTTCGCCCTCAACGCGTGTATGGTCGCTGGTACCTCCACGTTCGCTTTTTGTTCCACCACCGCCGCATCTCGCTCCGCCGCTTCCAACCCACAAGCCAATTTAACCGCCCCAGAGTACGTCAGATTTTCCTCTGCGAATAATCTTTGTCTGATGACGTCACTCTTTACTCCGCATACAAACTGGTCCCGCAGATTCTCTTCTAAATTCCCGCCAAACTCACAAGTTTTCGATAGTTTTTTTATCTCGGTTAAGTATTGTGTTATGCTTTCGTCGTCCTTCTGTCTTCTTTGACGAAAACGGTAACGTTCTGCCATGACAGCTGGTTTTGGTTGAAGGTGATTTTTCAAAATTGTAACGGCTTTTTCGTACGTTATCTCCGCCGGTTTGCTCGGGCTGCACAAAGTGCTTAGTAACTCGTACGTTTCATCGCCCACGCCGGTGATCAAAATCGCCAACCACATGTCCTTATCCACCTTGTTAACCTTGAAGTACATCTCCAACCGCTCCACGTACAGCGTCCAATTGCCCGATTTCATGTCAAAGTCCCTTATTTTGCCAACTTTTCCAACCGACATTTTTATTTATTTTTATTTTTACACAACACACCGAAAACGTTAATATTATCCGATCCGTTCGTCGCCACTGAGAAGTTTTCACTATTGTAAATGAAACACGGGAGTCGGTAGCAAGCGTATAATGCGAACTGGCTGTTACAATTCGTGTGTCACCTTATATGCTACTTGATATTAACATCTATTAAATGTGGGTAAACCTAAATACATTACACTTTACACATGCACACCACTATAAAATGGGGCTGCCAGTAAAAAGTAGTTGTCCCCAAAAAATGATTTTGGATGGTTCCTGACATTCTTCCCTACGGATGAGACTTATTATTTATAAACTATTTTTCAGCAATAATTGGGTCAGTAGGACTTCTTTAAACAAGAACACGTAATAAACGTTATGATTAAAAAATATGATACAGTTTGTTTAGAGTTCAACTTTGAAACACATTTAGGTATTTAAATGTTTTAACTTACTCACATACAGGCGACCGCACGTCAGTGGTAGCAGTTTGACCTTGATGGTAACTTTATTGCGTAAGCAGTAAGGGCGTTTTTCTAAATTCAAGTGTTACCATTGAAATGCGGTCGACTGTACGTACATAATAATATACGTGTTCGTATTACATACGTAAATATCAGTTACTACTTTATAAATTCATCAATCGGAGCAAAGGTATCTTTTGTGTTATTAATCTAAGGCCATTCGTAGCCATTGCTCGCATTTTCCAAGCTTTCATGCACATGCGCGTCTCTCGCTTCATGGAGTGTATAAAAAGCTTCGCATCGTTGAACCCTTCTCCACCAAAGCTAACTTTGATTAGCTAGTTTGATTTTCAAATAAAACGAACCTTAATGTCGATTTTTAAGCTATTGCATAGCTTCTATCGCGGGCCTTGAGCGTGGAGACCGAATCCAGAAATCCCGTAACGAAAATAACCTAACACCCCCCACTCCGACCGGCACAGCGGTGATACTTTTTAGTTTTGCCATCTATCGATGAATAGCAGAACTTTTAATGACTTTTTGAAATATCACGCTTGTCTCTTTAGTTCTGCAAATCGCCTCTAGGTGGCATTGGTTGTATCGGCGTTACTGCGCATGCGTAATCCCCCTCTTCGCCCCGCAATCTGGTGACTCATGCCTGCTTAGAGATTCGGCGTTAGGGCACCTCCTCTTTTAATTTACATAAAAATGCTATGCAATAGCTTTACCGCGGCAGTCTCCGAGTGCCACACGTCTTTTTTTTTCGTAGTTGACCGCTTAGCTTCCTTGCATGGCTCTAGTGGAAAGCGACCCTTATGTCCAGTCCAGCAATATGCTATAAACGTTGGTGACAACATTTCCTAGACAGAAGCACATGTTTAGAGTGGCGAGATACTCGGTACTGTTTGTTTTTCAGAAGCAATATTGACAATAGTTATAATGCAGTTAACACTTCAAATTCAATAAGGAAACTTACAGCTAGCCGCCATAACTGGCTACGTAGACGGATCTTAACATAATCTACGTCTAAATGTATGTACCTACGTAATATTTCGTCACCAACGTCCTGCACAGATCATAGATCTGTCTCATCATTATCTACTTCATCTACTAACATTCGTCTATTCTTCATCTACTAATATTCTTCTATACCTACTTCATCTTCTATAATATTCTTCTATAATTCATCTACTAATATTCTTCTATAGGTACTTTATCCGGTTCCGTGTGGTACTAGACGTAAAGAATTGCACCACCCTATATCTTCTCATGGGTGTCGTAAAAGGCGACTAAGGGATTCACCGGAGGATGGGCATCAGCGTTCTCTGAGTATTTAACCAAACAACTGCGATCGCCAACCCGCCTGCAAAGCGTGGCGATTATGGCATATCCCCCCAAACTGCTTGGGGGAGGCCTATGTCCAGCAGTGGACGTCTTTCGGCTGAAATTATGAGGTACTTCATCTACTAATAACAACATAACATCACGCCTGTATTTCCCCGAAGGGGTAGGCAGAGGTGTAATAGTACACCCATATTTCGCCAGTTATGTTATACTCCCATGTAATAGGGGGCGAGCCTATTGCCATTGACCGGGCACAGATCCAGACTCCGGGCTGCTACTGAGAATTTCCTAATGAAAAAACCCAATAACACTTTGCCCGACCCGGGAATCGAACCCAGGACCCCACGCTCAGCAGTGCTTGCAACCACTAGACCAACGAGGCAGTCACGCTAAGTAGAGTCGAGTCTAAGCAAATGCGGCTGAATACGAGCCTCCCTCCTTTCTCCTTTCTTTTCTTCGTGGTGAGAACCGTTCATGAGCCTTTATTATGCTTCTAACCCTATCACACATGTACATGTTATATGCCAAAAGACGCGCCACGGCGTCATCTATTTTCAGTGTCTAATTGCTAAAAAGTTTCTAGAACAAAAATTGCAAAAATGCAAACCACAACTGTCATATTGGCAATAAAATGGACGATTAAAAACCGGCCAAGAGCATGTCGGGCCATGCTCAGTATTATAGGGTTCCTTAAGTAGGTCTAATTACAAACGAATCAAATCGAATATTAATCATTGCTATTTTAGTTTTTGCTAACAGCGCCACATAGTGCTAAATTTATGAAGCTAAATTTAAGAAGTGTGTTTCTTTTTGTGATTTTTTTAAATAGAAAGTAACTAAAGGAGCATTATTTGCTACGATCATTTTTCTCTAAGGTCAATGACCTATGAACTAGGATGTCTTAAGTATTTTTCAGTTTTCTCACTATAACTCAAAAATTTATAATCACATTATACTCGAAATAATTTTAAAAGAGAGTTTTTATAAAGGTCTATCAATGTTGAAGACTATAAGTTTCTACGTTGCATAGTTTAGAAATGGCAGGGGGGGGACACATTGCAAGCCACTTTGGCGAACTGTATTTCGCAGAGGGTATACCTGATAAAAAAGTTGTGTATGAAACATTACCTTCATTTTAGTAGACCTATTCAACGATACCCCACACGAGGGGGTGCAGCGAAAAAAATATTTTCATCGCCATTTCACATGTATGGGCGCCACCCCTAAAATACGTAATCAAGATTTTTTTATTCTTTTAAAATTGAGATCTATATCTATTCCATTTTTTGTCAAAATTTCATTTACTTATGTTTATAACTGTAGAAGTTATTAAGCGGTAAAGGATTAGGACAGACGGACAGACGGACAGACGGACAGACGGACGGACATGACGAAACTATAAGGGTTCCTTGTAGGACTTCGGAACCCTAAAAAAGGCGGACGTAATCTTGCTAATAATAAGGTTCGCTTGATCGTACGTAGGAACTTAGTGATAGACAATGTGTTATTGAAAAAACTGAAAACCTCTTAAAGGGTCATTGTACTCATCAGTATGAACAATTTTTACTATGGGAACAACCTAACCTACGGAAAAAATCATGTGTTCCCTACATTTTGTCTATTTATGTGAATATGAATGTAGGAAAGAGCTCTTTTTAACCCTAGGCTCTTGAGCCTAAAACTAAACGTCTAAACTAAACTCAACTAATCCTGCCCTGAGTACCTAGTTCGCAATTTAGTTAATTGTTTTTCTGTCAAGCTTTCATGACCTAAGCTGAATTAAAAATTAGAACAACCTCCTAAGTGCGTTGACACTCGGTCACGTGGCGCTGACACGTGAGCTCTATTTGATGACAAATATCGCGAGTTGTTAGCTTTGTGTGTTTTGTTCATCATAAAGCGACTGTTACGAGCGAAACTTATCATTTTAGATGCATCTGGTTATATTGGAAGTAAGGAAAAATTGTAATTTAATTATTTTTATTTGAACACATTATTATTCTGTGGAAAAACGTTGAGACTGAAGTAGAGTTACGTCAATAATATAAAACGGTACAAAAACTAATATTGAAATTTAGTCGTAACTCAGCAAAATAAATCGCTGTATATTGGACCAAACACCAGCGACTATTTCGACATCGACTAACCGATTTGGGCGCCCCTTTCCATCTAGGGCTGGCCCCTAGAGTGGCTGCACCCTTCGCTCTGTCTTAGGGCCGACGTCAAATTAAATGTAATATTTTATAGTAACTCATATTTATTCAAAGTATTTTAGCATTGTTAAGTAGTACCTATTACCTTTATGAATATTGTGCATAATTATACTGTCTGTCTACGTAATATAAATACCTATAAAATACTTATGTTAAGTATAATAGGTGTAGTATTTTCTCAAGTTATTGTTTTCTCGAGCACCTGATCTATTCTAAATTAAGTTGGGGCAGGCCTACAGGTGCAGTCAGGGTCATACGTGGATACCGCACAGTATCTGCAGAAGCGGCATGTGCACTCGCAGGCACCCCCCCGTGGGATTTGGAGGCCCAGGTGCTCGCCGAAGTTTATCGACAAGGAGCGGACCTTCAGGCGGAAAGTGGCAGACGCCCGCCGCCTGAAGTCATTACGAGGTGGCGCAGGGAGGCGCAGGATGCCATATTGGGCCAGTGGAGGGAGAGGCTGGAGATGCCCAGTGCCGGCCATTGGACCGTGGGGGCTATCCAGCCGATGCTTGAGGAGTGGATGCGGAGGCGACATGGGACTCTTTCCTTCCGTCTGACGCAGGTTTTGTCGGGGCATGGTTGCTTCGGCAAATACCTGCACAAAGTGGCGAGACGGGAGGCTAGTCCCGTGTGTCACCAATGCGGCTGTAGTGAGGACACGGCCATTCATACCCTTGCATACTGTCCTGCTTGGGCGATGCAGCGCCGTGCTCTCACTGCAGCAATCGGGGGAGACCTTTCGCTGCCAGCCGTGGTTAAGGCTATGGCTGACAGTGTGGAGGCGTGGGAGGCGGTCGCGTCCTTCTGTGAGGAGGTTATCTCGCAGAAGGAAGCGGCGGAGCGGGTCAGGGAGGAAGACTCCCTCGCTGATCCAATCCGCCGCAGGAGGACGGGTCGGCGCAGGCGGCTTTACGCCGAGCTGATGCCGCCCTAACAGAGGCCAGCGGGCGATAGACTGGGGAGTCTGTCGTCCGCATTGCACGGCCCTCGAGTTGTGGTGATGTCCCAAGTGTACCCGGACATCGCCAAAGAAGAGTCTGTACAAGAAGAGGGACCCGGAAACGGGTCGCGCTGGATGGGTCGCGAATGCCATGCATTGCAGTTCTCGCGGCTCATCCACTAAGGCGAGAGTAGGTACACGGCGGAGTTTTTAGTGGGTGCGAGCCCCACATAACCACGCTGCCTCCCCGGGTGGTGTGGCATGCGGTAGGCATTTTCTCCGTCTCAAAAAAAAAAAAAAAAAAAAGGCCTACAGGTGCAAGCATCCGCCCTTAGCCGGCTGTTGTCGAACCTAGGTGGACCAAGCGCGACCTGCCAGCGGCTCTATAGGGGGTGGTACGCTCGATAGCACCCTACGGGGCACCGGTGTGGGCGGAGTCCAAACGCCCAAAACAAGGCTCTGCTGCGGAAACCGCAGAGAGTCATGGCAGTCAGAGTCATATGTGGATACCGCACAATATCTGCGGAAGCGGCGTGCGCACTTGGAGGCACAGGTGCTTGCTGAAATTTACCAAAAAGGAGCGAACCACCAGGCCGAAAGTGGCAGACGCCCGCAGCTTGAAGCCGCGAAGACGTGGCGCAGGGAGGCGCAGGCTGCAGTACTGCAGCAGTAGAGGGAGAGGCTGGAGACGCCCAGTGCCGGACACTGAACCGTGGGGGCTAGCCAGCCGATTCTTGAGGAGTGGCTATAGAAACGACATGGAACATTGTCCTTCCGTCTGGTGCAGGTTTTGTCGGGGCATGGTTACTTCGGCAGATACCTGCACAAGGTGGCGAGACGGGTGGCTACTCCCGTGTGCCATCAGTGTGGTTGTAGTGAGGACAAGGCCCTTCATAACCTGGCGCACGGTCCTGCTTGGGAGGGGCAGCGTCGTGCAGTGATGTAGCAATTGAGGAAGACTTCTCGCTGCCGGGCATGGTTAGGGCCATGGCTGACAGCCTGAGAGGCAGTCACGTCCTTCTGCGAGGATGTCATCTCGCAGAAGGAAGCGGCGGAGCAGGTCAGGAAGACTCCCTCGCTGATCCAATCTACCGCAGCAGGAGGAAGGGACGGCGCAGGCGGCTTTATGGCGACCTGATGCCGCCCTAAGAGAGGCCAGTGGACGGAATCTCGCTTAACAATAAGTCAAGCAACCATAGTAAGACGGCTCGCTTAAAATTACGGCCTGGCACGCACACATTCACACCCATAGCATAGAAGAAATAATAGTCATAAAGCCGTGACTACGCATTAAAGCTTGGGTGATGGTAGCTATTGTCGTAGTGTCACAAATAAAATGACAATAGGTACATGCTGAAATTTTAATCTCTTATTTCCCGAAAAGGGGTAATTGTACTCATCATTATGAACAACTTTTACTATGAGACCAACACTCAAATCGCGAAAAAAATATCAGGTGGTTCCTACATTTTATCGATTTATTTAAGTGAACACAACTTTCGGGAAATAAGCGATTAAAATTTCAACATGCTGTCTTCATTATAGTAGGTTTAGTTAAAAATTAAGTTCTTCAATCTTTTCTTAGCGTGATTCCATCCGCCTTTCTTTATTCGTCCGAGTTGTGTATACCAACATAATAATCATCGCTGCGTCGTGAGGAAACCATCACACCTGTGATGAGGGCTTCAGAAAGCTGTCGAAGGTGTGTATTCCGCCGACCCGTACTACGACAGGGTGGTGGACTAAGGCCTTCTCATTTACAGAAGAAGCCGTGCCCAGCAGCGTGGTAATATTAGGCTTAACTAGTTATAGGCTGCTCACGCTAAGTAACATAACAACATAACATAACATCACGCCTGTATTTCCCCGAAGGGGTAGGTAGAGGTGTACTAACACCTACACCCACATTTCGCCAGTTATGTTATAGTCCCATGTAATAGGGGGCGTGCCTATTGCCATTGACCGGGCACAAATTCTGACTCCGGGCTGCTACTAAGAATTTCCTAATGAAAAAACCCGATAACACTTTGCCCGACCCGGGAATCGAACCCAGGACCCCACGCTCAGCAGTCGCGCTTGCAACCACTAGACCAACGAGGCAGTCACGCTAAGTAGAGTCGAGTCTAACCAAATGCGGCTGAATACGAGCGTCAGTATTTAAGAAAAGACAGAAAGAACAAATAACACCATGTATACTGTATAGGTATACCCACTCGAGTGACCTTGGGTACTAGTAGTACCCAAACGTGTTTTGCCTCAAAGTGGCCTTGGGTACTAGTGAAGCAAGCGAAGTGAATGTGGAGTACCTCATGAATATGCCTAATATTTTTCTAAATAAGAGTTATTTCTTTTTGGCAATATCACCATCTAGTTCCTAATGAATAACCCATCATTTAAAGGTACGGCAATACTACAACCATTCACTCAAATCTTTAATATAAATATTTTTTATTCAGTCTGTTGTACCTACGTCTTGTCTTGGTGGCAAAGAATTTACCTTATTCTCGTATTTTTTCGATGCATTGTGGTTTTATTTAATTTCTACATAAAGAATAATTACACCATGCATTTTAAACCATAGAACATAAAGGTTAACAATTCACTTTATTCTTAAAATTAGTTTCATAAATACGTGGGACACTCAGAAAGTTTTGCGAAACTAAAAAAAATTGTTCTATACGTACATATATTTTTATCAAATCTTTTCAAAGTACTTTCCACCAGCCTCTATACAAAGATTCATGCGCCTAAACCAGTTTTCAAAACACTTTTTCCAGTCCGCCGCAGACACCTCGTTTACAGCCTGCTCGAACGCAGCCAGCGCATCTTCCGGCGACGAAAATTGTATCCCTTTGAGCAGATTTTTTATTTTTGGGAATAAAAAGAAGTCACACGGTGCTAGATCAGGGCTGTAAGGAGGGTGACCCAGGAGTTTGACTGGCGTGCTGTCCAGGAAGTCCCTCGTTTTGAGTGCGGTGTGCGCAGGTGCATTGTCGTGGTGGAGCAGTAGCCCGCGGAGCCCTGTGTTTGGTCGCTTGTTGCTTATAACAGAGAAAACTTCTGGCAAACATTTGGTAGTATACCATTCGGCATTAATGCTTCTTTGATCCCGTAAGGGAATTGATACCAAGTGGCCAGTCAAATTAAAAAAGCTAGCGATCAAAATCTTACCCCCGCTTCTAGATCGCTTCACTTTGGTAGGCGTTGGCTCATTTTGAAACACCCAAACAGTCGACTGGCGCTTGGTTTCTGGGTCGTATTGATAAATCCAGGACTCATCACCTGTAACGATGTCGTAAACACGCCGAGACGAGCCTGCTTCAAATTTGTTAAGCATATCACGGCACCATTCCACCCGGGCCTGCTTCTGAGCATCGGTGAGGTTGTGCGGCACCCAGCGTGATACTATCCTCCTCACGCGAAGATGGCTGTGTAGAATCTCGTGAACGCTTCCCGATCCAATCTTCAATATGTGTTGAATCTCCTGATATGTAATTCGCCTGTTGTCTTGGATTAAATTTTTCACTGCTAGCACGTTTTCTTCGGTAACAGCCGTCAAAGGGCGACCGCTTCTTTCGTCATCCCCCAAAGTTGGTCGACCGCGCTTGAATTCGTTATACCAACGATACACGGTTGCCTTGGAAGGGCCTTCATCCATGAATGCCATTTGAAGTCTATCGTACGATTCATCCGGTTTCAGGCGACACTTGAAATCGTATAAAATCATAGCTCTAAAATGTTCCCGGCGCAGATCCATATTTCAGTGAGACACAATACTTTGAATTAACTCGCAAAAAATGTGGAGGGAAATTTTGAAATTGGAACTTACTTATTTTTACTTATAAATAATCATATTTTCGAAAAACATTATAACTGGCCAGTCTCCCATATATAAAAACTTTTTTTCGCAATACTTTCTGAGGGGCCTGGTAAGACAAAAAATGCTCAATGTTTATGTTTACAACCGATTAGGTACCTATTTAAGTGAAGAGATCATAAATTAAAACGAAACTTTCACGGGTTCAAGTACCCTATTCTTAAGCATTATAAAAAACTTCAATTTTAAGCAAACTTCTGAGAAACAAAGTCATAAATAACGCTTTTTGTAACAAGAGCGGGCCGTGCATTTTTATTCGGCTAATAACGTAATGTCGTGGTCACTCAACGGTTAAAAGACAGATGCGCCCGGTCAATGCACCGGATACCTAAGCATATTCCGCAAATAAAGAATATTGAATTAATTTAATTGAATTTATTAGACACTAACAATGAGCAGTGATATGCAAAATAGTTTATTAAAATTATTTAAATTGAAAATGCAAATAGGTATTTTTTTAAATAGCTTTATTTAAATAGAATATCTAGTTAGTGAACTTTTACATCCACATGCATTTTACTGATTTCCATCTATTGATGCTGATGTTCCATCTATTGCTGCTGATGTTCCATCTATTGATGCTGATGTTCCATCTATTGATGCTGATGTTCCATCTATTGATGCTGATGTTCCATCTATTTGGCCTCGTTATTATTTCATTTTTTTCTAATGGATTATCTTGCAGGCAATACCGCATAAGGGCGTCCCCCAGGGAAGGGCTCGGGCCTCGGCTTAGGGCATTGCTGGGGGACCCCGCCACTGGTCCCTCTGACAGCCGTTGATACATCGGGAAGGGTTTTCTCGAAAATGACGGACTGTCGGGTCTGTCGGTGTATCGGATAGGCAACGCGTTTCGCGGATCGCGGGTTGCGGCAGGCCTCGCCGGCGAGGGCGAGTTACCTACCTAATCCTAGTACAGTGGTGGCTAACGCAACTATCCACGATTTACCCTACAAGAGATAGAAATGCGACATATTTTGTATGGAGCTTATGTCAGAATCCTATCTCTAGTAGGGCACATCGTGGATAGATTGGATATTAATTTTGGCCGTAAACCTACTCAATAGGTACTACTTTAGAGCACCATCGGTCTCGCGTAACGAGCAGCGAGGCCAGTCGTACGATAATTATCGTACATGTATGATAATGCCAATAATGAAAAAAAAAATAAAAAAAAATGCCAGGTTAAGAGTTCTCTAAACCGACGAGCATGCATGACAAGGTTAATGGACGTAGATGAAGCGAAAGAGGTGTGTCAGGATCGTAGCAGGTGGAAATACATAGTCTGTCTCTGCCTACCCCAATGGGAAACAGGCGTGATAATATGTATGTATGTATGATAATTTCTTATCTATCTATCTATCTATCTATATCTATCTATCTTCATCTTCTATCTATACTATAATAAAACTGTAAAGGTCGAAAAGTCTGTACATTGAGTTTTTTTTCGCGAAAACCGGCTAGGGGGACTAGAAATAAGCTATAGAACACGAAACAATCGTTTAAAATATTTATGTCTGTCTGTCTGTCGGTCTGTCTGTCGGTCTGTCTGTCTGTTTGTTACCTCATCACGTGAAAACGGCTGAACGGATCGTAATGAAACTTAGCATTTGTATTGGTATTAGTCTAACTTAAAATATAGGGTATGTTTTATCTGAATCGGTTGAGTAGATACAGCGATACAGCTTGACCCCTCTATTGTATTAAGTTGCATACAAAGTAGAGGTCATGATTGTTGGTTGGTTGGAGGTTGCAGGTTCGGTCCTAAAAATACAACTGGATTCTATTAGTATTATAGAAAATATAGAATAACATAACATAGCCCATCACTGTCCCCCTGCTGGGCATGGCCCTCTTCTTGGAATGAGAAGAGTTAAGGAACTGGATATTGTTAGTGTAATAGATTATCATAACATAATCAGCTCATTACCTACTGCCCCACTGCTGGGCACGGACCTCTTCTCGGGACGAGAAGAGTTAAGAAACTAGAAAATATAGAATAACATAACGTAGTCAACCCATTACTGTCCCACTACTGGGTATGGCCCTCTTCTCAAAATGAGAAGAGTTAATGAACTGGATATTATTAGTATTCTAGAATAACATAACATTACAGAGGCCCGTGTCCAGCAGTGGAACTGTAATGGGCTGCCATTACAGTTCCACTGCTGGACACGGGCCTCTTCTCAGCATAAGAAGAGATGTGGTTAGTGTTATAGAATAACATAATCAGCCCAATTACTTTACTACTACAATTGGGCTCGAGCGTCTTCTCAGAATGAGGGAGTTTAGGGCTAATTCCATGAAATTCCATCACCTTAGCCGGTTGGTAGTAAAAACAAAATATAGTATGGTCGGTAAATACGTGGGACACTCAGAAAGTTTTGCGAAACTAAAAAAAATTGTTCTATACGTACATATATTTTTATCAAATCTTTTCAAAGTACTTTCCACCAGCCTCTATACAAAGATTCATGCGCCTAAACCAGTTTTCAAAACACTTTTTCCAGTCCGCCGCAGACACCTCGTTTACAGCCTGCTCGAACGCAGCCAGCGCATCTTCCGGCGACGAAAATTGTATCCCTTTGAGCAGATTTTTTATTTTTGGGAATAAAAAGAAGTCACACGGTGCTAGATCAGGGCTGTAAGGAGGGTGACCCAGGAGTTTGACTGGCGTGCTGTCCAGGAAGTCCCTCGTTTTGAGTGCGGTGTGCGCAGGTGCATTGTCGTGGTGGAGCAGTAGCCCGCGGAGCCCTGTGTTTGGTCGCTTGTTGCTTATAACAGAGAAAACTTCTGGCAAACATTTGGTAGTATACCATTCGGCATTAATGCTTCTTTGATCCCGTAAGGGAATTGATACCAAGTGGCCAGTCAAATTAAAAAAGGCTAGCGATCAAAATCTTACCCCCGCTTCTAGATCGCTTCACTTTGGTAGGCGTTGGCTCATTTTGAAACACCCAAACAGTCGACTGGCGCTTGGTTTCTGGGTCGTATTGATAAATCCAGGACTCATCACCTGTAACGATGTCGTAAACACGAGCCTGCTTCAAATTTGTTAAGCATATCACGGCACCATTCCACCCGGGCCTGCTTCTGAGCATCGGTGAGGTTGTGCGGCACCCAGCGTGATACTATCCTCCTCACGCGAAGATGGCTGTGTAGAATCTCGTGAACGCTTCCCGATCCAATCTTCAATATGTGTTGAATCTCCTGATATGTAATTCGCCTATTGTCTTGGATTAAATTTTTCACTGCTAGCACGTTTTCTTCGGTAACAGCCGTCAAAGGGCGACCGCTTCTTTCGTCATCCCCCAAAGTTGGTCGACCGCGCTTGAATTCGTTATACCAACGATACACGGTTGCCTTGGAAGGGCCTTCATCCATGAATGCCATTTGAAGTCTATCGTACGATTCATCCGGTTTCAGGCGACACTTGAAATCGTATAAAATCATAGCTCTAAAATGTTCCCGGCGCAGATCCATATTTCAGTGAGACACAATACTTTGAATTAACTCGCAAAAAATGTGGAGGGAAATTTTGAAATTGGAACTTACTTATTTTTACTTATAAATAATCATATTTTCGAAAAACATTATAACTGGCCAGTCTCCCATATATAAAAACTTTTTTTCGAAATACTTTCTGAGGGGCCTGGTAGTGTAGGTATTTATTTATTTATTTATTTATTTTATTTTATTTAGAAAACCAACAGCGATACATATATAATAAATTACAGAATATGTGTATTACAGTATTGTATGGCTAATAATAGGTTTCCCTGTGTAACCAGGTAAGTATAAAACATGCGAACGGACTACAAAGAAAAAAATTAAAGTTAATTAGTAGGTAATCGTCTGTGTAGGCGCTTATATGTATATATTTGAAGATATTGTGTTCATAATTATGACACGATGTTATTTTCCGACATCCACGCGGACGGAGTCGCGGGCACAGCTAGTGTATTATAAGTATGTATTTACAAACAAAAAAAAGTATATAAGTATTATATCCATTGTCTAGTACCCATAGCACAAGCTCTGCTTAGTTTGGGACTAGATGGTGTTGTGTAAAAATGTCCCAAAAAGTATTTATTTATTTATTTCACCTCTGGTACAATGTTCGATACACAATGTAGTATCGTACGCAAAAGTACGATAATTTTGACGTCTGGAAATAATTGCTCGAATTCCTAGAAATACTACAAATTATACACTAGAAATACTATAAATTATGGGTGGACTTAAAAAACTCAAGGAAAATCCGATTGATTATCAACACACAACACTGTTGTGGGGCTCAACACTGTAGTGTACGATAATCAATCAAATCAAATCAACCTAATGATGGCATTATTTTGATTATGGAATCCTACTAATATTATAAATGCGAAAGTAAGGATGTTGATACTGATAGATGGATTTGGATGAGATTTGGCATACAGGTAGACCATAATCCATAGCCCACTTTTTAGGGTTCCGTACACGAAGGGTTCCAAACGGGACCCTATTACTCTCGCTACGCTGTCCGTCCGTCCGTCCGTCTGTCTGTCACAGGGCTGTATCTTTTGAACGGTAATAGGTAACCGGTTGAAATTTTCTCAGAATATGTGTTGCTATGAGGTGTATCACGACAAATACTAAAAACAAAAAAAAGTCTAAAACCAAAGGGGTTCCCCATACAAGAAACCTCAAAAAAACATGCATTTTTTTCAACGTTTTTGTTCCTGCTCTATCTTCAAAACGGTAATATATACCGGCGTCAAACTTGGTCAGATTATAGTGCATATTATGTAGTTTAGCAACAAATACTAAAAATAAGACAAACATAGATAGATGTGGTGGTACCAGCGTAAGAAAGACATGCAAAAGTGCATATTTCGTACACTGCGCGTTGATGTCTTTTGGTAAACTCTCGTAAATTAAATTAGTTTTTATGGGGTATCAGGTCGTTGAGAGGTACGGAACCCTTACTGCGCGAGTCCGACTCGCACTTGGCCGGTTTTTTATATTCCGGGAAGATAAATAATTGTAGGAGGGTTTTGCGTTAAAATTTTACTGGTTAAACTGAATTGTACATGGGCTAAGCCGCGGGCATAGGCCATAGGCCATAGAAATATCTGTTATAATTATGTCTATGCCATAGGCCATAATTTTAAAACATCAGTACGATATTAGGCTTGTACAGTCAAGCGCACGTCAGTGGTAACAGTTTGACATTGACAGCGTCTTTATTTCGTAAGCAGAAAGGGCTGTTTTCGAAGTTCAAGTATTACCACTAACGTACGGTCAACTGTATTCATCTGATAATCCTGAAAAAACGAAGTTTTTCATACCTGTACGATAATTTTTCGTCTGGCAACCCTGTAACGAGATTGTCTCCGGTTGCGACACTTGCGACAACGTGAGGGCGTCCCCACGGGGGAACTCGGGCCTCGGCTCAGGGCGCAGCTGGGGGACCCCGCCCCGGTATCCCCGGCAGCCTGCTGCATCGAGTTGGGTTTCTCGAGAGTCGGACTCTCGGCATCGGAGAGGTTATTATTTCACCAAAGGAAATCAAAATAGTTGTTCAACAGGGGCAGAACGTACAAGTATAATATGTAACATTATTATCTGAGGTCCTTCTAAAGCAATGTTTTTCAATCTTTTCGATAGCGCAACCCCCTTTAATAAAAAGAAATGCCTGCGACCCCCTCGCCCTTCGCGGCAGCGGCAGCGGCGGCGGTAAGGCTTTATAATGAACATAATATTAAGAACTATAAAACTTAATTTCTAGTGACTGCAACCCCCCCTGTACAGTGTTAGCGACCCCCAAGGAGGCCGTGACCCACAGTTTGAAAAGCATTGCTCTAAAGCAATGGTTTTTTTGTGGTGGGGGCAGTGAGGGACCATTTGCCCAAACATTTATGTTGTCGCGGATCACTAAATTTTTTGCCGGTTTTAATTTTATTTACTGTAATAGTAATGCTTGAGGGAGCCCTATGTCCGGCAGTGGACGTCTTTCGGCTGAAATGATGGCTGTAATAGTAATAATTCAAAACATGAAAATATGTTTTTTAGTGTATTCGAAAACATGACACCATTTTATATTCCCTTTACAAGGAGTTATACAGTTTAAAAGTTAGTAAAAAGGTTAAAAAGAACATTTAGTTTTGTTTCTATAATTATCTAAATACCAGGCCCCTCAGAAAGTATTGCGAAAAAAAAGTTTTTATATATGGGAGACTGGCCAGTTATAATGTTTTTCGAAAATATGATTATTTATAAGTAAAAATAAGTAAGTTCCAATTTCAAAATTTCCCTCCACATTTTTTGCGAGTTAATTCAAAGTATTGTGTCTCACTGAAATATGGATCTGCGCCGGGAACATTTTAGAGCTATGATTTTATACGATTTCAAGTGTCGCCTGAAACCGGATGAATCGTACGATAGACTTCAAATGGCATTCATGGATGAAGGCCCTTCCAAGGCAACCGTGTATCGTTGGTATAACGAATTCAAGCGCGGTCGACCAACTTTGGGGGATGACGAAAGAAGCGGTCGCCCTTTGACGGCTGTTACCGAAGAAAACGTGCTAGCAGTGAAAAATTTAATCCAAGACAATAGGCGAATTACATATCAGGAGATTCAACACATATTGAAGATTGGATCGGGAAGCGTTCACGAGATTCTACACAGCCATCTTCGCGTGAGGAGGATAGTATCACGCTGGGTGCCGCACAACCTCACCGATGCTCAGAAGCAGGCCCGGGTGGAATGGTGCCGTGATATGCTTAACAAATTTGAAGCAGGCTCGTGTTTACGACATCGTTACAGGTGATGAGTCCTGGATTTATCAATACGACCCAGAAACCAAGCGCCAGTCGACTGTTTGGGTGTTTCAAAATGAGCCAACGCCTACCAAAGTGAAGCGATCTAGAAGCGGGGGTAAGATTTTGATCGCTAGCCTTTTTTAATTTGACTGGCCACTTGGTATCAATTCCCTTACGGGATCAAAGAAGCATTAATGCCGAATGGTATACTACCAAATGTTTTCCAGAAGTTTTCTCTGTTATAAGCAACAAGCGACCAAACACAGGGCTCCGCGGGCTACTGCTCCACCACGACAATGCACCTGCGCACACCGCACTCAAAACGAGGGACTTCCTGGACAGCACGCCAGTCAAACTCCTGGGTCACCCTCCTTACAGCCCTGATCTAGCACCGTGTGACTTCTTTTTATTCCCAAAAATAAAAAATCTGCTCAAAGGGATACAATTTTCGTCGCCGGAAGATGCGCTGGCTGCGTTCGAGCAGGCTGTAAACGAGGTGTCTGCGGCGGACTGGAAAAAGTGTTTTGAAAACTGGTTTAGGCGCATGAATCTTTGTATAGAGGCTGGTGGAAAGTACTTTGAAAAGATTTGATAAAAAAATATGTACGTATAGAACTTTTTTTTTAGTTTCGCAAAACTTTTATATAATAACTATCGTGAGTTAAATTCATAATGATTAATATAAACGGTTTCACTCACGTTATATCATCGGGTGTGCCCGACCGGTTTCGAGCTCGAACGGAGCCCTTAATCATGAGCTGGTTACGCGGCGGCGTCGCGCACCAAACTGTGGATTTAGAGGCCACAGAAAAACAAAAACAAAACAAAACAAAACAAAACAAAACAAAAAAAAACAAAACTTCGCAAAACTTTCTGAGTGTCCCACGTATTTATGAAACTCGTGCCCCCGTGTCTAACTATGGTAATGAATTCGCGGGCAGTATCAGCCTATCAGTATAATATATTAAATTAATTATTATTATAATAGGTAGTATTAGGTACGTTGATGGTGTATGGCTTCTCGGACCACTTGTGAAGCCTTTGCGGACCATCAGTGGTCTGCGGACCACCGGTTAAGAACCACTGTTCTAAAGGGTCTATTAAACTATATTATAAATTCGTTTTGGGACATATTTACACAGCACCATCTAGTCCCAAACTAAGCAGAGCTTGTGCTATGGGTACTAGACAATGGATATAATATTTATATACTTTTTTTAGGGTTCCGTAGTCCTACAAGGAACCCTTATAGTTTCGTCATGTCCGTCCGCCTGTCCGTCTGTCCGTCTGTCCTAATCCTTTACAGCTTAATAACTTCTACAGTTATAAACATAAGTAAATGAAATTTTGTTATAAAATGGATTAGATATAGATCTCAATTTTAATAGAATAAAAAAATCTTGATAACGTATTTTAGGTGTGGCGCCCATACATGTGAAATAAGGGATGAATTTATTTTTTTCGCTGCACCCCCTCGTGTTGCATATTATTGAATAGGTCTACTAAAATGAAGGTAATGTTTACACAACTTTTTTATCAGGTGTACCATCTGCGAAATATAGCCCGCCAAAGTGGCTTGCAATGTGTCCCCCCCCCTGCCATTTCTAAACTATGCAACGTAGAATCTTATAATCTTCCACATTGATAGGCCTTTGTAAAAACTCTCTTTTAAAATTATTTCGAGTATAGTGTGATTATAAATTTTTGAGTTATAGTGAGAAAACTGCAAAATACTTAAGACGTCCTAGTTCAAAGATCATTGACCCTAGAGAAAAATGATCTTACCAAATAATTCTCCTTTATTTACTTTCTATTTAAAAAAATCACAAAAAGTAACTTTTTGTTATATTGATAATACACACTTCTACAATTTAGCTTCTTAAATTTAGCGCTAGGTGGCGCTGTTTGCAAAAACTAAAATAGCAATGATTAATATTCGATTTGATTCGTTTGTAATTAGACGACCTACTTAACCTTAAGACTTAAGACCACAGACGTCGTCATGAATGTAGCTACACATCATAACGAACAACTGGGGGGTGCATTAAAAGAGCCTCCACGAGTGTTGATTGTCCGGCGCACTCTGGGCAGTCAGCCCCGCTACCAACCTGCTGACTGGGAACAACTACTTTGAAATACCATTGGGAACAGCTGTTTTTTTTTCGCGATTTCTGGGTTTATCCCATTGTAGAAGTGATTCATTTTTATTTTTTTAAATTCAAATTGATAAGTACAGTAAAAAAACCGGCCAAGTGCGAGTCGGACTCGCGCAGTAAGGGTTCCGTACCTCTCAACGACCTGATACCCCATAAAAACTGATTTAATTTACGAAAGTTTATCAAAAAATATCAACGCCGGTGCACGAAATATGAATTTTTGCATGTCTTTCTTACGTAGGTACCACCACATATGTCTATGTTTGTCTTATTTTTAGTATTTGTTGCTAAACTACATAATATGCACTATAATCTGACCAAGTTTGACGCTGGTATATATTACCGTTTTGAAGATAGAGCAGGAACAAAAACGTTGAAAAAAATGCATGTTTTTTGAGGTGTCTTGTATGGGGACCCTCTTTGGTTTTATATATTTTTTTGTTTTTAATTTTTGTCGTGATACACCTCATAGCAACAAAATTTCTGAGAAAATTTTAACCGGTTACCTATTACCGTTCAAAAGATACAGCTCTGTGACAGACAGACGGACGGACGGACGGAGGGACGGACAGCGTAGCGAGAGTAATAGGGTCCCGTTTGTCACCCTTCGGGTACGGAACCCTAAAAAAGTCCAAGTCAGTAAAGTCAGGTCAATTAAAGGGTTATTGGTGAATTAAAAACAATCTTGTATACAGTATAACCTAGGTACAGTGCCTACATCTACTACAGGCCACATGAGGATTTACACCCGAAAAAAAAGAAGAAAAATTGTTACCTAGATTATGTTGTTGTGACGACGTCTGTGGTCTAGTGGTTCGAGGGTCGGACTGCTGATCACGAGGTCGTAGGTTCGATTCCCACAGAACACAAATATTTGTGTGATGAACACAAGTGTTTGTGTTGGTCTGGTTGTGTTTCTTATTATATTTATTTATTTATATATGCTTTACTGTACACCATAAAAAACATTACATTGAATACATTAACAACATTACATTTTATTCTTATCTTCTATCTTCTATCTATATCTATCTATCTATCTATTCTATACCTATACTATACTATAATAAAACTGTAAAGGTCGAAAAGTCTGTACATTGAGTTTTTTATCGCGAAAACCGGCTAGGGGGACTAGGAATAAGCTATAGAACACGAATCAATCGTTTAAAAAATTTATGTCTGTCTGTCTGTTTGTTACCTCATCACGTGAAAACGGCTTAACGGATCGTAATGAAACTTAGCATTTGTATTGGTATTAGTCTAACTTAAAATATAGGGTATGTTTTATCTGAATCGGTTGAGTAGATAAGGCGATACAGCTTGACCCCTCTATTGTATTAAGTTGCATACAAAGTAGAGGTCATGATTGTTGGTTCTTTGCAGGTTGCAGGTTCCTAAAAATACAACTGGATTCTAGTTGTATTATAGAAAATATAGAATAACATAACATAGCCCATCACTGTCCCGCTGCTTGGCATGGCCCTCTTCTTGGAATGAGAAGAGTTAAGGAACTGGATATTGTTAGTGTAATAGATTATCATAACATAATCAGCTCATTACCTACTGCCCCACTGCTGGGCACGGACCTCTTCTCGGAACGAGAAGAGTTAAGAAACTAGAAAATATAGAATAACATAACGTAGTCAACCCATTACTGTCCCACTACTGGGTATGGCCCTATTCTCAAAATGAGAAGAGTTAATGAACTGGATATTATTAGTATTCTAGAATAACATAACATTACCAGCCCATTACAGTGCTGGACCCGGGCCTCTTCTCAGCGTAAGAAGAGATGTGGTTTGTGTTATAGAATAACATAATCAGCCCAATTACTTCCCACTGCTGGGCACGAGCGTCTTATTTATTTATTTATTTATAGAAGTACAGCCACATCACGTACATTAAAATAATCACTATACTCTTAACTAATCTGTAACTGGTCTGATGTACATGACAATAACGGCGTACATAACACTTATAATTATTTGGCTATAGGCTACATAATTCGCGTCTTCTCAGAATGAGGGAGTTTAGGGCTAATTCCATGAAATTCCATCACCTTAGCCGGTTGGTTGTAAAAACAAAATATAGTATGGTCGTTAAATAGTGTAATCGCCTGTGTAGGCGCTTATATGTATATATTTGAAGATATTGTGTTCATAATTATGACACGATGTTATTTTCCGACATCCACGCGGACGGAGTCGCGGGCACAGCTAGTGTATTATAAGTATGTATTTACAAAAGAAAAGTATATAAGCATTATATCCATTGTCCAGTACTACGGTACTATTACAAGCTCTGCTTAGTTTGGGACTAGATGGTGCTGTGTAAAATGTCCCAAAAATATTTATTTATTTACATATTTATAGACACTGTGTATTATTATTTGCGAATCAAACTCTCGACCTTTAGCGCAGAAAACCAAGCACTCAACCACTGCGCTGTCCTTGACTTTTGTGTTTGTTTTCTATTTCTGTCTATAAGATTTCCGTTGTAATTAGCAATTACTGGAAGTGTTCTCCGTAAAAGTGGTGACGAATAAATTATTAATTATTTAAATTGTTTAGTTAAACAGTAGGCCTTAGTTCCGACATCGACTCTCGCGCAGATCTCACTGTGCGTATTTCTGCGCGTCTCGCTATTATGCGCGTCAGTCTGACAGTAGTGCGCGTAGTTGACGTACAGTTCATGCTTAAATTATAAATAATCTTCCTTAAATATAGTGATAATTTATTAATAAACATAAATAATTACAAGAACAAATAAAAAATATTATAAGGCTTTAAAATATTTATTATTTTATTTGAATATTTTTTTTGGAAAAAGTTGTGTCAAGTGTTTTTTTTGCTGATTTTTAAATTAACAGGTAAGTTTTACATTATAGTTTTTTTTTTAAATAGATTATTACTTTAACCTTAATTAAAAAAAAAAAACATTATTGCGTGAATTCATATTTTGTCTCATTGTCAATAATATAAGTGTAGAATTTATTATGACTGTTTTCTATATCATTGGTGTAAGGGCAGCTGTATATGTGTGTGTAGCTGGGTTTCGATTCTCAGGGAGGGAAAATTAATATACAGTAGTAACAAAAACCCTGTTGTTCCTGTGAGCTACGTTATCAGAATCGATAGTCATACGTAAGGACACAAGTCATTTGGAAAAACTCTTCAATAAAAATAATAGTAATAGTATCGCGATCAAATCGCTGATGTTCTCAAAAAATGCCAGGTTAAGAGAAACCAACGAGCATGCATGACGAGGTTAATGGACGTAGATGAAGCGAAAGAGGTGTGTCAGGATCGTAGCAGGTGGAAATCCATAGTCTCTGCCTACCCCAATGGGAAACAGGCGTGATAATATGTATGTATAAAATAATAAATAAATAAATATTTTGGGACATTTTACACAGCACCCATCTATGCCCAAACTGAGCAGAGCCTCGTAATATGGGTACATTGGGTACTAGACAATGGATATAAACAAGAAAATTATAATTTTCGGATCTCTACTTAGAAGTTTTTAAAGTTTCGCGAATTTCACTCATATTGAACTATATTTACGGGACTTGTCGCGCACAATTAAATCAAAACATAACAAACATTTTAACAACATAATACTTATACACCTTTTTTTGTAAATACACACATAAAATACATAATAAACACCCAGACCAACACAAACACTTATTGTTCATCACACAAATATTTGCGTTCTGTGGGAATCGAACCCACGACCTCGTGATCAGCAGTCTGACACTCGAACCACAAAAAAATAACTAATTAAATATTAAATAATTATTAAATGTAAATTAAAAGTGAAACTCACTCACTCGGTGATTATATCAATAAAAATAATTATTTGTTATTTTGTTTTTATTATTATTTCTTTAATATTATTATTATTATTCTTGATTATTTGTTTGGCGCCGACTCATAATTAGTGTATTTACATTAGTTTAGTTAGAATCATCTTCTGCATCCAGCGGGAAACCGCTGTGGATGCGGAAAGCGCAGGACCAGTAGCTGTGGCGATGCTTGGGGGAGGCCTATGTCCAGCAGTGGACGTCTTTCGGCAGAAATGATGATGATGATGGTGATGATGATTAGTTTAGTTAGGAGAATAGTTATTAAGACTAAAAAGCTTCAGTTTATTTTTCGCTTTTCAGTTTCAGTTTTCGTTTTTTAATTTTTTTGTTAAAATGTTTAATTTTAAATTTTTTTGTAGCTAAAATGTAACTCCAGGTCTCCATTATGTTGTAGTGTCTAGAACTACATTTATGTGCCAAGTTTCAACAGAATCGGTTAACAGGTAAAAAAACAGTGGGCGAACAAGCAGGCATCCCCTGTTTTCCTACCCTTAGGGGTGGATTTTGATTTTCAAATTAAAATGGGACCAACTTAGAGATATACCCTATCCATTAAAAAAAGAAAAAAATAAAAAAATAAATAAAGAATAATGAATAGCACCACCCTTATCTTTTCTCATGGGTGTCGTATAAGGCGACTAAGGGATTCACCAGAGGATGGGCAGCAGTGTTCTCTGAGTATTTAACCAACCAACTGCGATCGCCAACCCGCCTGCCAAGCGTGGCGATTATGGCATATCCCCTCTTAATTGGGGGAGGCCTATGTCCAGTAGTGGACGTCTTTCGGCTGAAATGATGATGATGATGATGATTAAAAAAAGAATCATCAAAATCGGACTACTCTGTAAAAAGTTATGCGTCACACATAAAAAAAATATACGCGTCGAATTGAGAAGTGAGAACCTCCTCCTTTTTTTTCCTCGGTTAATAAAAATACGAGAGAGAATACTGTACCTATATTGCTAGCGCGAGGTAGTATATATAACAAATACATTAAATATTTACTATTAAATCTCTTTGATATATAATAATTTTAATTGGCGTGTATGAGGTGTTGCGTTCATTCTGTTACTGTGGGTTTGCACCAAAAAACATTCAACATGTAATGTCTCGAAACTTGTCATATGAAACTAATGTCACAACTTGTGTTGTTGATTGTTACGTTCGCACTGCAGAAAACTGGGTAAATTCTTTGACAGATTTCATAATTTGTTGTTGGCTGTGTTTGCACTGACTAAAAACTTATACCAGGCCCCTCAGAAAGTATTGCGAAAAAAAGTTTTTATATATGGGAGACTGGCCAGTTATAATGTTTTTCGAAAATATGATTATTTATAAGTAAAAATAAGTAAGTTCCAATTTCAAAATTTCCCTCCACATTTTTTGCGAGTTAATTCAAAGTATTGTGTCTCACTGAAATATGGATCTGCGCCGGGAACATTTTAGAGCTATGATTTTATACGATTTCAAGTGTCGCCTGAAACCGGATGAATCGTACGATAGACTTCAAATGGCATTCATGGATGAAGGCCCTTCCAAGGCAACCGTGTATCGTTGGTATAACGAATTCAAGCGCGGTCGACCAACTTTGGGGGATGACGAAAGAAGCGGTCGCCCTTTGACGGCTGTTACCGAAGAAAACGTGCTAGCAGTGAAAAATTTAATCCAAGACAATAGGCGAATTACATATCAGGAGATTCAACACATATTGAAGATTGGATCGGGAAGCGTTCACGAGATTCTACACAGCCATCTTCGCGTGAGGAGGATAGTATCACGCTGGGTGCCGCACAACCTCACCGATGCTCAGAAGCAGGCCCGGGTGGAATGGTGCCGTGATATGCTTAACAAATTTGAATCAGGCTCGTGTTTACGACATCGTTACAGGTGATGAGTCCTGGATTTATCAATACGACCCAGAAACCAAGCGCCAGTCGACTGTTTGGGTGTTTCAAAATGAGCCAACGCCTACCAAAGTGAAGCGATCTAGAAGCGGGGGTAAGATTTTGATCGCTAGCTTTTTAAATTTGACTGGCCACTTGGTATCAATTCCCTTACGGGATCAAAGAAGCATTAATGCCGAATGGTATACTACCAAATGTTTGCCAGAAGTTTTCTCTGTTATAAGCAACAAGCGACCAAACACAGGGCTCCGCGGGCTACTGCTCCACCACGACAATGCACCTGCGCACACCGCACTCAAAACGAGGGACTTCCTGGACAGCACGCCAGTCAAACTCCTGGGTCACCCTCCTTACAGCCCTGATCTAGCACCGTGTGACTTCTTTTTATTCCCAAAAATAAAAAATCAGCTCAAAGGGATACAATTTTCGTCGCCGGAAGATGCGCTGGCTGCGTTCGAGCAGGCTGTAAACGAGGTGTCTGCGGCGGACTGGAAAAAGTGTTTTGAAAACTGGTTTAGGCGCATGAATCTTTGTATAGAGGCTGGTGGAAAGTACTTTGAAAAGATTTGATAAAAATATATGTACGTATAGAACAATTTTTTTTAGTTTCGCAAAACTTTCTGAGTGTCCCACGTACATTGACATGTTTGTCTATAGATATGTCACGGCTGACGTTCGCACTGATGCTTGATCATGTGTCAAAACTTGTATAAATCTCGTTTTTTATGTTATCCAATGAGGTCGGTAAACATGTATGGCCGAAAGCAGATACTTTGAAGTGTATCGAAATTAATTGTAAAACATGTCAATAGACTATAAAATGTCAAACAAGTTTCGTTTCAACAAGTTTCGTGATAATGCGAACGCGATTCGATACATTGACAGAAAACTGACTTTTCAACATGTTTTTATATGAATGTTTCGTCAGTGCAAACTCACAGTAACATGTTGTATTTCACTAATGATTTAAATAGACAACATGGTGATCAACTCATCATCTTCATGGTTATGATCATTAAGGCTGATTAGCCTATAATGCCGATAACAACCCACTTCTAAAAAAATATTGTTCTAAAACATGTATCGAACTTGCGACACATTGCGCTCAAGCGAATAACTCAGGCAGGCACGAATTGTTTTAAATAAAAAATAAAATAGCCCACCGACCATCGGTAACAGCACATTTCTGTGGGTAACAGAGCCAAACTACCGGAGTTTTATATTATCTGTGCTACCGGTAGCCACTAGCCAGGGCTTCAGAGAGAGAAACTTCTTTCAAATCAATTCGTTTATCAAAAGACATCAACGACGTTCGCGTAATGTGAATTTTTGCTTCTCTTTCTTACGTATGTAGTTACCACCACATATGTCTATGTTTGCCCTATTTTTAGTATTTGTTGCTAAACTACATAGTACCTATGCACTATAATCAGACCAAGTTTGACGCTGGTATGTATTACCGTTTCGAAGATAGAGCAGAAACAAAAACGTTGAAAAAAATGCATGTTATTCGAGGTTTCTTGTATGAGGACCCTTAAGTTTTAGACTTTTTCTATTTTTAGTATTTGTCGGGATAGACACCATAGTAACACATATTTTGTGATTTAAACTGGTTATCTATTACCGTTACAAAGTTACAGCGCTGTGACAGACAGACGGACGGACGGACAGCGTAGCGAGATTAATAGGGTCCCATTAGCACCCTTTGGGTACGGAACCCTAAAAAGCACGCGTTATAAGCTACATTATGAACCTAAAAGCGGTGCAATAAGAGCCACTTTACGAGCAAGTGTGTTGAAAAAAAAAATTACCACAGATAGATTCGGACCTGCGACTGTAAAAAAAACCTTCAGAATTTTCGCTACAAATGCGTTAATTAATATAGTACGTGGCGCTATAATATAGGAATAATTGAGTAAAGTATGTAATAACGCTTTTTGCACGAAGCCCTTGACCCAACGAGAGTCTCTTCAGATTTGTTCAAGGCTTCGATAACATCAAATTCTTAAGAAATTACGTGTCATGATAATAATATAATTTGTGATACCTACAAAAGATATTTGAATCTACAGCGATTACACAATCAATCATTCCTTAGTAATCAATGGTTACCTTGCACTTTCAAACACCTTTGTCAATACATCTCATCTAGTCATTTAGACGCTAATTAGAAAATAAAATTAAACAGGAAAAAAAATTAACTAGTGCGCAATTTTTTTTTACGTTATGCGTAATAATAGTACACATTTCCATTAATTGTTCAAACCTTTTTTTTTTATCCGACTTAAAATCAGCGGCCGTCCGGGAGGGGGTTGTACCATTGAATTAAACCTATGGAAGTGGCCCATTCTTCTATATCCACCTAGTTTATACAAATATCTATTAAATCGTTTTAAGCAAATAAATTTTTCATTCATTCATTCATTCATCGTTATTGAATTATGAAACTATTCTTTGTCTCTTGTTAACCAACGTGTTATGTCGTCTGGTGAAAGAGATCGCATGCTATTTGTATATTCTCTGTTTGGCAACATCTTTACGGGATGTCAAAATACCTACGCCGCGTGGCAACCCCGCTTACCCCGCAATGTGGCCCATAGTACATGAGCTGTCAAGTAAACAAACTAGGGCTGTTGATATTTTTTAAATATCAGATTTTCGATCTATCGATATTTTTAAATATACAATCGGTGTTCGATATATTGAAAAAAATAAGATATTTCGATATATTGGCCAAATTTCATGATTCTAGGTCAATGCGAAGTACCCTATAGGTTTTTTATGTGAGTTTGCGAGTATCAAAATGTGATATAGCCGTATGATTGCCTTGAACTAGAAGCTTGATTTTTTATGTCCTAGGGACAGCCGAACTTAGAATTTGATATAATTGCATTATTTATTACTATTTGAAAATGATTTTAATCAGCACACATCTCTGGTACGAAACACGAGCATCGATATCGATACTTTTTAGTTTTGACTACTTACTTCCCTAGCTATGGCCACCGTAACGGTGGCCCGGATATTATAGGTATACCACGCTTATTTCGTAGGTATTACTGGTCCATAGGTATAAGTCAATGGGGTTGTACCCCCGATTCAAACCCGCAGCCGCGTGAGCCAGCCGTCGCGCGCTTTCATTGATGTTATTACGAACAGATTGTGTCCATATTTGCTGATTTTAAGTCGGATAAAAAAAAAAGTATTGAACAATTAATGGAAATGTGTTCTATTAGAAGTTTTTAAACTTTCGCGAATTTCACTCATATTGAACTAAGTTTACGGGACTTGTCGCGCACAATTAAATCAAAATATAACAAGCATTTTGACTAACCTCGACGTTTCGGTCAAGTTGCATTGGCCGTGGTCACGAGCAGACAGTAGTCTGCTCGTGATATATATATATAAATGCTTGTTATATTTTGATTTAATTGTGCGCGACAAGTCCCGTAAACTTAGTTCAATATGTGTTCTATTATTACTCATATTAAACCACCAAAAATAATTTGCGCACTAGTTAAATTTTTTTCCTGAGTAAGTACAGAGTTCCGCTAATTGTGCCGGTGTGTATATGCGGCACAATTAGCGGAACACAAAAAAAGCAGGATTTTAAAATCTTTTACTTGAGGAACTGGCCAGTTATGATATTTTTTTAATTTATTGTCAAATTTGAAAAGAAAATTAGATGACATACACTTTTTTCATTCATTTGTTTTATTTTCCCGAACAATACGTTTTGTCAACTTGTTCGAGTAATAACTACGTAATTGTAATTTTTAGAAAAATTGCACTTAATGGTTTTTTATAAATTTGTTATTCTATAGGCAATTTTGTTTATTAAAAGCTCTTTATTATGCCTGACTTAACATCACTGGAAATCATTAGGGCTGATGAAATGAGAAGAAATGGCCATACCTACAGATCGATTGCCTCAAGGCTTCGTCAACCAGTATCAACGATTCATCGCAGCATCCAGCGGTACAGATCGTCTAATTCTCTTGTGAGGAGGAGGGGTCAAGGTAGAAAAAGATGTACATCGAGGCGAGATGACAGTTTTTTACAACTTGGAGTTCGTAGGAATACGCGATTAACGGCTGTACAAGCTCGAAATGAACTGGAAGACGTTCGAGGAGTACGAGTAAGTGAGCGTACAGTTCGCAGGAGATTTGAAGAAGTTGGTTTAGGGTCGTATATACCTGCCAAAGGCCCAAAACTTGAGAGACGTCACCGCGTAAACCGATTAAGCTATGCGCGTGAACATCGTCATTGGGATTTGAACGAATGGCAGCAGGTTCTCTTTACTGATGAGTGCAGAGTTCTTTTAAAACAGATCGATGGGAGATAGCGAATATGGAGACGCAAAGGAGAACGCCACATACAGTCTAATTTTGAACACACAGTGGCTTATGGTGGCGGCTCGATTATGGTTTGGGGAGGGATATGTTTGGGAGCTCGCACGGAGTTAGTGATAGTCACAGGAGGGACCATGACAGCAGATCGATACATCAGAGACATTTTAGAAGAACATGTTGTACCATTTGCCCCATTTATTGGTGACGACTTTATTCTAATGCAAGATAATGCTCGTGCTCATAGTGCACAATCGGTACAGGCATATCTGAGCCACGTAGGTATACCGGTGATGCAGTGGCCAGCAAATTCCCCCGATATGAATCCGATAGAGCATGTCTGGGACTTGCTAAAAAGAAGGGTTAAATCCAGAATGCCACCCCCCAACAATCTGAATGAACTTGGAAACGCATTACTTGAGGAGTGGGAGCGGTTGCCTCAAGAAATCATCGATAACATAATCTGTAGCATGCCCAGACGAATGGAAACCGTAATCAGAGCAAGAGGGGGAAACACTCGTTATTAATTTTGCTTTAATTTTATTGTTAAATCATTTAATGCTTACTTTTTTTTATTTTTTGTGATGGTTCATAATCATCTAAAAATTTCACTTATTTCAAATTTCTTTATTTTTCAATAAAAAATAACGAAGACTTTTCAAAGTCGTTGTTAAAAGATGTTAATCAATTTGTTATTTTGTGTCTAATTACATTTTCGTCAAATATATGCGTTATTATCTCATAGTCTCACTTTTTTTCTGTTCCGCTAATTGTGCCGGTGTGTATATTTATAATCCACACTGATACAAAATGTTTCCGTCTGTCTGTTTCTGTTCTTCAAGTCTAAACTCCTGAACTTATTTTGATCTACCTAAGACCCAGAAAAAGGCACTCAGGCTATTTTATGGACATACGCCGCCGCTCGTGAAGCTGCTACAGATGTCAGCAGTAGCGGACTAAACTCTTTCGGAAGAAAGATTGCCCTAGTTTTGTGCGAAAAATACATGTTTTCTATAACTGTTTCTGATTTAGCCCTGCAGTCGTAACGCAGAAACGCACTCTTAATAAAGTTAATAACATCTCAGAAAGCAATAAGAAATTAAATGAAAGAAAAACCTCTATAGTAAGAGAAAAGAGGCGCAACAAAAGCGCGAGCGATGCGAAAGCGTTTTTTTTTATAGATTTTTGCAAAAAAGTTACCTCAATTGGGTTTTGTATGCTACCTACCTATCAATCATAGTTTTCAAAATGTTTTCAAAAGCCATTAGGAAAAACCTGTATCTTTGTTTCTCCTTTTATGTGTTCTTGTGTGTAGGTACCTACATCTACTCAAAGAATTTTTACCCAAGAATGAATGCGAGCGGAGCCGGAGAAATTTAAGAACTTCAAAAATGAATAATAAGTTCATATAAGGTCCAAAATCTTTTATCAAAATCAGGGAGAAAATACCGGGCGAGCCCGGAGATAGTATTACCGAGAGCCCGCTGTCCCTTTCCTGCATGTATGGACACCCTATAGGAAGAGACAAAGGGCTCCCCAATCATCGGACCGAATTTTAGTCAGCCGTCCGCTTTCCAGCTTGATATATAAGTTCCTTGCATGTACTTATAACACAGACATAAAATAATAAAATTATTAAAACTGACTGACAGCACAGCGGTGATGATACTCCCCTGTACAGTCTAACAAAGCAATTAGTATACTGGGTCGCCAGATATAGACGAAGATTTCTCAGGAAGTTATCATACGGCCAAAATTAATATCCAATCTATCCACGATTTGCCCTACTAGAGATAGGAATTTGACATAAAAAAAATAAAAATAAAATGCATTTATTTCAGGTATGTACCCATATGACATAAAATTACATAAAATATAGACACAAAACACATATTTATAATTACAATAATAACATTCACAATCACATTCATTTTACTGACATTCAGGCACTACCAGCAACATGTCTGTTACAGCAGTGCCTGATGTAAGGGCAGTCCAGTCGCCCAGCAATCATCGCCAGGACAGTATTGGAGCTGGCCCGCACCCTGCGCACCAAGGACGCGCACCGCTTGCGCATGGTGGTGTGGAAACAGTCGGTGCGCGCTTCCGCAAACATGCCCGAGGCACTGCAGAAGCGGGGCAGCCCCAATACCGCCCTGAACGCGTTATTATACTGGACACGGAGGGCACTGTAAGCAGCTTGTGTGTAGGAAACCCATAAGTTGCACGTGTATAGAGAGGTGCAAAAGGCTTTAAAAAGCGTAATCTTTACTTGATTTGAACAACGTGCAAACCTACGGGCTATCATATTAGCTCTCTTTGACAGCGCCCTCCGCTCCCGTTCGATGTCTACATGGTCCCTAAGGTCGGCTGTTACCCAGTGCCCCAAGTACTTGAATTGGTTCACCCGTTCCAAAGGAACACCATTCAAGCGAATAGGTGGAACATGTTGTGGGCACTTGGTGCCGACCTGAAAGACCATGTATTGACTTTTTACGGCATTATATACAAGGCCGTGCCTACCAGCGTACTCTTCACACACTTGCAACAACTTGCGTAATCCACAGACCGACGCGCTCAACAGTACCATGTCGTCTGCGTAGCTCAGGTTGTTTACACAGACTTCATCAACGTGGCAACCGACATGTTGACTGCTGAGCGCGACGATAAGTGCATTCATGTACAGGTTGAACAACGTGGGTGAGGTCAACCCACCCTGTCTCACCCCACATTCTAGCCTGTATGGCTCCGACACTGCACCTGCCCATCTGAAACTGTTAACCTGGTGTGCGTACCAATACTTAAAGATGTTAATAAGTTCATGAGGCATTTTTATGCTTTCAAGTTTTTGCCACAAAACTTCATACGACACCAGATCGAAGGCCTTAGACAGGTCGAGGAAACACGCGTAAACAGGAGTTAAGCTCCATACAAAATATGTCAAATTTCTATCTCCAGTAGGGTAAATCGTGGATAGATTGGATATTAATTTTGGCCGATAGAATGGTTTGATTAGGGTTTTGTATAAATACAGTTTAACTTTGTCCGTTATTAAAATGATCTTTCACTCGAAAACATCCATAATCTTCTGAGAAAACTTCATTCATATCTCTCTACCGTACCAATTGCTTTGTTAGACTGTACGTGTGAGCTCGCTCGCCGGTGACCTTGACGGAGCGCGTTAACATGCAATATATTGGCTGGGGCAGCCGAGAGACTGCCCGTTCCACACGCCGCGCACCACGCACGGCCCCCGCGCTCGCCCCGACCCGCACACATAGCCGCGAGCAATTTTACGAGCACACATGCTTAAGTGTCGCTTCTTTTCGTTAGTCTTAGATTAATAACTTATTCTAAGTCATTAGTATATATTATATGATGACAGAGAAGACGCAGCCTAAGCCGGTGACTCTAGGAGCATGATATTTTGCACAGGAGTTAAATGGGGGAGAAGTGAGAACATTCGGATGATTCCTAAGATGTAACCGTTGAGAAATCCCATCGGGCACAAGCCTTGTAAATGATCGTCGTCGTCATCAGCCATCTGGCCCACTGCTGGGCACGGGACTCTTCTCAGAACGAGAAGGTAGGCTTTAGTCCACGTCCACCACGCTGGCCTATTGCGGGATGGCCACAAAGAAAAGAAAGCTTTTCTCCATGGGGTTGTCGCACTACACGCAGCAGGTTTCCTCATGATGTTGTCCTTCACCGGATTATCAGATTTTGATCCACACATGAATTCTAAAAGTCAGTGGTTCGGGCCGGGTTTGTACTCAGTCCCTCCTGCATGGAAGGCAAGCGCTCAGCCGGTAGGCTATTAGGTACAGCTTCCGGCTTGTAAATTATAAAATTCTAATAATAAATGCAAGTATCGACGGTGATGGACGAAAGGGCAGACATTGAGGATAGGTTTTGTATGGATGAAATTGTAAAAGCGTTGAACAGAATGAAATCAGGAAAGGCTCCAGGGTATGATAGGATATCCGTCGAAATGCTGAAGGCTGGACAGGGCGTGGTGGCTAGTCTGCTGTACCGTCTTTTCAATTTGTGCTGGAGTAATGGCCTGGTACCAAAAGACTGGTGTAAGGCCGTGATTGTGCCGCTCTACAAAGGAAAAGGGTCACAGCAAGACTGCAAGAATTACCGTGGCATTAGCCTTTTAAGTGTTGTCAAAAAAATATGAAAAAATATGGGATGTGCAAGCGGCATTTAGAAAGGGCATGGGGTGTACGGATTAGGTCTTTTCCGTGCGATGCATAGCTGAAAAATGTTTGGCCAAAGGTCAAAAAGTCTATTGCGCTTTCGTGGATTTGGAAAAAGCCTACGACAGAGTGATGAGGAATGAACTATGGTCTGCTTTGTCTATCTATGGGGTGAATAGCAACCTGATTCAAGCGTTGAAATCTCTCTATGCGGATCCTAGCGCTTGTGTCAGGATTAACGGCGCCTACTCTGACTGGTTCAGCATCGATAAGGGTGTGAGACAGGGATGTGTAGCGTCGCCGTGGCTGTTCAATCTATTCATGGACAGTTGTTTGAAAGATTTGAAAGAGAGTGAAAATGGTTTAGAAATGAATGGGTTACTTATCAAATGTCTCCTCTATGCCGATGATCAAGTTATCCTTGCATCGTCGGAGGGGGAGTTACAGAAGATGGTAACAATTATGGATGGTGCTTTGAAGAGTAAAGGAATGAAAGTTAATGTTAGTAAGACAAAAATTTTGGTTTTTGAAAAGGAAGAAGTTATGACAGAGTGCAATATTTTGATAGGTGACGAAAAGGTGGAACAAGTGAAAGATTTTGTATACCTGGGTTCCATGTTTACGAGAGATGGCAAGCATGTGAAGGACATTGAAAGGAGAGTGAGTGCTGGTAATCAGGTGAATGGGGCACTACACACCTTCATGAACAGTCGCAAAGTGTCGGAAAAGGCACGGCTGGCTGTTCATGGGGGAGTGTTAGTGCCTACACTTATGTATGGTAGTGAAAGTTGGGTATGGCAGAAGAAACATGAAAGCAGAATAAATGCAGTAGAAATGAGAGCTTTGAGAAGTATGTGTGGTGTAACTTTGAGAGATAAAGTAAGGAATAACATGATAAGGGAGCGTTGTGGAGTGAAAGAAGATGTAGTGACAAAGATTGAGAAAGGTATGTTAAGATGGTTTGGACATGTAGAGAGGATGGACGAGAGGAGATTGACGAAACAAGTATACGAAGCGAGTGTGGATGGAAGAGTTGGAAGGGGACGACCTCGGCGAACGTATCGCGATGAAATCGCGGATGTTCTCAAAAAATGCCAGGTTAAGAGTTCTCTAAACCGACGAGCATGCATGACGAGGTTAATGGACGTAGATGAAGCGAAAGAGGTGTGTCAGGATCGTAGCAGGTGGAAATCCATAGTCTCATCATCATAATGAATAATATATGCAACCAATTCTTCAAAAATAGACTTGTAATATTGTTGGTTTTTTGTGACGTTAGCGACCGATTTCGTATCCGTTTTATTGTATTGTACAGTCGACTGCATGACAATTCGAAAACCGCCTTTTTTTTTTCTTTTTAAGCTATTGCATAGCTTCTATCGCGGGCCTTGGGCGTGGAGACCGAATCCAGAAATTCCGTAACGAAAATAACCTAACACCCCCCACTCCGACCGGCACAGCGGTGATACTTTTTAGTTTTGCCATCTATCGATGAATAGCAGAACGTTTAATGACTTTTTGAAATATCACGCTTGTCTCTTTAGTTCTGCAAATCGCCTCTAGGTGGCATTGGTTGTATCGGCGTTACTGCGCATGCGTAATCCCCCTCTTCGCCCCGCAATCTGGTGACTCATGCCTGCTTAGAGTTTCGGCGTTAGGGCACCTCCTCTTTGTATTTACATAAAAAATGCTATGCAATAGCTTTACCGCGGCAGTCTCCGAGTGCCACACGTCTTTTTTTTTTTTTTTTATTCTTAACGGGCTTGCCTTTGACCGCCACCTCACCTGATGTTAAGCGATGGTGCGGTCGCCGATGGTACACGCTTGCCCAGCAAAAACCTATTCACTCGAGTCTTGAAGACCACCAGATTATACTTCTCGGGAAACACTGACGCCGGCAAGGAATTCCACTGTTTCCCTTACTGCTTACGAAATAAAGATGCTGCTAATGTCAAAGTGTTACACCGACGTGCGGTCGACCGTCCGCAGACCAAACACAGACGTATATTTTAAATAGCTGAGCCTTGTAGAAAAACGTGAGGCGGTCATTAGCGGAGTCAAGTCTATTCAAACTTTAAATCATTGTGAATTTAGTTTTTTTCAGGTGTATATTGTATCTACTTATGATTTTGCTAAAAGTACAGGAAAGATAAAAAGTTCATTGTCAAATTTTTAAAATGATCTTTTTAGATCTAAGCTTCTAATGAGCTGAAGATGGTCTTCTCATGTTCTGGAGATAATTAAAGGAGCTTTTTACTGATTAACGTCATCGTTTAAATGAAATTAAATTCCAAGATTTATTGCATACCTACTAACGGGCAAAATTAATATCCTATCTATCCACGCTTTGCCCTACTAGAGATAGGAATTTGACATAAAATGTATGGAGCTTATATCACATTTCTATCTCTAGTAGGGCAAATGGTGGATAGGTAGGATATTAATTTTGACCGTTAGTGTACATGATTGGCGTTACATTTTGTTTTGGTGCTTTAGCTGTGCGTTGTCCGTCACTCAGTCATAAGAATTTTATTAAGTAGATTGATATTTAATAATTTCTTAAGGTTTTCGCGATCACTACACATTATAATAAAACAAGTTTAATCGGATTACATCGTGTATATTTAAAAAAAACCGGCCAAGTGCGAGTCGGACTTGCGCAGTAAGGGTTCCGTAGCACCCATCGACCTATCCCATAGAAACTGATCAGAGGTCTTTTGATAAGGTTCATCAAAAGGCCAACGCACAGTGCGCGAAATATGAATTTTTGGAACTCTTTCTTACGCAGGTCCACCACATATGTCTATGTTTGTCCTATTTTTAGTATTTTTTGCTAAACTACATAATATGCACTATAATCAGACGCAATATTTGAATTGCTCAAATATTGCGACTGCTACAAAGAAAGGGTCTAAGAAACATCTTAACCACTATAAACTTAGGCGATATCAAGTTTATGTTTACAATTAGCAGGCCTAACTTAGATAAAAACAAGTGTACCTATATGTACATAGAAAATGACGCAAAAGCAATAGTAAAACGTCAATTTCGGTATAAGCTCAAATATTCACTTAAATCTGCTAATTACTGCTAAACACACATGGTAGGTACTCATATAAACTTAAACGAATAATGACCAGCGTATTTTTACCTTCCACGCCAGCGTTTGTTGTTGTGTTTGCAAAGAAAACTGTTAACAATGTGTCAAATTTAGTATACATTAAAAATTGTTCCTTATTTTCCCGTGTCTTAAGTTTTACTGGACGATTCCTAAGTATTTATAGTATAGCATGGCGAAACAAGCTAAAAGACCACCTGATGTTAAGCGGTTACTTTGCCCATAACAACTGCAATACCACCTAGGCTGTTGCCTAAATGGTACCGCAAGTCGGTTCGCCAAACTGAGACATGAAGATGGAAATAAATAAATAAAATAAATGAATACCTTTGGGACATTTTTTATATACACAGCACCATCTAGTCCCAAACTAAGCAGAGCTTGTACTATGGGTACCTACTAGACAATGGATATAATACTTATATACTTTTTTTTTTGGAAAGCTCATGTGATTGTAATGTCACCGGCACCCGTACCCTTCAGACCGAAACACAGCAATGCAAGCATCACTATTTGGCGGAGCAGTACACACGGTGGTAGTACTTCCCCGGACGAGCTCTTTCACAAAGGAGCTCTACTACTACTAAAACAATCAATCAATCACTATGTTAACAGTAATTTATTATAAGTGATAATTACTCATATAATAAAATGATAATTATTTAATTACCTATTATCATTCATAAAATAATCTAGGGTCACGGTCAACAGTACATTTTGATGAAACTGATTTATGGGAGTCGAAAACAAGTCTTGAATCCAAATAGATCTGATTCTGCGAAGCTATGTTCACACCTCTGACTTTAGAATTCATGTGCGGATCAAAATTTAAGAAAACATCGTGAGGAAACCTGCACACCTGAGAGTGCTCCATACAGTTCTCGATGGTGAGTGTAGTGCGACAACCCGCACTAGGCCAGCGAGCTGTACTAAGGCGTGAACTCTTCTTATTATGAGAAGAGGCCCGGTCTGGTTATGTATGACACCTCGGCCCTAATTCACGTAATTTCATGACACGTCGATCAAGTTGCAGTGACGCTGCAGTTCGTTTCTGACAGCGACCGCCGAAGATAAGAGAATACGAAAAGCATTGTTTTGATCAAAACTTATCTGCATTTCTTTAGTTACGAGAATTGGTCTACTGGGCGCATCTTTGGCGCATGACAAGCCAGTCGAGTATTTATTTTCGAATTTTCGAAAAAAAAATTTTTTTTTTTTTTTTTTTTTTGTATTTACAACGTATTGGTCTGTATTCGTGCCATATTTCTATACCACTAATACTGAACACGAATCAATAAAAAAACCAATACAAAAGAATCGTTTAAATACCTATTTGTAAACAAATACATTCTCTCATTTTTTTCTTTCTATTCTATTCTATTCTATTCCATGTGTCGCGTGCGAACAAAAACGATGCCCGCGAATCCACCAAAACAAATTCCAGGTATTTCCACCCTTTGAGAATGCTACCGATGACTTATTTTCACGTTCGGGATTTATTTTCAAAACCTCGCTATGTTTTTGAGTGAAAATTTGGGTATTAAATAATCGTATAATATAATCGTTGACTGCCGCATTGGTCTAGTGGTCGCAAGCGCAACTGCTGAGCATGGGATCCTGGGTTCAATTCCCGGGTCGGGCAAAGTGTTATTGGGTTTTTTCATTAAGAAATTCTCAGTAGCAGCCAGGAGTCTGGATTTGTGCCCGGGCTCGCCCCCTATTACATGGAACTTATAACATAACTGGCGAAATGTGGGTGTACTATACACCTCTGCCTACCCCTTCGGGGAAATACAGGCGTGATGTTATGTTATGTTATGTTAAATAATCGTAGAATTTTTAAAGTATTTTTAGATGACTAAGCACATCATTTGCTCTAGAAATATGGCACAGTCACAGATCAACAACCGTATTGTCAGGGACTCCTTGATGGTGATTGCTTACCATCAGCCCGCTAGCTCGTTGGCTCACCTCTATTATAAAAAAAATGCACCATGAAACGTGTCCCTAGATGTCAATGTATTTTGTATCGGATCTTCCTTATGCCAGAGTTTTCCTGACTTAACCTTCATCAAATAGAATGTCCTATCCATCTTTGGGCATCGTAAAAGGCTATCGTCAACGTAATTATATGAGCCCGTATACGTCTGCTGCTAGACTTGGGGGGTCTACGCCAATGAGCGTACAATAAACGGTCTTGTGTGATATTGTGAAAATTAAAATATTAGTCTCTTAAAAGGTCTTACTTTAATAATGGCAACAAACAACATTTATTATGGGAGCAACCCTGAAATCGCAAAAAAAAACCTGCTGTTCCCTACATTTGTATTCACATAAATCGATAAAATGTACTTATACAAGATGTTGATCTGTAACCGTGCCATATTTCTAGAGCAAATGATAAATAATGTGCTTAGTCATCTAAAAATACTTGACCAATTCTACGATTATTTAATAGGTACCCAAATTTTTACTTAGAAGGATAGCGAAGGTTTGAGAATAATTCCTTCCGAACGACTCTGAAAATAAGTCACCGGCGGCATTGTCAAAGGGTGGAAATACGTGCAATTTTTTTCGGTGGTTTTGCACGCATCATTTTTTTGTCGCACGCGACCCACGCACGGGGGGAATTGGATTGTTTACAAGTAAATAGGCATTGTCCGTGTGGTGCCGGACTTAAAGAATAGCACCACCCTTATTAGGGTTCCGTACCCGAAGGGTTCCAAACGGGACCCTATTACTCTCGCTACGCTGTCCGTCCGTCCGTCCGTCCGTCTGTCTGTCACAGGGCTGTATCTTTTGAACGGTAATAGGTAACCAGTTGAAATTTTCTCAGAATATGTGTTGCTATGAGGTGTATCACGACAAATACTAAAAACAAAAAAAAGTCTAAAACCAAAGGGGTTCCCCATACAAGAAACCTCAAAAAAACATGCATTTTTTTCAACGTTTTTGTTCCTGCTCTATCTTCAAAACGGTAATATATACCGGCGTCAAACTTGGTCAGATTATAGTGCATATTATGTAGTTTAGCAAAAAATACTAAAAATAAGACAAACATAGACATATGTGGTGGTACCAGCGTAAGAAAGACATGCAAAAACGCATATTTCGTACACTGAGCGTTGATGTCTTTTGGTAAACTCTCGTAAATTAAATTAGTTTTTATGGGGTATCAGGTCGTTGAGAGGTACGGAACCCTTACTGCGCGAGTCCGACTCGCACTTGGCCGGTTTTTCTCCCTTCTCATACGTGTCGTAAAAGGCGACTAAGGGATTCACCACAGGATGGGCAGCAGCGTTCTCTGAGTATTTAACCAACCAACTGCGATCGCCAACCCGCCTGCCAAGCGTGGCGATTATGACATATCCCCCCTTAATTGGGGGAGGCCATATCCAGAAATATCCAGTAGTGGACGTCTTTCGGCTGAAATGATGATGATGATGAAATAGGCATTTCAATAAAAAAAATAGGTATTGATTTTTTTATTGATTCGTATTCAATATCAGTGGTACAGTAGCATAGAATATATACTTAACAGCAGTTACCTCCTTAAATATGGCACGAATACCTACAGATAAAATGTTGTAGAACAGCTGATTTTTTTTCACGATTTCAGGGTTGACCCCACAGTAAAAGTTGTTCGATAGCACTCGCTCAATGAGCTCTTCAAATATGACCTCGCATTTCTAAAACACCAAAACGTAGAATCGTCAAATGACCTCCACGTGACCTGTAATTCGCGCAGCCCGCCTCGTTCGCTATTACATTGAACTTGCTCGTCCGTCCGTCCGTACGTCAATATTGACTTATCTTCTATTATTTGTCTGTCAATGACGGCTAGGTATCTGAGTAAGTTTTATTGAATATGTCAATAGAATTATGTTGTTGCGATTTCCGTGGGATAGAATTATGTTGTTGCGATTTCCGTGGCGAAGTGCGAGTTACAGATGTAATGTATGTAGTTTGGTTAAACTGGATGGCCACTGATTAGGGGGCCTAATATACAGCCTAGTATGAGATTGACACTTACTGATAAACATCGACTGATACGATAACTGATATACAAGTTGTATATTTTACATGCTGTAATTTTAATGGCTTATTTCCCGAAAAGGGGTCATAGTAGGTACTCATCATTATGAACAACTTTTACTATGGGACTAACCCAGAAATCACGAAAAAATCAGGTCGTCCCTACATTTTATCGATTTAATTAAGTGAACTTATTTTTTTTTGCGATTTCAGGATTGGTCCCATCATCATTTCAGCCGTAAGACGTCCACTGCTGGACACAGGCCTCCCCCAAGCATATATTGGGGGGATATACCATAGTAAAAGTTTATTTATTTATGTACACACAACGCATTTAATTATATATAACATACAGAACAAACACTTGAGCACAATGGTGCTGCTTATCTCTAAAATAAATTGTTCATAATGATGAGTATAATGACCCCTTTTCGGGAAAGAAGCGATTAAAATTTCAGCATGTATGTATATAGGTAAAAGTAGTTGTGTAGGGCTATGCTCGGAGTGTCTCTGCGTGATCGAATCAAAAATGAGGAGATTCGCAGGAGAACGAAGGTAATCGACATAGCCCGAAGAATTGCTAAACATTGCTCGCAGAACGGATGGCCGATGGGGCCGTAAAGTTCTGGAGTGGCGACCGCGTACTGGAAGGCGCAGCGTGGGTAGGCCCCACACAAGGTGGACCGATGACCTGGTGAAGGTCGCGGGTATCCGCTGGATGCGAAAAGCGCAGGATCGGTCGTTGTAGCGATGCTTGGGGGAGGCCTATGTTCAGCAGTGGACGTATTTTGGCTGAAATGATGTATGATGTACACACAACGTGTATCAGAAATGCGTGGTCCAGATCATTCAGAGCATATCCAACAACTTTGATTCTACTTTAACAGGGTCAACACTGAAATCGCGAAAAATTAATCAGCTTCAGCTGTCCATAGATACATTTTGTCGAGCGACATCAATGATTATCTAGGGAACAGCTACGCTGGTAATATACACGCTGAAATTTGAGTCGCTTAATTCCCGAAAAGAGGTCATTGTACTCATCATTATGAACAACTTTTACTATGGGACCAACCCTGAAATCGCGAGAAAAATATCAGTTGGTCCCTACAGTTGTGTTCACTTAAATCAATAAAATGTAGGGACCACCTGATTTTTTTTTCGCGATTTCAGAGTTGGTCCCATAGTAAAAGTTGTTCATAATGATGAGTACAATGACCCCCTTTCGGGAAATAAGCGATTCAAATTTCAGCGTGTATAAGTCTACTAGCGACCCGCCCCGGCTTCGCACGGGTGCAATGCTGATACTAAATATACTGCAGAATGTCTTTATATACAATGTTTACAGTTTTTTTGTCATTAGACAATACAAACAAGTTTTACCGTCCGGTACCGCCGCAACCGCTATGTACCTGCATTTTAAATCTGTAATATCTTCGAAAGTATTCATTTAAATTATATGCTAAAGGGGCCATATAAGTAATAATAATAATAATTTATTCATTTATTCCTCTCACAATGGATTATATACACATTTATTATAGGTACAAGAGTACATAGTTCACATTGTGAGAGCTGGTGCCTGTTGTGGGTTCGTAAAAACCGTGTTACAGGTCACCAGGCCCCAATCAGTGGCTGCATACAATCTTGGCTCCCTGTGTTGATATTTAATCTAATACATCAAGTTGCAATAAACAAATTTACTAAAGCGCTAAGATGACGCTAAGCAAAAGATGAAGACAATTTTTTTATATTTTTTTAAGGAAAGTAAAAGAAGAAAGCAGATTGTGTCACAAAACTTGTTAGACTGTTGGTAGGTATTGGAGTATATATAAAATACAAATACATATTGATCTATATTAAATGCAGAATGTATTTAAGGTACTTAATTGCATAAGGATTAATGCTGTATTGCTTAAAATCGCTTTGTAAATAAGCCATTATGTCTCGTAAATAGTAAAGGATAAAAAATTGTTATTGTGGATTATCCCTAAGAGATAGACTATACTATCCCGGAATTTTTGTAGACCTTTTTAAGGTGTACAATACTGTAGTACATCATTTTGATCTATCTTGTAGGGTTCAGCCAACGTTTGCAATGTAAGCGCAAAAAAACTTTTTAACAAAAAATAAAACTGACTTCAAAAACCTTAACTAAAAAGTAAAAAATAATCATTGTATGTATTTTAAAATCTTAACATAAACCAAAATTTTAAAGGCGGTGCGTGATTGACCCTTTGCGTCATGTAATGTACAGTCGAGCGCAATATCTATAGTAAAAACAGTTTATGTGAACGTACATGAAAATCACGCACCGCCTTCAAAATTTTGGTTTATGTTAAGATTTTAAAACACATACAATGATTATTTTTTACTTTTTAGTTAAGGTTTTTGAAGTCGGTTTTATTTTTTGTTAAAAACTTTTTAATTCATACTTTTTAGTTGAAAATTGCGGGGGTTGATTCATAAATGTTTATATAACCAATTTGAGAAAAAAATATTTATTAACCTTTGCTATCCCACTGCTGGGCAAAGGTCTCGCTCATGTTCTTCTAAACGTCCAATCACTGTCGTGAAAAAAAAACACGCATATCGGCCAAGAATTCTCAGAAAAAAACGAACCAATGAGCAGATCATCTAGATAGGCGAAGCTAAAATAAACTGATTTATTGAAGCTGGTTAAAAAACTACTCAACCTAAGTCAATAAAATTCATATGGGACCACCGCGCGGACTTTCTCTACCAAATAAAAAAACAACCACGTAAATCGGCCCACAAATCTCGGAGTAATAGGTGTACATACATGAAAAAATAATTAAAATAATTATAATAATAATTAATAATTATTATAATTATAATGCTCTTTCTCTTCCATCAAGTCATATTTATGCTTAAGTACTTTTTTATTACCTGTAATAGTGACAAAATAATGTACATGTATATACTTAAAACTAGGGTGAGGGCCTGGTGATCCGTAACACAGGGTTTTCCCTAGTACGGACTCCAGTCTCTCGCAAAGGAGCTTATACGCACTTATTTGTTACATAATTCTAAGGTACCTATTTATATTATTAAGCCCACCTTTGTGAAGAGAGAAATAAAATTTTATTACTATTACTATTAAAAAAAAAAAAAAAAAAAAAAAAGCCGCGGAATACATAACCTCCTCCTTTTTTTGAAGTTTGTTAAAAAATGTGTTTATTTACGACATCACATTAGAAACCTCTAAAATTATCAGTGTTTCTCTACTATATTATGCATTTATTATACATATAAACCTTCCTCTTGAATCACTCTATACATTCAAAAAAAACGCATCAAAATACGTTGCGTAGTTTTAAAGATGTAAGCATACATAGGGACAGTTTTATACTGTGTAGTGATGGGAACAGCTGTCATTTTTCTCGCGATTTTAGGCTTGACCCCGTATAATTGTTCGATAGCGTTTTCTGAATGAGCTCACGCATTTCTGAAACACCTTGTATACCTAATGTAAACTATTTGTATGAATTCTATTGGACACTAGTCAAACAGCATTCATGAACATAAAAAAACATTGCCCTAATCGTGGGTGCGTTTACAAACACAAATCTCACGCACAAACACACAGACCTATCTGTGGATCACACTAATATTTGTTCCGTGCGGGAATCGAACCCGCTACCCTTCAGGGACTGAAAGAGGTTACGGTATCTCAAAAACATAAGTAGGTACCTATACCATTGTAAAATAAAGGTTGGGCTGTACCATTATAGGTATAACCATTACACGATTTTGGTACCGAAAAAAACTAGTGACAAATAAAACTGAGTCATCATAATAAACAACACAAAACCGGCCAAGAGCACGTCGGGCCATGCTCAGTATTATAGGGTTCCTTAAGTAGGTCTAATTACAAACGAATCAAATCGAATATTGCTATTTGCATTGCTATTTTAGTTTTTCAAACAGCGCCACCTAGTGCTAAATTTAAGAAGCTAAATTAAAGTGTGGCATATCAATATGACACAAAGTTTATTTTTGTGATTTTTTAAATAGAAAGTAACTAAAGGAGCATTATTTGCTAAGCTCATTTTTCTCTAAGGTCAATGATCTATGAACTAGGACGTCTTAAGTATTTTTCTGTTTTCTCATTATAACTCAAAAAATTATCATTACATTAAATAAATAAATAAATACTTTTTGGGACATTTTTACACAACACCATCTAGTCCCAAACTAAGCAGAGCTTGTGCTATGGGTACTAGACGATGCATATAATACTTATATACTTTTTTTTTGTAAATACATACTTATGATACATAAGACCAACACAAACACTTATAATAACTTCTTAGGTTTTCGCGATCACTACACATTATAATAAAACAAAGTTTAACCGGATTAAATCGCGTATATTATTTAAATTGGTTTCCCTGACGTTTCGAAAGCTTTGCAGCATTTCGTGGTCGCAGGTAGACTAAGATGACAAGCGTCTTTACAAATATTTCTAAAAAAAAAAAAAAATTTTTATCTACCGTACAATATTATTAATTAAAATCGTTTCGATGCACGCAGTAATCACTCACAATATCATTATCTTTTACAGTGTTGCATGCTGTTTGGGACTTGATTATTTTTAGGACTGGGTTCCAAACTGGTGGTAGCTGCCAACCATCTTCTCTATTAAAATTAGGATGTTTTTTAATTTCAATAGCCTCACGGAGCATTCTAGGTACATATCGGTTTTCCTTCGCCATAACTTGTGGTTTATCAAATCGAAGAAAAATTTAAATAATATACGCGATTTAATCCGGTTAAACTTTGTTTTATTACAAACACTTATGTTCATCACACAAATATTTGTGTCCTGTGGGAATCGAACCCACGACTTCGTGATCAGCAGTCCGACACTCGAACCACTAGACCACAGAGGTCATTATACTCGAAATAATTTTAAAAGGGAGTTTTTATAAAGGTCTATCAATGTGGAAGACTATAAGTTTCTAGGTTTCTACGTTGCATAGTTTAGAAATGGCAGGGGGGGAACACATTGCAAGCCACTTTGGCGAACTGTATTTCGCAGATGGTATACCTGATAAAAAAGTTATGTAAGAAACATTACCTTCATTTTAGTAGACCTATTCAATGATACCCCACAAGAGGGGGTGCAGCGAAAAAAATAATTTAATCCCCATTTCACATGTATGGGCGCCACCCCTAAAATACGTAATCAAGATTTTTCTATTCTTTTAGAATTGAGATCTATATCCAGACTATTTTTTAACAAAATTTCATTTACTTATGTTTATAACTGTAGAAGTTATTAAGCTGTAAAGGATTAGGACAGACGGACGGACATGACGAAACTATAAGGGATCCTTGTAGGACTACGGAACCCTAAAAAAGAAAACCCTCTTTTGTGATATTAAAGAATCATAGGGGCAAGAAGGGGGCCTCGCAGTGAAGGACATGGTGGCGTGGTGGCGCATGAAAGAAAACCTTTATTTATAAAGGCTTTGGTACTGGTACTACTGGTATCGAAACATAAAGTTATGCACTTATAAATTCAAAAATCTGCTACCGAAATAAATTTAGATATTGAAATTTTTTGGTAACCGTTACTTTTCAGTATGACATCATACCTTAATTTAAAGGTACCTTAATTTTCGGTTTATTCAATCCCCGCTACCCTTAGCGCAGAAGCCGCTCAGCCACTACGCCAGTCATGTCGTCAAAACATTGAATACGTAGCTAAATACATACCTACTAACATAGCAATATATGTCTATGCCATAGAATTATTCTGTGGTCTATGCCTACAAGTAGTTTAAGTAGCTATTACATAGTTGGAAATTGGAAATTAATAATAAAATATGACTCTATTGTTTTTAAGTAATATTCTACAGTTATTGTTAATAATCAATTTGCTTTGTTAGTTAAATACTTAAAATGCACAATGAGTGATAAAACTGAAGTTTATTATTGTAGAAAAATTAAAGTAATATTTTATTAAAGTTTAATGCAAATAAAATAAATTAGCTAAAACATTACAAATTCAAATTTTATGCATTTATGTGTCCAAAGTACCTACAAAGTACCTATGATATGATCTTAAATTTTAATGGCTCATTTACATTCTACCGTCTGGTAGAATGGTATTTGCACACAATATTGAAGTGTGCGAATATCTATTTTGTTATTTTTTATTTTAATAACAAACAGAAACTCTGTAATTATGTTTATATAAATGATTGTTATGAAAACATAGCTGGGAAGAGACTCGTAGACAGAAGGCTGTTAGTATTTTGACAGCACATTACGTATACAGGGTGGCGTTTATTTTATTTTATTGAATAGGGTTCACAACTGTTTTTTGGGAAAACATAGTGTTTTTCAGGCCAAGACATGAAAAATATACATCGTAAAAAATACAGTATTTTTAGAAAAAAAAAGACCAAGTAGATTCCTTAGAAGAAAAAATTGCGGACTTTTGCAAAAAACGCGATATCCATTTTCAGAGCGTTTTGGTGCAGTAAGCTACAGTTATAAATTTTGCTGATATCAAAAATTAATCTAAGTAGGACAGGGTAATAAATGCACTTGGGGATTTGGGGTTCTCAAAGGCAGAAGTCTACGGAGTCCTGAAGCTGCATAAAGTGACAATTACCAACGAGAGCAGGAAAATCAAAAGCACATTGTACCTTCGATCGAAATATAGTATAATGCGGATTTATGCGTACTAATAGTAATAACTGCCTCGTTGGTCTAGTGGTTGCAAGCGCGACTGTTGGACATGGGGTCCTGGGTTCGATTCCCGGGTCGGGCAAAGTGTTATTGGGTTTTTTTCATTAGGAAATTCTCAGTAGCAGCCCGGAGTCTGGATTTGTGCCCGGTCAATGGCAATAGGCTCGCCCCCTATTATATGGGACTATAACATAACTGGCGAAATGTGGGTGTATTATTACACCTCTGCCTACCCCTTCGGGGAAATACAGGCGTAATGTTATGTTATGTTAATAGTAATAATACGTACGTGCGTAATACATACATGCTGACATTTTTATCACTTCTCCCGAAAAGGGATCATTGTACTCATTATTTATTTATTTGTGTTCACTTAGGTAAATCGATTTTTTTCATGATTTTTGTATTGGTCCCATAATAAAAGTTGTTCATAATGATTAGTACAATGACCCCTTTTTGGGAAAGAAGAAGCGATTATTTCAGCATGTATATCTGTGGCTTGGTACAAGATTAGTATAGTTAAGTATAGTATTTTATTATCTGTGGTACGGTTGGCAACCCTAGGGTTGCTAGGGCAACCCTAGGGCTTTATTCCCTCACGGAACTAATATTCGTGTGTACATTTCTTATTTGTAAGGTTTTCCATTTGTTTCACAGCGAAATGCGCATTCAAGGACTGTGTGTTGTGTTGTACACATTCCCAGTGTACGTCGATAATACAATACATAAAACCCTTGTTTCAACGACCTGAGGAACTGTTAATATTGACAGTTCAACACCTTGACCAGTGCACAAATATGCGCTGTATCCTAACACTATCCACGCTACACCACTATAGATGGACCCGCGACAAAACACGGAACTAAATAAACGTACTGAATTTGACATTTGTCTCAGCAAGCAGCGCCGCGTTAAAGTTTCAAGTTATACTGGTCTTTAAAGTTTCCACAAATGTGGAATTTATTTCGTTTACGTACAAAATGTACATATTGTACATAGTTATGTGAACTCAATCGTTTACATAGGTATCGTTTAAGCGGCCTCGTGGACAAGGCTCGACATCTTCTAGTACTTGTAAGGTACTTGGCAATGAGTGGTTTTTGAAGTGGTTCTGATCTTAGGAACAAGGATATGTCTTAAGATGTTACTTGAGTTGATATGCTAAAACTGTGCAAGGTTTCAGAGACCTACTTACCCAGGGCCGTCTTTAACCTGATTGGAGGCCTTTAGGTTTAGGATAACGGGGCCCCTAACTGGTGCCAACCCTAAAATCGCGAAAAAAAATGCTATTTCGGCCGTGACTTGAATAGTAGGTACTTTGACGACGTCTGTGGTCTAGTGGTTCGAGTGTCGGACTGCTGTTTAAGCGTAGTGGTTATATTCTCTTTGCTGCTGTTCACGAGGTCGTGGGTTCGATTCCCACAGGACACAAATATTTGTGTGATGAACATCAGTGTTTGTGTTGGTCTGGGTGTTTCTTATGTATTATAAGTATGTATTTACAACAACAAAAAAAATTATGTATAATATCCATTGTCTAGTACCCATAGCACAACCTCTGCTTAGTTTGGGACTAGATGATGCTGTGTAAAAATGTCCTTTTTTTCATTTATGAGGAATCAATACACAAATTAATTCAACAGATTCCGAGGGGAGATTAGGAAATCTTTTGTGTCATCATTAATTAATATCAATGTTGTTTTGTTTCCAGACGCCATGGTTCCGCGTCCAGTGTCTCCGGGGCCGGCCGAGCCGCTGGTGCCTCGCTTCTACGCGGGCCGCTCCATCCTCATCACAGGAGCTACTGGTTTTATGGGAAAAGTGAGTATAAAGATCTATCTTGTCTATGTCTTTTAGATTCACGAGACCGTAAAAATCGAACCATGCACGGATAATTTGGTCCAAAGATATAATTGCATCCGAGACGGCCCAAATACCTACCTAGGGTAGATTGCCTACTCTTCAAAATTATCAAGAATGCGTAAAAATGATACGATTGATGAAAAAAAACGATGAAGAAATAGATGATGTACACGGAGGGGGGCATAGAATGAGGGGGGCTTTTTCTATCCCGAATTTGTCACGCGAAACCTACTCACTATGAAGTTTTTGAAGAATGACGTCATTTTCTGATAGTGCTGTCTCCACTCCAACTGTCTCTATTTAAGCCATTTTTTTTTATAGTATAGGTTGGCGAAACGAGCTAAAGGCCCACCTGATGTTAAGCGGTTACCTTTGCCCATAACAACTGCAACACCACCTAGGCTGTTGCCCATTGCCTAAATGGTACCGCAAGTCGGTTCGCCATACTGAGACATGAAGATGGAAAGTCTCATGTGACTGTAATATAGTATCTATCCTCGATTTACCCTACTAGGGATTGTTTGAAACGCAAGCCCGATATGTATAAAAAAAGAAAAAACAATGTATGGAGCTTATGTCAAATTCCTATCTCTAGTAGGGCAAATCGTGATATTAATTTTGGCCGTTAGTGAACTAATTTAAATCGCTTGTAACTTGAACATTTTATTTTATTTAAATGTTGGTTTGAAGACTATTGCGTATGTTGAAAATGCTTACACGCTCTAATAATGTACAGTAGTAGTACGGTCGACTGCACGTCGGTGGTAACACTTTGACATTAGCTGCATCTCTATTTCGTAAGCAGTAAGGGCGGTTTTCGAATTGAAGTGTTGCCACTGTCATGCAGTCGACTGTACTAGTAGTAGTGTCGGATTGCCTCCCATCGGATTATGAGAGTGAGGGAATACAGAGTGCACCTGTGTTTGCGCACACACTTGTGCACTATAATATGTCCCGCGCAGATGGCTAGTCTCCATTAAGATTGGCCGCCGTGACCGAAATTCGGCCGGGAGGACATTATTATTAGTAGTAGAGCTCCTTTGTGAAAGAGCTCGTCCGGGGAATTACTACCACCGTACCTACTTCTCCGCCAAACAGTGATGCTTGCATTGCTGTGTTCCGGTCTGAAGGGTACGGGTGCCGGTGACATTACACTTTTATCACATGAGACTTTCCATCTTCATGTCTCAGTTTGGCGAACCGGACCTCAATAACTTTTAGACAACAGCCTAGATGGTATTGTATTGCAGTCATTATGAGCAAAGGTAACCGATTAACCACGCTTAGCATTAAGCTGGGCCTAAGTCTCAGTTTGGCGACCCGAGCTGCGGTACCGTTTAGGCAACAGCCTAGGTGGTATTGCAGTTGTTATGGGCAAAGGTAACCGCTTAACATCAGGTGGACCTTTAGCTCGTTTCGCTATCGTAAGCCATTATATTAAACATGTGTTGTCACAGGTGCTGGTGGAGCGTATCCTGGCGACGTGTCCGGAGGTCGGGCGGCTGCACCTCCTCATGAGGGACAAGAGGGGCCACACGCCGCACAAGAGACTGGCGCAACTCAAGCAATCACAGGTAGGGTTTTTTTATTTTGTTTATTATCTTTTTATTTGAATTGTTTGTGTTCACGTTGATTTTTTCACCGCGTTTTGATAAGATAAGATAAGATAAAGTTTATTGGGCAACATTATTACAAGTATAACAAGGTACAAGAGTACGATAGTAGCTGCAGTAGTATGCACTGTGTCGCAGCTGCCATCGCCCACCTCCAGATTCTACAGGAATATAATGCAATAACTGTGCTTGAAAAACATGATCAAAAATAAAACCAGTGAAATAAATATTTAGATAAAATACAAATAGTTACTATTTAACATCATCTAAGTATTTGAGTGTGTGTGTGTAATGTATGGATGTGTGAGAGGTATATGTTTGTGTGTTGATGTATTATTGCGTGAGAATTATTAATTTATGACCAGACCCTCTGTATCTTCATAAGAAAGGGTATAAAGCCACTCATTTACTTTGGTTTTGCACTTATTTAAGGTTAGTGAATAGATTTGATGTTCTCTGTTTACTTTGTTATAAAGTCTGGGTGCCGTAAGCACAGGTATACGGTGCTATAAGCACAGGTAGGGTTACCATACGTGAAACTGACTAGCACTGACAAAAAGCATGATTTCTTCTCTTCATTTTAGTCTCTAGAAGAGATTGGCGGGGGTTGTATTAAAATGGTAACGTTATTATGAGCTCAATCCATAGTGTTAGATTATACAGGTTGGCCCAAAATAACGTTGACAAAATATTTTACAAAACATTTTATTATCTTTATACGTAAATTAAATAAGGCTATAAATTATAAAAATACACCTTATTTTATACATGAATCTTTATTTGTCTTCAAAATAATCTCCTTTAGCGCGGATACATAGTGGCAAACGCTTGGTAAAATTTTCTACTATTTTCCGCACTTCCCCCACAGATATTTTGTCCCACTCCCGTGTAAGAGTAGCCTTTAGCTCATCAACACTTCTATGACGCGTAGCACAGGATCTTGCTTCTAAGATAGACCATAAACTGTAATCCATCGGATTCAGATCAGGTGAGTATGGTGGCCATTCTTTTGAGCTGATGAAACCAGGGAAATTGTCTTTGCACCATTGTTGCACACTTAAGGCCCTGTGAGCTGGAGCAGAGTCTTGTTGAACTATCCATGGACGGTTACCAAAGTGCTGTTGACTCCAAGGAAGAAGCACATTTTCAAGTATGTCACGTCGGTAGTTTTCTAGATTTATTTTTACACCCTTTTCTACAAAAATTAGGGGAGTTTTGCCGGTGGCGCAAATCGCACCCCAAACCATAACCGTTTTCGCGTTTTGGCGATGTGGTACAATGGCAGTAGCTCCAAGACGAGTGGAAGACCAGATCCTGTCATTTTGGTGGTTATGGGCTTGTTCTATCGTAAATAATTTTTCGTCTGAAAATTGCGATATTTTTCCAATTTGACGCTGCGGAGCGTTGTTTAAGCAAACGACATCTCTCAAGACGAACTTTTTTGTCTTTGTCCGTAAGCAATTGCGCTTTTCTCAGTTTATATGGTATCAATTGAAGATCATGTTTTACTATACGCTGTATGGTGGAGCGACTAATCCCCAAGTCTCGCGACATTTTCCTCACCTTGGTCTGTGGATTACGAACTAATCTTTGTTTGATAATGTGTCGGTTCCTAGAAGTTCTAACAGTTCTCTTACGTCCTCTCCCAGGACGGTCTCCGATGTTGCCAAGCTCATTATAGCGTTTAATTGCCGAAGAAACGAACTGACGACTAACACCAAGAATGTTCGCGATCTCACACTGTCTTTTTCCACACTCGTGCAATGAAATGATGACTTCACGTTGCATTGACAGAGCGAAATAAATATATTTTTAACACTTTTTTGCAAACAAACAACGTTAAAATGATGCCAAAGAATAAGTTAACAATAAAGAAAAACAAAAGACAACGCAAAAAATTCCATTTTTGAAATATTAATATTTTAATTTTGTCTACGTTATTTTGGGCCACGCCATGGGCGTCGCCAGGGTAAAATAGAAGGTGCCGCTGCCCCCCCCCCCCCCCCCGCTAGAGACCAGAACCTAGAACATTTTTATAATAAAGCAGTCAAAATATTCACAAAAAACCCAAGCAGCTTACATTTTAATTAGGATTTTTTTCTATTATACTAGATTATCTATTTTACCTAACAATTCATATAATGTATCTATTATCTTTCCCCCTCACCCCTGGCCTGGCTCTGGTAACGTTGTTATGACGCATGATATTTAAAAGTACAGATGTTACTTGCGCTCGCAATCTGGAAACATGAAAACGTCCTAAATAGGACGTTTTTCTATTAATCCACATCAAGTAAGGCGCCGAGCGTGATCGGTGACAAAAAAAGCTAGAATGCCGACGTGTGTGTACAGAAAGTGTTCCAATTATGACGCGAAGGTAACTTGAAGTAATCAACTTACTTACTTTGCACTAGTTTATGTGTATGTGTGCTGCCGCTGCGTACGGAATATTTTTTTTCGTTTGTTTTGTTAGTGTATGACATATTATCTATACTCCGTGAGGCTAGGGTTGCCATCCGTCCGGGTTTCCCCGGATTTATCCTAGTTTAGAAGGCGTACGGGGTGCGTCCGGGTGGGGTTTCATTTGTAGTCGGGTTTTAGGCTTCTGACACATCTGCCGAAAATACGCGGCCGAAATAAAAAATAAAAATAAAAATGAATATTTTTGAGACATCTTACACAGCACCATCTAGTCCCAAACTAAGCAGAGCTTGTACATACTATGGGTACTAGACAATGGTTATAATACTTATATACTTTTTTTTTTTTGTAAATTCATACTAATAATACATAAACACAAGAAACAACCAGACCAACACAAACACTCATGTTCATCACACAAATATTTGAGTCCTGTGGGAATCGAACCCACGACCTCGTGATCAGCAGTCCGACACTCGAACCACTAGACCACAGAGGTCGTCAAATTACGTTTAACGCGTAACAATATTTATTTTACCGCAACCCAGTAAGGGGGCGTCCATAAATTACGTGAGGTGTTTTTTTTAATTTTCTGTTACTCCCTCCCGCCCTGGTGAGATGTCGTGAGATTTTATTAAACCCCCTCCCCCAAACCCCCAATCTCACGTGAGATTTTTCTAAATGTGGGTTTCTTACGTAAACGCGTTGGATTGTTATTGTAAAAAGAAAAAAAACGAACAAATATGGTGGTTTGACAGTCAGTCAGTAACTAGATGTACCAGGCCCCTCAGAAAGTATTGCGAAAAAAAGTTTTTATATATGGGAGACTGGCCAGTTATAATGTTTTTCGAAAATATGATTATTTATAAGTAAAAATAAGTAAGTTCCAATTTCAAAATTTCCCTCCACATTTTTTGCGAGTTAATTCAAAGTATTGTGTCTCACTGAAATATGGATCTGTGCCGGGAACATTTTAGAGCTATGATTTTATACGATTTCAAGTGTCGCCTGAAACCGGATGAATCGTACGATAGACTTCAAATGGCATTCATGGATGAAGGCCCTTCCAAGGCAACCGTGTATCGTTGGTATAACGAATTCAAGCGCGGTCGACCAACTTTGGGGGATGACGAAAGAAGCGGTCGCCCTTTGACGGCTGTTACCGAAGAAAACGTGCTAGCAGTGAAAAATTTAATCCAAGACAATAGGCGAATTACATATCAGGAGATTCAACACATATTGAAGATTGGATCGGGAAGCGTTCACGAGATTCTACACAGCCATCTTTGCGTGAGGAGGATAGTTCACGCTGGGTGCCGCACAACCTCACCGATGCTCAGAAGCAGGCCCGGGTGGAATGGTGCCGTGATATGCTTAACAAATTTGAAGCAGGCTCGTCTCGGCGTGTTTACGACATCGTTACAGGTGATGAGTCCTGGATTTATCAATACGACCCAGAAACCAAGCGCCAGTCGACTGTTTGGGTGTTTCAAAATGAGCCAACGCCTACCAAAGTGAAGCGATCTAGAAGCGGGGGTAAGATTTTGATCGCTAGCTTTTTTAATTTGACTGGCCACTTGGTATCAATTCCCTTACGGGATCAAAGAAGCATTAATGCCGAATGGTATACTACCAAATGTTTGCCAGAAGTTTTCTCTGTTATAAGCAGCAAGCGACCAAACACAGGGCTCCGCGGGCTACTGCTCCACCACGACAATGCACCTGCGCACACCGCACTCAAAACGAGGGACTTCCTGGACAGCACGCCAGTAAAACTCCTGGGTCACCCTCCTTACAGCCCTGATCTAGCACCGTGTGACTTCTTTTTATTCCCAAAAATAAAAAATCAGCTCAAAGGGATACAATTTTCGTCGCCGGAAGATGCGCTGGCTGCGTTCGAGCAGGCTGTAAACGAGGTGTCTGCGGCGGACTGGAAAAAGTGTTTTGAAAACTGGTTTAGGCGCATGAATCTTTGTATAGAGGCTGGTGGAAAGTACTTTGAAAAGATTTGATAAAAATATATGTACGTATAGAACAATTTTTTTTAGTTTCGCAAAACTTTCTGAGTGTCCCACGTATAACGTCGAAGTATGAATGAAATTATTTTCTTTCGAACGAATTAGTGAATGATCTTAATCGTATTACGATTACGCTTAAGATTAAATCTTAAGCATATACAATCTGGATGAAATGGAACAAAATAGTTTATTTTTTTTGTTTCAATCAGAAAAAAAATTGCGTGATATTTGCCGAGACCCCCCCTGTACATGTAAGGTAAGACTGCTAATTGTTTGTTAAAACTTCTTGTTTTGTTATTTTAGAATTCTATAAATTTTGTTTAAAATTTTATGAAAATAAATGAATAATTTATTTAAACAATTAAATCAATTTTTTATTTTAATGAGTAAATTAAAAAAAAACACTCTTGATATGTCCGGGTTTAAAGGCACAAAATCCGGTGTTTTCACACGGTTTTCATACTTCTTGACCTGGTTCGCAGATTTTAGAGATGGCAACCCTACTTGAGGCTATTGAAATAAAAAAATCATCCTTATTTTAATACAGAAGATGGTTGGCAGCTACCACCTGTTTGGAACCCAGTCCTAAAAATAATCAAGTCCCAAACAGTACGCAACACTGTAAAAGATAATAATATTGTGAGTGATTACTGCGTGCATCGAAACGATTTTAATTAATAAAAATTGTACGGTAGATTAAAATATTTTTTTAGAAATATCTGTAAAGACGCTTGTCATCTTAGTCTACCTGCAACCACGAAATGCTGCAAAGCTTTCGAAACGTCAGGGAAACCAATTTAAATAATATACGCGATTTAATCCGGTTAAACTTTGTTTTATTATAATGTGTAGTGATGGCGAAAACCTAAGAAATTATGATATCTACCTATACTTTTAAATATCATTTGTTCAATCCCTCGGCCATCATCCTTTGCTACGCACAACCTATGCACCCAATCCTGTATCTCACCCGATATCCCACTTGCAGGTGTTCGACACCGTCCGCGCTCGCAACCACCGGCAGCTGGACAAGCTGTGTGTGGTGGCGGGCGACGTGTCCAAGCCACAGCTCGGGCTGGACGCCGACGCGATCGCGCAACTCAGAGAGGTAAGAAATCGCACCCTGGGATGAATACCTAATCTTGTAGATAGACAGAATATGCTTTATAATATTGAATGTACACAGGGCCGGATTAACCATTAGGCAGAGTAGGCAACTGCCTAGGGGCCCTGCGCGCGCACATAATTAATTGAAAATGTTTCATACAAATTTAATTGGAAAATTTGTGTCCTCAATGACAATAGGTATTTTTGATTTTTTTTCAACGCATGCTGTCAGTTGATGAAATACTTCATACTTACAGAACTGAACCACCTTGTATCGAGTAGTAGAACTAATGATATGGATGCGTGACGTAGCGTACTGAATGATAAACAAAAGTTTTGAAATGCTTGATCTATAATTGCGATTTATGAGTTTAGCGACCGTGATCCCTTCAACTTGAAAAGAGTTGATGATCTTCAAACGACTGAAAAGAGGCCCCGAGAATTGCATTGCCTAAGGGCCCCGACATGGTTAATCCGGCCCTGAATGTACACAATAAAAATAGTAGTAAACAGGAACAACGTATAAATTATGGGTACATTGGCAGCATTGGCTCAGTTACATGTAACCTCTGCATGTAACAAGCAGGATGACATGTCAGGTAATTCGTAATTTGGCCTCCTGTCAGGGAAATGGAAAATTTTAAACTGTCAGGAATTTAACTAAATGAACAGAACGTAATACAAATTAATATACTTATTGAGAATTTTGGTAGTAAATATTATAATAAAAGAACATCGAAACATAATATCAGAAAATTTACTAAAAAGTCAGGAATTTCCACAGGAGATCTCTGTATTTTTTGCATCTGGTAACCCTTACTACGGCAACGTTGGCAACGTAGCATTGCAGCGTTGCTTGGCCTCTCAAATTCGCGCGGTAGCTAATACCTAATACTTTCTGCGGGCCCTTGAAATCTTATGAAAGTAAGGGCCTACTTATTGGCCGATGTAGAAACTATTTCAATATTACCAGATAATAATCTTTGGGTGTAAAATATGTTGCACATTATATTATAATATTAGGTTAGGAAATATCTGCAACGTACATACAATTACTGATAATGTCTGTGATTGGAGGCCTGCCGCAACTACGAAATATGTTACACAAGAAATGATTTAAGTATGTAGGTACCTAGTGTGTTTTGTTTTTAAGCTATTGCATAGCTTCTATCGCGGGCCTTGAGCGTGGAGACTGAATCCAGAAATTCCGTAACGAAAATAACCTAACACCCATATCATTAATCTGTGCCCCACTCTGACCGGCACAGCGGTGATACTTTTTAGTTTTGCCATCTATCAATGAATAGCAGAACTTTTAATGACTTTTTGAAATATCACGCTTGTCTCTTTAGTTCTGCAAATCGCCTCTAGGTGGCATTGGTTGTATCGGCGTTACTGCGCTTGCGTAATCCCCCTCTTCGCCCCGCAATCTGGTGACTCATGCCTGCTTAGAGTTTCGGCGTTAGGGCACCTCCTCTTTGTATTTACATAAAAAATGCTATGCAATAGCTTTACTGCGGCAGTCTCCGAGTGCCACACGTCTTTTTTAGGGTTCCGTAGTCCTACAAGGAACCCTTATAGTTTCGTCATGTCCGTCCGTCTGTCCGTCTGTCCGTCTGTCCGTCTGTCCTAATCCTTTACAGCTTAATAACTTCTACAGTTATAAACATAAGTAAATGAAATTTTGTTAAAAAATAGAATAGATCTCAATTTTCAGTCAATTCAGATTACGTATTTTAGGGGTGGCGCCCATACATGTGAAATGTGGATGAAATTTTTTTTTTCACTGCACCCCCTCATGTGTAGTATCATTGAATAGGTCTACTAAAATGAAGGTAATGTTTCATACATCACTTTTTTATCAGGTGTACCATCTGCGAAATATAGCCTGCCAAAGTGGCTTGCAATGTCCCCCCCCCTGCCATTTCTAAACTATGCAATGTAGAAAACTTATAATCTTCCACATTGATAGACCTTTGTAAAGACTCTCTATTATAATTATTTCGAGCATATTGTGATTATAATTTTTTGAGTTATAGAAAGAAAACTGAAAAATACTTAAAACGTCCTAGTTCAAAGGTCATTGACCTAAGAGAAAAATGATCTTTGCAAATAATGCTCCTTTAGCTACTTTCTATTTGAAAAAATCACAAAAAGTAACTTTGTGTTATGTTGACGAAACACTTCTTAAATTTGGCGCCATCTAGCGGCGTCTAACAACACTCTCCGAGTCGCCAATGCTGCCGTCAAGTTCCGTCTATTGCATTTGGCACTGTATAGCGCCATCTAGCGGCTACTGACAACACTCTCGGAGTCGCCAATGCTGCCATCTATTGCAAAAACTAAAATAGCCATGATTAATATTCGATTTGATTTGTTTGTAACACCTACTTAAGGAACCCTATAATACTGAGCATGGCCCGACATGCTCTTGGCTGGTTTGTCCTTTTATTTTTCTTATAAGTTATTATAACAAAGCGTGTTCTTGATTTCGCAAGTTTGAAAATAACTTTGCAAGTAACTTTAGCTTTCTTTTTAAAGGGCCACTATCGGAACAGTTCGTCCCATGGCTGGGCAAAAGGTCCTTCCAAGCTCTTGCATTCATTCCTATCAGGTGCTTCTTGTAAAAAGTTACATTTATTTTTAACCGACGAAAAAAAGGAGGAGGTTCTCAATTCGACGCGAATATATATTTTTTTTTGTTTTTTTTTTTATGTATGACCACGCATAACTTTTTACAGAGTTGTCCGATTTTGATGATTATTTTTTTAATGGATAGGGTATATCTCGAAGTTGGTCCCATTTAAATTTCAAAATCAAAATCCACCCCTAAGGGTAGTAAAACAGGGGATGAGTGTTTGTTCACCCACTGAATTCTTACCTGTTAACTGATTCTGTTGAAACTTGACACACATAAATATAGTTCTAGACACTACGACATAATGGAAAGTGGAGTTAGATTTTAACCACAAAAAAATGAAAAATAAAACTTTTTAACAAAAAATTGAACCGACGAAAACAGAAACTGAAAAGCGAAAAATAACTAATTATGAGTCTTACTTACTTAAAACTTACACACACTTTGCCTGTTAAAAGTTCGTTTGGCGCCGACTCATAATTAGTTATTTTTCGCTTTTCAGTTTCTGTTTTCGTCGGTTCAATTTTTTGTTAAAAAGTTTTATAATAAATGAAATTCTGATATTTTTAGGGTAGAGCACAAAAAAGATTTTCCCCCCAATTTTCTGATTAAGGAAATTTTAAATAGCGCCATCTATGCACGACAAAACGAATAATTTTCAAAGGACTGTTTACATCGCCATCTATTATCTGATCCCTACAAACTACTGTTTCAGGTATCCATAGTATTCCATTCTGCAGCTACCCTCAAATTCGACGAACCGCTGGCGGTTGCAATAGATCAGAACGTGCGATCCGTGGAGAGATTGCTGGAAATCTGTGATAAGCTGCCCAGTATTGTGGTAAGAATAATCTTTAATCATTTATTGCGTCTAATATGGCACAGAAAGGTGGAACATATTTGGCCGTTTACGGAACATATTTGCCTATTGTTGAATATAATGCGTACAATTAATTCTGTCAACGAGCCGAGGTACGAGTAAGCAGGGTACTGCAATCCGATTGGTTCTAGCAAGACAGCTATTGGTTATTCACTAACGCGGTAGTATTTACCAAGTTCCGGCTCACACAGTTGTCGGTAGTGGTGTGTATCTCAGCTCAGAACCGGTTCAAATATTCAGATCAATAAGCTTGAGCTGTTGAGCTGCAGCTCAATGACAAAATACGCAGCTCACGGCTCAAAGAAAGTTATCTATCTGAGCGACGTCGTTCGTTGCACGAGAGATAAAAAATGTCCATTTAAATAAAAACCTGTTTGAACTGGTGAGCCGGAGCGGCGATATATGTCCACGAGTCGCAGAGTGAGTCGCCAGTGAGCGGCGAACATGCGCTCAAATAGATCGAACGTTCTGTAAGCTCAGCGACTCGCATCATAGATCATAGCTCGAAGTAGGCAGAGGCACAAATTGAGCTGATCTGTGAGCCGGTTCACAGCTCCGGTTCATACTTGTGAGCCGTGAGCTGAGCTGCAGCTCACGCATTTTTGTTGAGTTACCCAATGTCTAGTGGTCGGTTTGTGGCGAATAGTTGCAAGCTATACAGGATGACTTTTAAATCACCATCCAAGTTTTTTATACGCATTCATTAGGTATCATGCAAAGACTCCATTTTTAAAAAAGGAACTGATATGTAAAATTTTCGCAATTAAATATTATTTCAGGAAAAATGATCTATATCTGTGTGGTTGTTAAGTAAACCGTTACTTTTGAAATGCAACATCTCAATATTTAGTACTGAGTGATAATAAAAAGAAAAACGCGTGTTTTATAATTTTTAACATAGTGATTACCATTACCAAGTCAAACGTAAACTTCGTGATGCCATATCTCAGTATTTTAGTACTAGAATACTAAAAGAAAAAACACGTATATTATTATTTTCAGCAAAGATCTTACTATTAAAATTTGTATGGAGATTAAAAATTCATGCAGTATAAGATCCATTAGTAGACATCGCATCGGTCGCCTGTTATGTATGAGGCGTCTATGGGCTGTATGCTCGATGTTCTGCGACGACTATACTGTTGTCCACTCATCTGGTGGCTGCTCTGCCAACGGATACAAGAGCAGTAGGTAGCTATAAGGTTTTTTCTGGTTGTGTCGAATCTTTTTCTTCATATTTTCCTTTTCATTATAAACCACGTTACTCAGCCTCCTTTTTTCTCTTCAGGCCTTCATCCACGTCTCCACAGCGTACAGCAACGCAGAGCTAACCTTTGTAGAGGAGCGAGTGTATCCTCCTCCCGTGCCGCTCGCGCAGGCCTTCACAGTCGCCGACACAGTGCCAGAGGAGCTGCTCAGCAAGATTACTACACAGTGAGTAGACTATCGGCTAGTGCTGCCAACGCAGAGCTAACCTTTGTAGAGGAGCGAGTGTATTCTCCTCCCATGCCGCTCGCGGAGGCCTTCAAAGTCGCCGACGCAGTACCAGAAGAACTGATTGGTAGGATTACTATATAGTGAGTAGACTATCGGCTAGTGCTGCCAACTCGGAGTTAACCTTTGTAGAGGAGCGAAAGTATCCTCCTCCCGTGCCGCTCGCGCATGCCTTCACAGTTGCCGACACAGTGCCGGAAGAGCTGCTCAGCAAGATTACTACACAGTGATTAGACTATCGACCAGTGCTACCAACTCGGAGCTAATGTTTGTAGAGTAGCGGGAGTATCCTCCTCCCGTGCCGCTCGCGCAGGCCTTCACAGTCGCCGACACCGTGGCAGAGGAGCTGCTCAGCAAGATTACTACACAGTGAGTAGACTATCGACCAGTGCTGCCAACGCAGAGCTAACCTTTGTAGAGGAGCGAAAGTATCCTCTGCCGTGCCGCTCGCGCAGGCCTTCACAGTTGCCGACACAGTGCCGGAAGAGCTGCTCAGCAAGATTACTACACAGTGAGTAGACTATCGACCAGTGCTGCCAACTCGGAGCTAACCTTTATAGAGGAGCGAGTGTATCCTCCTCCCGTGCCGCTCGCGCAGGCCTTCACAGTCGCCGACACAGTGGCAGAGGAGCTGCTCAGCAAGATTACTACACAGTGAGTAGACTATCGACCAGTGCTGCCAACGCAGAGCTAACCTTTGTAGAGGAGCGAAAGTATCCTCCTGCCGTGCCGCTCGCGCAGGCCTTCACAGTTGCTGACACAGTGCCGGAAGAGCTGCTCAGCAAGATTACTACACAGTGAGTAGACTATCGACCAGTGCTGCCAACTCGGAGCTAACCTTTGTAGAGGAGCGAGTGTATCCTCCTCCCGTGCCGCTCGCGCAGGCCTTCACAGTCGCCGACACAGTGGCAGAGGAGCTGCTCAGCAAGATTACTACACAGTGAGTAGACTATCGACCAGTGCTGCCAACTCGGAGCTAACCTTTGTAGAGGAGCGAGTGTATCCTCCTCCCGTGCCGCTCGCGCAGGCCTTCACAGTCACAGACACAGTGCCAGAGGAACTAGTCAGCAAGATTACTACACAGTGAGTAGACTATTGACCAGTGCTGCCAACTCGGAGCTAACCTTTGTAGAGGAGCAAGTGTATCCTCCTCCTGTGCCGCTCGCGTAGGCCTTCACAGTCGCCGACGCAGTGCCAGAAGAGCTGATCGGCAAGATTACTATACAATGAGTTGATAGATCGTCGCCATTTTCGGAAGAGCTAGCAAAAAGAGTTTGTTTCTTCTTTGCGTTAAAGCACTCATACCATTGTTAATTTTTTTTGTTGTTTCCAGGTACATATCCCCTAAACCCAACACATACACCTTCACAAAAGCGCTGGCAGAGAACGTGGTTCAGGAACACGGCAACAAGGGATACCCTGTCGCCATCTTCAGACCCACTGTTGGTAAGTATTCTACCATTTAAATGGCCGCGGAAAGACGAGGAGAACAGGGGTCTACTCGCGTTCGACGATATTCGATTAATCGTATCGTTCATCGCACAATTTGCTACTCCGGTCAACCATCGTTCCCATATCGTATGCGGTGATCGTGTTTTGACGTTTGTTTCTCTGTTCTCGTACGACAATGAACAATAGTCTATATTTATTGTGCCTATTTTATGTGCCTATCTTTATAGTGTAGGTATCAGTCGGAACGAAAGTTCGTACTTCGTTTGTCGTTCGTCAAAAGCGAGTAGGCCCTCAGGACCTTTATTTATTTAATCGTATAACCACAGTGGTAACTGTTTCTCCAACCACCCCGACAGGTCCCAGCTCGCCATTAGTACGTAGGACCTAAACTACATATACAGGCTAATTGGATTTTTTTGGATTCTTATTCTTAGCACTAATTTTGTATTATGACACTGAACGACGTTTATTCTACGAATTTTTGTAACTCTTTTTTTCATACAAAAATATGAAAATACTCTTTAGTTTGTATATTCTAGACGGCCGACGAGAGGCCCTGGGGGCCGCGTCGTGTGTTGCGTGGCTAGTATGGTCGACCGCACGTCAGTGGGAACAGTTTGACATTAACAGCGTCTTTATTTCGTTAGCAGTAAGGGCGGTTTTCTAATTCAAGTGTTACCACTGTCATGCAGTCGACTGCACAAACGCGCTCGGACTTGCGGCAATATAATATGCTATAGTATACGCAAATTTTACACACTTCAAATAAATAAATAAATCGGTTTTGGTTTGGCCAAAGTCGTAGAACAAACATTATTTGGGATCGTGATACGAACATACCAGGCCCCTCAGAAAGTATTGCGAAAAAAAGTTTTTATATATGGGAGACTGGCCAGTTATAATGTTTTTCGAAAATATGATTATTTATAAGTAAAAATAAGTAAGTTCCAATTTCAAAATTTCCCTCCACATTTTTTGCGAGTTAATTCAAAGTATTGTGTCTCACTGAAATATGGATCTGCGCCGGGAACATTTTAGAGCTATGATTTTATACGATTTCAAGTGTCGCCTGAAACCGGATGAATCGTACGATAGACTTCAAATGGCATTCATGGATGAAGGCCCTTCCAAGGCAACCGTGTATCGTTGGTATAACGAATTCAAGCGTGGTCGACCAACTTTGGGGGATGACGAAAGAAGCGGTCGCCCTTTGACGGCTGTTACCGAAGAAAACGTGCTAGCAGTGAAAAATTTAATCCAAGACAATAGGCGAATTACATATCAGGAGATTCAACACATATTGAAGATTGGATCGGGAAGCGTTCACGAGATTCTACACAGCCATCTTCGCGTGAGGAGGATAGTATCACGCTGGGTGCCGCACAACCTCACCGATGCTCAGAAGCAGGCCCGGGTGGAATGGTGCCGTGATATGCTTAACAAATTTGAAGCAGGCTCGTCTCGGCGTGTTTACGACATCGTTACAGGTGATGAGTCCTGGATTTATCAATACGACCCAGAAACCAAGCGCCAGTCGACTGTTTGGGTGTTTCAAAATGAGCCAACGCCTACCAAAGTGAAGCGATCTAGAAGCGGGGGTAAGATTTTGATCGCTAGCTTTTTTAATTTGACTGGCCACTTGGTATCAATTCCCTTACGGGATCAAAGAAGCATTAATGCCGAATGGTATACTACCAAATGTTTGCCAGAAGTTTTCTCTGTTATAAGCAACAAGCGACCAAACACAGGGCTCCGCGGGCTACTGCTCCACCACGACAATGCACCTGCGCACACCGCACTCAAAACGAGGGACTTCCTGGACAGCACGCCAGTCAAACTCCTGGGTCACCCTCCTTACAGCCCTGATCTAGCACCGTGTGACTTCTTTTTATTCCCAAAAATAAAAAATCAGCTCAAAGGGATACAATTTTCGTCGCCGGAAGATGCGCTGGCTGCGTTCGAGCAGGCTGTAAACGAGGTGTCTGCGGCGGACTGGAAAAAGTGTTTTGAAAACTGGTTTAGGCGCATGAATCTTTGTATAGAGGCTGGTGGAAAGTACTTTGAAAAGATTTGATAAAAATATATGTACGTATAGAACAATTTTTTTTAGTTTCGCAAAACTTTCTGAGTGTCCCACGTAGTACTTGGAGCAACGAGTATACAGCCCAATAGACGCCTAATGTTGAATATAATGCGTACAATAAATTCTGCCACTAGCTGAGGCGGGGTACTGCAATCCGATTGGCCCTACCAAGGCGGCTATTGGCTAATCACTAACGCGGCAGTTTTGACGGCTCATGTGAGTGGTCAAATGTCAAAACTGATTTGCAGATTTCAAGTGGCGAATAGTGCTCCCTACATTAGTGAAATTTCATAGATGTGTTGTTGATATCGATTGCCTGTTATGAGGCGTCTATGGGCTGTATGGTCGTTGACTTGTAGGTTTCGGGCTCGGATGAATAAAAAATGGCGGACGGAATCTCGCTAAGAAAAGATTGAAGCACTTAGTTTTTTCCTAAACCCACTATAATTTAGACAGAATTTAAACAGTTTTTTTTTTATAGTACAGGATGGCGAAACGAGTTAAAGGCCCACCTGATGTTAAGCGGTTACCTTTGCCCATGACAACTTCAATAACTTATATATCGTTTTTTTATTTGTGTTGTGACACTAAAGTCAATGACTACCGTCACACGAGATTTGTTGCGTAATCGCGGCTTTTTGTCTTACTATGGGTGTATGGGTGTGAATGTGTGCGTGCCAGCCCGTACTTTTAAACGAGCCGTCTTACTATGGGTGCTTCACTTTTTGTTTAGTGAGATTCCGTCCACCTTTATTATTCGTCCAAGCTTCAAATAAACAACAAAAAAACTGTTTCGTTTTGGCCAAAGTCGTAGAACAAACGTCATTCAAGTCGCTTGTATTGCATAGCTGTACCGGGTGTCACGGAAACGCTTCCGAAAACGAAGACAAGTGATAGTGCTGGTGATTACTGATACGAAACCACAAAAATAAATGCGATTCTTTTTAGGATTTTTTTCATATTTTTTTTGCATTTTTCATACATAACCAGTTTTGGGCAATTAAATCAAACTGATTTGCAAAAAAACTCCATTTATTTACTGATTTTTTAAAGTTCGCAATGTAATTCAAGTAAAATATCAGCTAGCGCTAGGGGTGAACGACATCCGCTCGCATACGCAGTCCGTGTCGTAGCGAGCGTAGGAAGGTTAGGTACGCGCGGCATTGATCCCGAGTTTTGTACGCTTTACATTGCGGGTTTACAAAATACCAAATCACTAAAACAATAAGTATAAGGCTAATGGTTATTGATGTTCGATTGTGTTTAGGTAGTATAATAATAGCCTTTCAGTTTCGGGAGCGTTTCCCTGACACCCAGTATAGTATGATTGTCCACAATTGTGCATGTGCAGTTCCGTGTGGTGCCGGACGTAAAGAATTGCACCACCCTCTCTCTTCTTACGGGTGTCCTAAAAGGCGACTAAGGGATTCACCAGAGGATGGGCAGCAGCGTTCTCTGAGTATTTAAACCACTAACTGCGATCGTCAACCCGCCTGCCAAGCGTGGCGATTATGGCATATCCCCCCCCCTTTGGGGGAGGCCTTTGTCCAGCAGTGGACGTCTTTCGGCTGAAATGATGAATATGATGATGCATGTGCAGTGGTGTCGTCGCTGCGACACCCGGTCCCCGGCTGGATCGAGAACCTGAACGGGCCGAGCGGGGTGGTGGTGGGCGCGGGCAAGGGGCTGCTGCACGTGTTCTGCTGCCGCGAGGCGGCGCGCGCCGACATGCTGCCCGTGGACCTCGCCATCGACACACTGCTGGCCGCCGCCTGGGAGCTCGCCCTGGACCGGTACACACGCACTCCTCATCTTTTATACTATAGTATGGCGAAACGAGCGAAAGGTCCACACCTGTGGGCCTAGTACGAGTTTCACACTTACGAATACTTTCATCGTTTTCGTCGACTTTCATTCATAAATCAGTAGCGCCCCTGGCGGATACGAGGAGGAACTACAGATTTATTAATGAAAGTCGACGAATACTTTGAAAGTACTCGTAAGTGTCAAACTCGTACTAGGCCCCCTGATGTTGAGCGGTTACCTTTGCCCATAACAACTGCAATACCACTGTCAATGTATGAGAATCACAACATGATAACAATTAAAAAGGGATTTCTGAACATAAGCATAATATCAATCGTTCCTTCCGTATCCTTATTCCCCTCCAATCATTCATTCCAATCCATTCAAATACTCGATACTCTCGTTCAATCACCACGACCAAATGGGCAGTTTTCTCACCGGCTCTCTAGAAACACACAACAAAGCAGCAAGAATGTGACTATTATCAAGTGTGTGCGAACAATACGGGGTGCCCCGGACCATAGTGCGAAAAGGTGAAGTTCCAGGACTAGCCGGACATCAGTGAGTACCTACCTATTCCTTGAAATTTCTCCTACATCCATTACTTCAAGTTGATATGCAACACAGCAACAGCCACTTATCGAAGGAAACTAGGTACCTATACCTATTTCGGTTTTACAAACCGAACCATTAACAACCACCTAGGCTGTTGCCTAAATGGTACCGCAAGTCGGTTCGCCAAACAGAGACATGAAGATGGAAAGTCTCATGTGATTTTAATGTCACCGGCACCCGTACCCTTCAGACCGGAACACAGCAATGCAAGCATCACTGTTTGGCGGCAGAAGTAGGCACGGTGGTAGTAGGTACTTTCCAGGACGAGCTCTTTCACAAAGGAGCTCTACTATACTAAACCTATATTGCCTTTATTGGAATAACTCAAAACCTCAGACACCCCAACTAGTTGAAGTAAAACTTCTTTACGCACGCTTGGTGAGTAAGCTGGTGAATGCGTTACGAAAAGTGTGATCGAGCGAGGGGAACGGAAGTTGAAAGGGAGATATAAGTTAGTGAAGTTTTACTTCATTCGTGTGGTTTAAAGCACCTTTATAATTAATAGTTTTTTTAATTATAATAGATTGATATGGAAAGTAATTATTAATTTTCATTTATTATTGTAGAAGCTAATAGGTTTTCTTTCTCCATCGTTGACCACATCCTGACAAATCTGCCTAGATTGCGGTCAAGAGCAGATCATAAAAAAAAAGATACTTGTAATTTTTGGTATCATGGTTAATCTAATCGATTCATAGCACTAAATTCATTCACGAACGTGCGAAGCTCTCGACGCTACTGTGTCGGGAGGTGAATAACTTCTTAAAATTGAGTTAAGTTTTAATCGTTTTAGGAAACAAACGTTACCCAAATGTTTCCATCATACTTTTTTACTGGGTGTCGCTCGCCTTTGCGCTCAGCGCCACGTCGTCGTCGTATGAAACTTTTAGACGCGGCATGGTATTTAAATATTTTTTTGGTAAAAATTAACCTATGTTAAAAAGTAGTGGATTCTATTCTCGATTCTGAACAAATTAGTTTCTGGTTTTGAGTTAAATCTATAACACGTTGCATAACTTCCCCTTCTTTGTTGTCGCCTTTTAGCGTTACTCGGGGTCGACTTATCGAATCCTGCGGCGCCATCTGTCCCGCTGGTAGGCATCATTCTTCCTAAGGCCTAGCTTCTTCATATGCCTATGGATATTCGTCAACCAGGTGGTTTGAGGTCTTCCTCTCCCTCTTTTCTTTGTAGCCGTGGAAAGGCACTTTTTCACGACGTGGTCATATGACCGTAACATCTCATCCTGGATTCTGCAAGTTTTTCATTGATAGGAGCGACTCTAAAACTCATCATCATCGTTCTAGCCCGGTATCAATCACTGCTGGGTATAGGCCTCCTTTCGTTTTTGCCAGCCTCTTCGATCTTGTGACTCTAAAACTACCTCTTATGAATTCGTTGCGCACTTTGTCTTTCAGTGTAGGTAACTCCACAGATTAATGCGGTATTAATCTTGAGGCGCGAGATGCGACGTATAATTTACAATATGACGCCTGTGGTCTCACTGGTTCGAGGGTTCGATTCCCACAGGACACAAATATTTATGTGATGAACACAAGTGTTTGTGTTGGTCTGGCTGTTTCATTATGTATTATATTAATGTGTAGTGATCGCGAAAACCTAACAAATTATTATGTAGTATATTATTCGTAAACATTTGCAAAAAAAATGTATACAACGTGTATCAGAAATGCGTGGTCATATTTGAAGAGCTTATTCAGAGGGTGCTATCGAACAACTTTTACTATGGGACCAACCATGAAATCGCGAAAAAAAAAATCACCTGATCCTTACATTTTGCCGAGCTACATCAATGATTTAGTAGGGAGCAGCTGATATTTTTTTCACGATTTCAGGGTTGGTCCCATAGTAAGAGTTGTTCTATGCTATACACTGAATGAGCTCTTAAAATATGACCACGCATTTCTGATACACGTTGTATAAGTATTATATCTATTGTCTAGCACTCATTACTATGAGTTTAGTCGACTGCATGACAGTGGTAACACTAGAATTAGAAAACCGCTTTCACTACCTATGAAATAAAGACGCTGTCAATGTCAAACTGTTACCACTGACGTGCGGTCGACCGTACAAGCTCTGCTTAGTTTGAGACTAGATAGTGCTGTGTAAAAGGGCCCAGAGTTCATTGCACTATTAGACCGATTCCTTACTACAGTAGGTAAATTCAAAGTAATTCAATTCAATTTATTGTAGTATTGTGACATTGAGGTAAATTGAATTTTCTATAATCTTCGGTTTAAAGAAAGGTCAGAATAAAAAGCAAATGAGAAAAATGATATACAGCTATAAGCTATCTACCTACATGCCATTTTGAATCAACTACGAAAAAGGAGTGTTACATGAGTGTTATGATATATTCACGTATAAAATAACGTTACCTTTTGGGGCTTTTGGTCATGTACCTCGTCCCAAAGGTCGCATCTTCCATAATTAAACGAAGGTTGAATGGAATAGGATGGAAGAACAATTAAAAACCAGGAAAATTAATTGCGAAATTGGCGTCTCGTTTTAACTATGGTCACTCCGTACTATATTATTGCTAAGGTGCATCATTGTTTTCGGCACAATTTCGCATGTGTGTGGATGACCCTATTATTTGTTCCGTGTGCATTTATTTTCCGTGAGTGACAGTATATGAATAATAAATAAATTTATTGTGCAAAATATATATATTATACAACTTAAAAATACATACACATTCAATTTAGAAAGAAAGAAAGATTTTTTTATTTTTTATTTGGCGCAGGGCAATGACAGCACAACAAAAACATAAGTACTAAAATGGATATAAGTAAAACATGAAGTAATATACAAATAATTACATTAATTCCATAATTTTATTAGAAACATCTGTGTCTGAACTAGATAATAAATATCTGTCTCTCAGACAACAGCGCTCTTCCCTATGTTGAGGCCACTTAAATATAAATAAGTTTAGCTATACAAGCCATTGTGTACCGGACGGGCGGAACTCGATACCGTGTGTATGAGCCGCTGACGCCCTGTACCTATAGGTTGACTTCCCACGCCGAACTGAAGGATTATTTCGGGAACACCGGGAGAATTTTTCAGGAAATGAAAACACCGACTTGACTGTTCATGAAGAGCTTGAGGCCTCTGCTTACTCCATTTGATTTGAAGGCTTGACTATATGGTAGATTTGCTACGAGTTCTGTTGAAAAATGCGTTTACTAACGCGGCACTAAACTTTACCGGCACGAGAGCCGCAGGCGCCTCAAGCCATTTACAACTTTATTTATTCTATTTATTTTTACATTTCTGTCTATATCTATGTATCTATCTGTGTTTGTTTTATGCAACCAAAACCTATGGATAGGCAAAAATCTAGGCTATCTATTGATCTATGACTCATCATTCTAGGTGTCATAGATTATGTGAAGCAGTCTCGTTTCCATATGTACTAGTAGTAGGCACTAATTTGCTTACGATGCACACTTTTTAAAGATGAAAAATTGGATTACAATTTTATAATCTGAAATGAAACCAAACGCAACCTGACGCGCTCTGTGGAGCTGTCACCCAGAACTGTCATTGTACTTTTTTGTGCGCGATGCGCATGCACGTTATTTTCTAAATACTAACATAATAGTGTTTAAGTGTACTTATTAGGTGTAAATATTATATATAATCACATACTCGTAGTGATATGTGTAAGGAAAATCAAAATCGATACAAAACGCAGTATTAAAGAACTGAGAGAAGAGACCGGCGCGGCGGCGCCGCCGGCGTCAGGGATGCTTGGGAGTGAGTGATAACAATTTCAATCATTATAAACATAATTACCTGTGTAGTGGTAGTGAATACGTTAATACGTAACAAAATAATACTGTGCGCTTATGTCTTAAGCTCAGCTACTAGCGATTAATCAAGAAATTGGTAAATTCATTAAGCAAGTTCGAACTTGTTGGTAAAATAAGTAGCAGTTATTTGAGTGATTCTCGTGACTTTATTTGAATGAGTGAGACAATACAGATTAACTATGCGCCCTTGAGCTCTCACGAGAGGTTAGCCGTGGCTGTGATACATCCTACATGTTCTCTTTACTCCGAGAGCTTCCACGAGAGGACAGCCAAAGGAGTGAATAGAGATTCACTATGTGCCCTTGAGCTATCACGAGAGGTTAGCCGTGGCCATGATACATACATTTTCCCTTTACTCCAAGAGCTTCCACGAGAGGTCAGCCAAAGGAGAGAATAGAGATTCACTATGCGCCCTTGAGCTATCACGAGAGGTTAGCCGTGGCCATGATACATACATTTCCCCTATACTCCAAGAGCTTCCACGAGAGGTCAGCCAAAGGAGAGAATAGAGATTCACTATGCGCCCTTGAGCTATCACGAGAGGTTAGCCGTGGCGATGATACATACATGTTCCCATTACTCCAAGAGCTTTCACGGGAGGTCAGCCAATGGAGAGAATAGATTCCATGCATCCTTGAGCTTTCACGAGAGGTTAGCCATGGCCATAACATGTGCATGTTCCCCATGTTCCTTGAACAGGATGTTAATAGGAGGGGCGGAAAAGACTGCTTTATGGGTCCTCGAGCTTTCATGAAATAACAGCTGCAGCCTTCATAACATTTATATTCTCAGCGCAGCGGGAGCTCCAGCAAAAGTTCAACTTTGGCCATATGTCACAGTCTAAGAGCAGTGATACCTACACATTAATTTGTAATAAAATCAAGCCTAACTCAGGCCGTTTTCCTCAGGTGAGTAAGACACAAATGATAGTCTGTTGTAATAAGTTAATGAATATTACATTACAGCAAAACACCTTTTACATGTAGAGGATTTCACTTTACATAAGTGTAGTGTTGAACATGGCCAATGACATACAAACATAACATCACACCTGTATTTCCCCGAAGGGGTAGGCAGAGGTGTATAGTACACCCACATTTCGCTAGTTATGTTGTAGTCCCATGTAATAGGGGGCGAGCCTATTGGCCAATGAGCCAGTCCATATTCATGAAACATCTGAACATCTATCACTTTCAGTGGAAGACATATCTGAATTAGTTCACTTGAGGTTGAGGCAATACCTGAAGATACTAATAAGATCTTAGATAACAATAGCATATTGTTACATACAAATGGAGAAATCCTTCATGAGACATCCTTTATTTAAATGGAAGAAATATTACAAACAAATCCATTTGGCCGCTATGGGCCACCTATGTTACAGGTACAAACCGGATGATTAGAATATCTTCCCAATTAGTAGGTATTGTATTATTACTAATCCTAAATATGATAGGATATTAATAATATATTCCTGTTCTAAACTTAGAAACATGTTGACCTGTGGAACACTAGTTCATTATCTAGTGTTTCCGTCCATCTAAAGTGGATGGAATCATAAAGGACATCAAGTAAATGCAGGTATTCATACCTACTTATTGTGCATTTTATACTGAAAGGTATTGTGTACTACACCACTGAAAGCTAAGGATACCTTATAGTGCCTTAAAGATCTAATAAAAGATAAAATATCAGTTTCATGAATCTAGAAATACATGAAAAGCTATTCAACTACCTAATGATTGTATTACTGGATTTAATTATTATTATTTTTGCATCCAACTTTAGTAGGTACCTAGCAAATTATAATGTGAGATTCTCTTGATAACAGGCAGTAGAGAATCCAGTCTTTCACATTTCACATAAAAGAAGAACCAATGAACACAGCTTGGTGGTTTTTTCACCAATCAAGTCAATTTGTTGGTTGTTTTAGTTCAGCGGTTATCACTAGATGGTGTTGCTTCAATCACGGAGGGTTCCTGAATCGCGTGGAAATGCAATAATCCTTAGTTGTTTGTTTTAGTTCAACGTTTACCACTACCTACATAGTGTTGCTTCAATTATGGAAGGTTCCTGAATCACGGGAAAAAACACAACTATTACACAAAATTTTGTTGTATTATACAGAAAATTTACAGATGGTACTGTTAAATTAAACTACCTACCTACCCATGCTAAATAATTCGCTGCAGGTGTTATGCGAAATTTATGACAAATTTGGAAAAGCTGATAAAATTATTCCTAATCTTAGAGTAATAAGACACAGAGTGATAGTTTCATCCAAATTTCCGCTCAAAGTTGAAGCACAAAAACAATCGATAAGTGCTCGCAAGCAGCACGTCAAATGTTCACCGACACGCACATGGGCGTGCTTAAGCTATACGGAATGGAGCCATTTGTGCCTGCCCATGTATCAAATTGTGCGCATGGACATGGTTTCTGTATATAGCTGTTCGAAGTTCCTAATGATAAGTAATACATTGTAGGTAATAGGTAGATCATATGTTTTGATATCCTGAAATACATAGGTGCCTCCCCTTTAAAATAGGATGAGACATTCTTTCCTCCATTTGGCCTTCTAAGTAGGATCAAAAAAGGTGGGGGGGGGCATTGTTGGGGTATTTTGGTGGCCGCTAAACCATGGATGGTACCATGGTTTTTGAATACAGGATAGTACACGAATAAGTTTGATAGAACTAGTTTTGACTCCACAAATTGGTTTTATCCCCCATCAGGACTCAACTTCCCTTGTACAAGACCTTTACTTAAGCAGCAATGGTCGCATGCTAGCTTACTTATCAAACAGAACTAAGGTGCTGTTATAAAAATGCTGCCTGCTCAGATCCATAATCGGAGTCAGTGTGTACCTATAATAATAATAATAGGACCAGTAATATTTAATTTTATCTTTAAAAATGGCCGATCTGAATCAATATTTAATTATTTACTAAAGATATTTTAGTTAGAGGATCAATCCTTAATAATATTGATGATGTTTTTTGGATAGATTTCCATCAATGCGACCTCAACTTTACATATTAAGTTACATTTTCATCACTCAAAATTATTATATTATACATAATAGGGAGCAGCAAAATTGTTTGCTTTCGTTATGCTCTCTAATTATAATCCTTAGTATAAACTGTAGAATGCGGTTAACGCAATACCTACATTATAAGATTATAACACAAAATAAAAATAAAAATCTTCATTGAAGTAGGTACACCATTATGATATACTAAATAGTTGACACCACTAGGCACCTACTGTTACTAGGTTGTAAAAGTGACTGCTCATTAGGGATGTGCAGAATAATTGTGTATAAAAAATCGAAATCGGTAAAATAAATCTTCCTTTGAAGATTTTAATTAACAAGTGGCTCAGTTGAATGAGATAGAGTAGGAAATTATTTATTGGATGAATTATTTAAACCAATTATTTTGTTTACACAATTGGGTCAAATAATGATACTCCTCAGTTAAAGGTGTTTTACAGTAAAAACGAATACTTAATTTAACTGTGATATTTTTGCAGTCAGAATTCTTATAGAAACTAAGGAGGAAATGGACTTCTTGACTTTTGTTTTGCTCAATCAATATAAAAATCCTTATGCCTACATAATATAAGCACCTATTTGAGGCAAATAATGTTATATAATAATAATGTAATGATAAGTAAATCAATAATAAAAATCCACATTGTGCATACATATGTGTACCTACCTAATCTCATGATCTTATTCTATTCTTTTGAATCTTCGATCAATTTGAATAGCAAGATTTCATAGTTTTAATACAGACAGAGATAGTTAAAATAAAAGATATCTGTACGAATCATAGCCATACATCTCTACAGACCTGCATGCCTCAACAAATCTACTTTTCCTTTAATTGTTTATTGTGTTTAAGGTAATTGTTATTAAACACACATACACAAGGACTTTACTTGACTTGTGAACTTATGATTTTGCTTTATATAAAGATAGCTACATCTACTTTTATTACCCAAGTATCTAAGTATAGAAAATAAGACCGATATTGTTACCATCGTATCAGGTTGTATGTGATTATTCTGATTTCCTTTTTGATACCAATTGCGTGATTGATTAGTTTAGATTAGGTATCTAATCTAAACTAATACTACACAACTTTCTTCTTTAAACATCTACTAGTACATATGGAAACGAGACTGCTTCACATAATTACATAGATCGGACTAACTTACCAAGTGACGTCCGATCCTCGATTATGTGAAGCAGTCTCGTTTCCATCCAATTCCCGACCCGACCCAGTGTATCCTAGATTCAATATCCCTTATGAAAGTTGTGTCTACCTGTGTGACTTTGAAGTAAATGACAGTTCTGGGTGACAGCTCCACAGAGCGCGTCAGGTTGCGTTTGGTTTCATTTCAGATTATAAAATTGTAATCCAATTTTTCATCTTTAAAAAGTGTGCATCGTAAGCAAATTAGTGCCTACTACTAGTACATATGGAAACGAGACTGCTTCACATAATCGAGGATCGGACGTCACTTGGTAAGTTAGTCCGATCTATGTAATTATCCATAGATTAAGGTTTTCTATGCAAAATTGGCCGTGTCAGGGGATTTTTATTACTTTCACCCTTAATAACTTTTTTGTTATTGGGGTTGGGACTATTTACTATACGGTATCCCCTGCACGACCATTTTGGCTTTAAATAAAAAACAATAATAAAAGTGTTTATTTGATGTAAACTAGGCTAGGTACACATATTCCACCAAACGGGTGAATTTTTCATACATTTTTTATCGGTTTGTTTATATTTTTCTTATCGAACCCAGACAAAATTTATTGAAGATAATGTTTTTCTATTGATAGTATACTATAGATATATGCATTGTCTAGCCGTAGGTGGCAATACACATACCTACCTATTATTTCACAATTAAAACTTACAAATTTCATGACTCTAAAACATTGTTAAAACTATTAAATAACTTACAAATTTACATAATATTTGCAGTATATAGCGTTATTTACTATGTTCCTTCTATTTACGTTTCATTTACTATAAAAGGTTATGTATTTCTTATAAAAACTGTATTTTTAAATTTAATTTTCTATATAAAACGGTTATTTTACTATGAAACTGCTAAAATGCTACATAAATGGATAAATCTATATAGAACGAACATAAACAACGCTATACCTGAAAGATTACACTGATATTTACTTAAATAATAAAGATATAAGTTTTCATGAAGTGCATAGTTACGATTCTGTACTAGTAATTAAAAAATATACTGGAGGCAGCGCCCTCGCTCGAGACGCGCACTCCGCGCAACTTGTTCCCTGCCATTTGCATGGGTCAAATGCGTTCTACGAAAAACTATGAAATTCACTATTTTGACTATTAAGCACATAAAATATCATGAAAACTTACGTGTTTCAGCACTAACACTGAATTTAGGTTAATAAACACACTGAATCTACTGTATTACGGTACTAATCACTTAAATATTTCTGTATTATTGTCTCTAAATCGTCTTTTGACTTACGAAATTTTCACTCGCGATTTTACTGTCTTTCAGTAGAAAAAACGACACTGAAACAGGGTTGCCGCGCACATTTTTAGGGTTGTCGCGAACACATTGTAAATGCTTGTAAAGCATTTACAATATAAATGACGTAATAATTGGAATTCAATAAATAAATAAATAAATAATATAAAAAGTTTGAGTCAAACATTGTCCACCCTATGTGTAAAATGGTAAATGAGTGAGTGTATGTAGGAGGGTGTGGAGTACGTAGTAACTAATAGGTTATCTGTGGTTTGGTCCCCTTTATACAAATCTAAATAATAAGTTACTAGAAGTGCTAAAGACGCGTGAACTTATCGCTACGTACAGGTGTCTCATAGGACACCAGTGCACGAACCGATTGCTTGATCATCAATGAGGTTTTGGACGCGGAGTCGAGTCACTAAAATAAAATGTTTTTGACGATCTCTGTAGTGTAGTGGTTCGAGTGTCGGACGTGGTCGGACTGCTGATCACGAGGTAGTGGGTTCGATTCCCACAGGACACAAATATTTGTGTGATGAACATGAGTGTTTGTGTTGGTCTGGGTGTTTCTTATGTACTTATTATAAGTATGTATTTACAACAAAAAAAGTATATAAGTATTATATCCATTGTCTAGTACCCATAGTACAAGCTCTGCTTAGTTTGGGACTAGATGGTGCTGTAAAAATGTCCTGAAGATATAAAAAAAAAAAAAAACAAAGATAGATAGAATATGCTTTTTTGTACACCATGAAAATATTAGTAAACAGAAACAACGTATAAATTATGGCTACATTGGCGGTCTTATCGCTAAAAGCAATATCTTCCAGACAACCTTTGAATGGACAAAGAAGACGTAAGATCTTGATCATGGCACAAAATACAAGATGTTGATCTGTTATCGTGCCATATTTCTAGATCCGATTAAAAATAATGTGCTTATTCACACAAAAATACTTGAAAAATTCTACGATTATTTAATACCTACATTTTCACTCAGAAACATAGCGAGGGTTCGAGAATAAATCCCGATCGACTCGGAAAAAAGTCATCGGCGGCATTGTCAAAGGGTGGAAATACCTGCAAATTGTTTTGGTGGTGTCGCACGCATCGTTTTTGTGTCGCACGCGAGACACGGGGGGAATTTGTTTGTTTACAAATAGGTACTTTACAAAAAAAAAGAATGCAGATCAACATGTTGTATATTGCACATTATACAACGTGTTATTGAAATAACTGAAAACCTCTTAAGGGGTCATTGTACTCATCTGTATGAACAGCTGATTGTTTTTTCGCGATTCCAGGGTTGGTCTCATAGTACCTATAAGTTGTTCAAATTGATGAGTGTAACACGACAATCCCGTAAAGAATGGCTAATGAATTCAAAATCATCCAGTAAAAAAACTTTTTAACAAAAAATATAACCTACTTCAAAAACCTTAACTAAAAAGAAAAAAATAATTATTGTATGTATTTTAAAATCTTAACATAAACAACATTTTTAAGGCGGCGCGTGGTTGACCCTTTGCGTCATGTAATGTACAGTCGACCACAATATCTATAGTAAAAACAGTTTATGTGAACGTACATGAAAATCACGCGCCGCCTTCAAAATGTTGTTTATGTTAAGATTTTAAAATACATACAATGATTATTTTTTACTTTTTAGTTAAGGTTTTTGAAGTCGGTTTTATTTTTTGTTTAAAAGTTTTTATTTCATACTATTTAGTTGAGGGTTGATTCATAAATGTTTATATAATCAATTTGAGAATATATTTTTTATTAATCTTTGCTATCCCACTGCACTGCTGGGTAAAGGTCTCGCTCATGTTCTTCCAAACGTCCAATCACCATCGTGAAACAAAACACGCATATCGTCCAAGAATTCTCAGAAAAACGAACCAAGAACCAATGAGCAGATCATCTAGATAGGCGAAGCTAAAATAAACTGATTTATTGAAGCTAGTTAAAAAACTACTCAACCTAAGTCAATAAAATTTATATGGATGTAGGTAGATTGAGAATTGTCTTGTAAATTGAGAATTGTCTTGTAGATTGAGAATTGTCTTGTGAATTGAGAATTGTCTTGTAGATTATTTAAGCCTAGGTTAGTACCTACTATTAGACATTCTGTGGCCTAGGTTTACAGATTGTAAATTACGCAGTCTGTAAAATGTAATGACTAATGAGTGTTCCTATACTTCCAGGCCAGAACAGGTTCGCGTGTACAACTGCAGCACTTGCGAGAACCCGACGACCTGGGGCGATTTCAAGCATTATCTACGCAAGTACTTGCGTGGACACCCGCTTGACAATATTTTCTGGTACCCCAGCGGCATCTGTGTTGAGAATACGTAAGTTAACTATTCAATATAGTAAGGCTTGATTTCATCAACGATAATTCTCTGGTTAAACAACTGTTTACCCACAATTCCAGTACATTTTTCGAGTAATCGGCCGATTAATCAGATAATTAACGGTGATGAACACCAGCCTAACAATACTGCTTGGATCTAAAATAAACAAAATTATGTAATCGTGTATCGAAATAAATTAGGATTTTTTCTAAACTTTTCACAGTATCGCACAAAAAACTTTGGAAACATTACTGCAAACTGCGCCTCTGCATATCGCCGAATATGTCACCAAAATTCTTGGAATGAAAACGAGGTAAATAAATAAATAAATAAAATTTACACAGCACCATCTAGTCCCAAACTAAGCAGAGCTTGTACAGTCGACTGCATGACAGTGGTAACACTTGAATTAGAAAACCACCCTTACTGCTTACGAAATAAAGGCGCTGTCAATGTCAAACTGTTACCATTGACGTGCTGTCGACCGGACTATGGGTACTAGACAATGGATATAATGCTTAGATACTTTTTTTTGTAAATACATACAAATAATACATAAGAAACACTCAGACCAACACATACATTAGTGCTCATCCATCACAAATATTTGTGTCCTTCCTGTGGGAATCGAACATACAGTACTCTGTGAATCGAACCCACGACCTCAGTCTGACACCGAACCACTAGACCACAGAAGTCGTCAAGCTAACTATAATGAAAACTCAAAACTTCCTGCTTGATAAAACGTGTTACTTTTGAATTTTGTGTAAAAACTAAACGTAAATTATTATGCTGCCATACTAGATTATTTTATACCATAATGGTAGTTTGGATTCAGAAGTATGTGTTGTAGTGTATAAGTGGGTGTTTTATACAGTTTTTTTCTTGTTTTAGATTGAGTCTCATCACAGTAAGCCAACGACTAATTGCAATGAATGAGGTGCTAAGATTCTTTTCTGTGCGTGAATGGCATTTTGCAACGGATAATGTACGAAAATTACACGCCAGACTGTCGCCTCAAGATGCTGCCATTTACAATTTAGATCCACACACCATCAAGTGAGTATTATTATTAAAACCATCGGTTTATTAGGGTTAGGGGAAAAACAGTACCCAATAAAAGAAAAAAAACTAAGCAGAAAATTTAAAAATGTTTAAGCAAATTAATCTTTGTCCAGGAGTGGACGTTTTTCGGCTGAAATGAATTAATCTGGGAGGTTAGTTACCTAAGATAATTAATTCACCTTTATTCACCTTTATGTATCAATATTTTCTTTTTTCAGTTGGAGTGACCACTACGAAAATTTTATTATAGGAACAAGAAAATATTTGTTGCAAGAGAAGGATCAGGATATAGATGAAGCAAAGAAACACATGCGCAAGTAAGAATCTTTATTAATATTGTTTTAATTTTTATATCAACAAGTTTTATTTAGATACCTATCAAACAATAAGTTTTAAAAGCGATTGCTGAGCACCCAGACATCTCTATACATAATATAAAGGTAGGTATAATAATAATACTAATAATATTTGTATATTTGTTTAATGGTACTATATAAAAATTGGATTTGTGCCCGGTCAATGGCAATAGGCTCGCCCCCTATTACATGGGCCTATAACATAACTGGAGAAATGTGGGTGTACTATACACCTCTGCCTACCCCTTCGGGGAAATACAGGCGTGATGTTATGTTATGTTTTTATAAAAATTGCTTATATTTTCTTTTTTAAAATAACATCAGGTGAGGTGGCGGTCAAACACAAGTTCATTAAATATATAAAAAACCGGCCAAGTGTGTGATTCGGACTCACGCAGTAAGGGTTCCGTCCCACCCATCGACCTGATACCCCATAGAAACTTATTTAATTTACGAAAGTTTATCAAAAGACATCAACGATCATACGTGAAATGTGAATTTTTACATCTCTTTCTTACGTAGGTACCACCACACATGTCTACGTTTGCCCTGTTTTTAGTATTTGTTGCTAAACTACATAGTATGCACTACAATCAGACCTAGTTTGACGCTGGTATGTGTTACTGTTTTAAAGATAGAGCAGGAACAAAAACGTTGAAAAAATGCATGTTTTTCGAGGTTTCTTGTATGGGGACCCCCTTTGGTTTAAACTTTTTTTATTTTTAGTATTTGTCGTGATAGACAACATAGTAACACATATTCTGTCAAAATTTCAAGTGGTTGTCTATTACCGTTACAAAGATCTGTGACATACAGACGGACGGACAGACTGATGGACAGACGGACAGCGTAGCGTTTCCGTTAGCACCCTTTGGGTACGGAACCCTAAAAAAGCAATATGATGACTAACATCATGACTAACATATGGATAAATTCTTTTGAAATAAAATGAATATTTTTATATTTAGTCTTTTTGATTTATTCTGAGATTCTGTTTTTACTACGAAGGATGATGACTGGTGACGGTTATAAAATAAATACCTGTTACACTTATAGTCTAGTCTAGTCTCATATTGCACACACACGTACGTGACACGATGTTGACTTTAATTTCATTGTTTTAGTATTTAATAGTATTGTCTGTTGTTTTTAACAGATTTCAAAAAAGGAAGAGGTTATATTATGTGTAGGTATATCTTCTATGTGCCTTGCAGCCCGACTTAATTAAATCTGAAATTGAGAAAGTAGTAGGTATAGTAAATGTTTAAATATATATTTTATCTAAAATATCATATTTCCGCTTGACTCCAGAATGTACTTCGTGCACCAAGGCGTCATGTTCTTCGTGGTTACGTTACTTTGTCGTCTAGCGCTCCGCAACGAGTACTTGAAGACCTTCATCTACAGAACCTTCAGGATGCTGCTTACTATCCTCAGCTCAGCATATATGCGTATACGACAAAGTTGAAGATACGTAAAGTATACTTAACTAGTGTACAAAAGTAATTATTAGTACTTATAAGACGCTTTATTTTAAGGAATGGCAGGCCTTTTGTATGTACCTATAGACATCACCAATCTTTATAGCCACTTTAAAGTTAGTGCTACTTTCACTGCAACCCGATTAACACTGGCGCATACACCCCGTATTCAGAGCGGTCATAAAAATTGGTTGATATTTTCTTATTGACAGTAGATGTTGTGAATATTGATCATGAGAATCGATAATCGTGCTAATTTTATATTGAGATGTATTTCATATTATATTTTTTTGTTATTGGTGTGGAAATGTTCATGAATACTCTCCGCCCGGAGAATACAGAGTATAGTGTGGGACTCTTGCTCTGGGTGATTCTGATCGTGCTATGCCATTGAATAGCAATTTAGGAGTTGCTAGAGAGTAAGATTTCTAATTATATGGCCAAACTACTTTGATAGATTCTAAATTTAATTAGTATGAGTGAATTTAGTTCAAATGGATTGAGAATTATATTTTAGGGTAGGTATTCATAGTGTAGAAGACGTATTTGCTCAAAAAAGTTAAGTTACTTACTTAATTTATAAGTCTATTATGTATCTAAGAAATAAGGATTATTTTATTATTGTTTACAGATTTTTGCTCATTTCTAATAAATAACTAACTTGCAGTAGGCCAGCGCGGTAGACTAAGGTCTGAATCCTTTTCATTCTGAGAAAAGGTCTGTGCCCAACAGTACGAGAGTAATGGGATGGTTATGGTATTGTAGTGAAGTAGATTTTACCTAAACGATAAGGTATTCAAATCAAATCAAATAATTTATTCATTCATTGCATTTTGGGTATAATGTGATCACACGGTACTATTGTATTTGTACTATTTTGTATTCCGTAATTTTATGATATTTACATCCTTTTCGTATACAAGAAGTTTTCTTGTATTTTATTTATTTATTTAATACCTTCTAGCTAAACGATACAGAGAGTTGGTTATATATTAAATTATATTTACTCTTATCCTCGTCCTATTCAAGTAAGGGCTGCCATGACAGTTATAAGTTTGAAAAATAAATACAAATGCGGCTAGCATTCGGGTTTCACCGTGCACTTCTTGAGAACGCCACCTGGATTGCCCCGGACGCCACCCAAACTAGGACAAATAAATGCTGCTATCCTTCCGGGGAAATCCGGAAGGATGGCAGCTTTATTTATTTACTTATTCAGCTTGAATCAACTCAGCCTATTGCAGTCCACTGCTGGACATGGGCCTCTTCTAAGTTGTGCCACAATACTCGGTCCTCTGCCTTCCGCACCCAGTCCCCCAGCTACTTCATCAGGTCGTCGGTCCACCTGGCTGGGGAAGTCCTACGCTGCGTTTGGCGATTCGCGGCCTCCACTTAAGGACTCGTCTGCTCCAATGGCCATCGGTCCTTCGACAGACATGGCCAGCATACTGCCACTTCAGCTTACTGTTTCTACAAGCTATGTCGGCAACTCCGGTTCTTCTCCGGATAATCTTGTTACGTAATAAACAAACAAACAAACAAACTCAAAGCCTGGCTCGCTGCATAGCTTGCTGAGCGACTATGAATTTGTAGACTAACCCAACAGTCAGTGTCCACGTTTCGGCACCGTAAGTCATGACAGCCAGGATGCACTGTTTAAAGACCTTCGTCTTCAAACTTTGCGGTATAGTCGACAAGGAGACTCGGCGAAGTTAGCCTTAATAAAAGATAATATTTACGGGTTTGGCTATCAATCAATTACAAGTTGCGTACATTTTATGGAATCCTTATAGAATATAGTTTTAAGGAATTATTTGCTTTAAATAATAGTTTTTGCTACGAGATTTATACTTTGTAGGCAGAACTCTCTGGTGATATAATATGTGTATTTTATTAAAGTATTATTTTTCTATTATTAAATTTGTTTTATTACCTTATCATTATTCATCTCTAGACGTATTGTAAGAGCATTGTTATTGTGTGCTTCTCAAGCGCAAGTCTTTTAATAAAAATATAATATAAATTACAAACAGTCACTACAATTTCGTAACATAGCTAAGTACTTCTGGTAGATCACATGCCAGATTTACGAGGTCACGAGACGAAGGATGCCCGCTAATCACAGCCGCTAACGTTGTTGAATTGGGCTCAGAAATAATAAAACATAAGTATTAATTGTTACTCTTTGAGTAACACTAACGTTCTTTACACATAGGAAAAAACCGGTACCTAAGTGCGTGTCTGACAACGCACAGGGTAGGGTTCCATAGGCAGTACAGGCTATACTAGCATCTCTAGTACGTCTGTGGGCTATACAGAACTCTTACAAAGCTCAAACTCGATGTATTTTAAAAATAAATAACTAATTTTGCAGAGTTCTTTTTTACGGAAAGTTCAAAGAAACTTTGTACACACTCAGCTACATGGTTAAGTTAGTCGATTGTTACTCGTAACAATCTATGCTCGCAACCCAGACAAGCCTGTACTCATCGGTGATAATTCATATTCTTTATTCCTTGCTACTATTAACTAATTTGTGCTTTATTCACAAATCCAAAAACTAAAGATTTGTCTAGTCTAGTCTAGTCTAGTACCCCCCTCGTAAAAGGCTACTAAGGGACTCACCAGAGGATGGGCAGCAGCGTTCTCTGAATATTTAAACGACCAACTGCGATCGTCAACCCGCCTGCCAAGCGTGGCGTTTATGGCATATTCCCCCCCTTTGGCTGAGGCCCTATACATTATCTATGCCTTTGTCCAGCGGTGGACGTTTTTCGGCTGAAGTGAATTGAACGACCAAAGTATGCTTAGTGTTCTGTCAGGTGATATAAATGAGCTCACCCATGGTAGTTTAGCATGTTACGAAAAAAAATTTGTGTATGAATGTGGATGGCTATAAGAAAAGAGGGAGACCAAAAAAAAGATGGATGGATTGTGTGAAAGATGATATGGATCAAAAGAAAGTGAACACGGAGATGATGGCTGATAGAGATGTATGGAAGAAAAACACATGCTGCGCCGACCTGAAATAAATTGGGCATAAGGGCAGCAGGATGATGACCCATGGTAGTTTTATAATAATAACGCAGCCACATTAACCAATTTCTACTAACGTGGTTGGCGGGAAAATTCGTAAAGATCGTGTTGTGGATTTTTTATTATTTTCCAAAATTTGTGTTTCTTCGAGTGTTAATGTGTAATAATGGTGGATTATTAAATGTTAAGTGCTCGTTAACGTGTACAAGTGTGGATAAATGGTACTAAGTTGAAAAACATGACTTTCGTATTATCTCATCATCCCCTCAGAAACCTAGTAAAGTTTCCATCACTTTACTAGGATACAAGTATAATATGTTCAATGATTACGACTGAAGGACAAGTATCCATGGTCATGAATAAATTGAAAAAAAAAAAAAAAAAAACTACTAACGTCATTGTCAAACTAAAAAAAGTTATCTGTCAAGTTGTCGTTTGTCAAAGTCAAAACAAAAACTTGCGTGATTCTGTGACGATGGAATTCCGATGTGAAAAACAATAAAAATGTTCAATAAAGTGCTTCAGCGCGCCCTAAAATTCAGATTGAAGAAGACTTATCCCACGAATATCTATGATTTATCTCGTGGGTCAGCTATTGCGGTCCGTAGACCGTATAGCGATGAAGTACGCCGCGCACAAGCTCAAAGCGTCGCCGCGCCGGGACCCACGATATTCGACAAGATAATTTCTAAAGAGATCAAAGCCGATATTATTTACGAAGATGATCAGTGTTTGGCCTTCAACGACATTACTCCGCAAGCGCCTGTGCATTTCCTAGTGATTCCAAAGCGAAGAATTCCAAGGCTGCAAGACGCGGAACCGAATGACATGGAAGTGAGTATAACCTGGCTCCGTAGTGATTATTTTCTCTGTGACTGGCTCTATACAGTAGTTCCTTGTGCTCAACATTTGAGACGGCTATTTTAAAAGAACGATGATCATTCTCAGCTGTTACTTGGTAACTTGAAGGCCACATAAAACGAATTTAATATTGTCAATTTTGTTAAGTTTCATGCTTTTTTTCAATTGTTTTAAGATTTTCCATACTTCTCAGGTTATGCCCTTGAGTCATAATAATCATGTAGGAATCATAATAATAATTATGCTTGACTAACCATTGCAATAATTTAATAAAATAATATTTTTTAAACCACTCTTTTAAAAAGAAAGCGATTTATTATGGAAATGTCATCCAGTCCTGAGCTATGAAGTTTGAAATATTAAGCCCATCAGGTGCTTAGTTTAAAATCGATTGCTAAATTTGTACTGAACATGCAGACATGACAGAAAGCTAGTTAATAAAAAATGTGGTAAAAAGATGTTGATATTCACAGGAGCATAATAACTGTCCTTTCTTTTGATATGATATTCTCTTAGTCAGCTTTTACAATGCTAAGGAAAACTGGACTTCATTGTATTGTGTACTAATCACAAAGCAAGAAATCAATTAGAATTAGGTATCTATTTCACAAAAAATGCAATAATGTTATACTTGTACAGTCTATGGCACATTGGTGGTAACACATTGACATTGACAGAATCTTATTGAAGTGTTGCTACTTTCATGCAGTCGACTGTACCTGGGACCGCACATTTTTTTTTAAACTTTGCTCTGGAATTTTGCCTGTATGTTTTTCATGCATATAAATGCCTAGACCCAAAGGTTTTTTTAATGGTAAAGAATGGTGAAACGGCTCAAGGCCTATCTGATATATTATAAAGTGTTTACCTTGGCAAGTATAACTGCCAATACCTACTAGATTGTTGCATAAACGTAAATGTTTGAACATATTGCCAATCACATTCACCAAACTGAGACATAAAACATAGACATTTATAGACATTTTTATCTTCACGGAGCAAAGTTACCTCATTTTATATCAGCTGTTCGCTTGCTCGATGCGCCGACGGCAACATAAGTATCTATCTACGCGGGTTTCTGACCGCTAATTTTATCAAATTCGAACTAGATTTTTTAAAATTTATGCCTTGACCTGAAGTTATTTGTAATAAAAATAGTAGTAAAAAAATAGTAGGTAATTCCAATTTTTCCTTCATACTTGATTGTATCCATATTTTGCTGATTTCAAGTCTGATATAAAAATTAAAAAAGTATTAAGTATAAAGATGAGAAGTCTCATGTGATTGTAATTTCACCGGCACCCATACCACGTAGAACTGTTTAGCTGATGGCTGTTGAACCGTTTAGGTGAGGTGGTAGTACTTTTCCAGATGAGCTCTTTTACAAGGAGGTCTACTACTACTAAAATTTTATCTGGTGGTCATACAACTTGAAACTGGGACCAGTAGTGTGGAAAGATAATTTTGTCGGTTAAAAGGTAAAATTCATTAAGTCATATTAACAGAAAAAATATGTTTTTATTTTTCAGATAATAATTTTAATTTATTAATGCCGAAAATGAAAGAAAGGGATTTTTGCTAGACATTACACGAAATGTTTCTTATTGTGTCTTTTTTTATTATTGCTATTAATAAATGAAAATATTTATCAGAAAAATAAAAAAGTAATTATTAGCCACATAGTTGTGATCAAAACATACAGGAACATCGGGATGTTATCCCTATGTCCATAGTAACATCACTTTTGCTTTGATTCAGTGTGTAAAGCAGGCTACTCAAAGCACTGCCAGCAGGGCCCTGTATGCAGTCCCTGCCAAATTGTATAGTGTGTATATTTGCAGGGCTTATATTTGTATGAGGGCCCTGCATGCAGTGCTTTAATAAACACTCACATTGCTAATCTTTCTCAGAGTCTTTTCCCAATTATGTTGTGGTCAGCTTTCAATCTAACCAGATGCGGCTGAACATAGTATTTTACATGGAGCGACTGCCATCAGATCCACTGATCCACACACACACATAGACTTTCAGGCTTCTGACTACCCAAAACAACTGCCATCGATATTCAAATGGCAATCGGGACGTCAACTTAACATGCTCTCCGAGGCACGTAAGGGTCACGGTGTGCAATGAGACGGTCACCCATCCAAGGCCTGACCGCGGCTAGTGTAGCTTAACCTGGCAGATCTTGCAAATCTATACCGGTACTACTTAGCCACGAGCCCCTCTTACATACCCTCTGCTGATCATTGATTGTGACATTGACATTGAGAAAACAAATGACACGTCAGATAAGTGACTGCATTGTTCTCTCACTTATCAGGCTAATGAAATAATTAATAGCTTGTGTATAAAATTAAATGCAACAAGAAGTTTTGTTCATATGAAAAAAATTCAATTTTGTTCATGTCGACTAGCAAGTGTTGTGAAGGTTACCTGTGGTTTTTCCACAAATTTTGACAATTATGAAATTAAATTCTTTTGTCGAGTTATTTTTTCTATTTATTGCATCAAACATCCAACAAACAACATTACAGCTGAAAGACGTCCACTGCTGGACATAGGCCTCCCCCAAGCAGTTTGGGGGAATATTGCCATAATCGCCACGCTTGGCGGGCGGGTTGGCGATCGCAGTTGGTTGGTTAAATACTCAGAGAACGCTGTTGCCCATCCTCTGGTGAATCCCTTAGTCGCCTTTTACGACACCCATGAGAAGATATAGGGTGGTGCAATTCTTTACGTCCAGCATCACACGGTACAAACATCCAGCCTAGGAACAATTGACTCCTAGCTCGGGACTGGGTTTTGCTCTGTCTTCCACGTAAAATTCCTGATATATCTGTCGCTCTATCTAGTACATAGGTTAAACTGTACTCATACATTTATAAATAAATAAATAAATCAAAATGAGATCTTTTCAATCTGATTGATATTAAACTGTTTGTGGTTGGAGCTATAGATACAATTCGAACAATTCCATCTCAATTTTGGTTCAATGTTTGTATGCTCAGTCACGTCTAAGACTTGTTACCAATAGCTTGTTTGGGTAGATGTAATGATAATAATACTGATCAGATAGATCCAAGTAACTATTTGTAGCTACCAAAGCATACATGTCAAAGGGAGAGAAAGCAGTCCCAATCCTAACCACAAAGGCTTGCCTTTTTAATACCCTCATTTATTTTTGACGAAGTTGCTGCTGCAGAGTGAGACCCGGGTTTTCTGAGTCGGGCAGTGGTATTGCTTTTCTGTTTGTTAATTGGCGATTATGGCATATCCCTCCTTTTGGGAGAGGCCTTTGCATCAGACGTCTTTCGGCTGAATTGATGATGATGATAGTCAAATTCGTATCTGCACTTGAATCCAAAAAGCTTGGCAGGTGGGTTGGTGATCGCAGTTGGTTGAATAAATACCCAAAGAACGCTGCTGCCCATCTTCTGGTGAACCCCTTAGTCGCCGGGTGGTGCTATTCTTAGTGTCCGGCACCACACTTTGACCAACACTTGCGTCAACGACGTCTCTGGTCTAGTGGTTCGAGGGTCGGACTGCTGATCACGAGGTCGTGGGTTCGATTCCCACAGGACACACATATTTGTGTGATGAACATAAGCGTTTGTGTTGGTCTGGGTGTTTCTTATGTATTATAAGTATGTATTTACAAAAAAAAAGTATATAATTATTATAATATATCCATTGTCTAGTACCCATAGCACAAGCTCTGCTTAGTTGTTTGGGATTAGATGGTGCTGTGTAAAAATGTCCCAAAAAGGTATTTATTTATTTATTTAATGGTGAAGGAAATCCAGTCCAGACCAGCGTGGTGGACTAAGGCATAAACCCTTCTCACTCTCAGAAGAGGCTCGCGCCCAGCAGTGGGGTAGAAAATGGACCTTTTACGTGAAGAAAGGAGGAAATTTCGCATTCTTGATTTTTCATACAAGGTTAGCAATTAGTTTACGCGCTAATTGTCGTGACTAACGCACGAGGCACGCTATTGATAACGCGATCCAGTGATAACAGCGGAATGCGCAGCGCAAACTGTGCTATCACACCAGATAGCTTGCTATAAATACTTGTAACGCTATTGCAATTAACATGTAATGTGGAAATATTACATGTATTTTACAACCCTGGGTAGCCCATAGACATCATATAACAGGCGACCGATTTCTGTCAACACATCTGACGTAACCGCTTAACATCAGCGGGCCTTTGGCTCGTAAAAAAAATAGGTGTGCGGTCACCCTCATCAGGAACGAAGTTCCTCACGCACACACGCAGACACGCTAGACAGAGAGCGAGCGCGGTGTGCGTATATGCCTGCTCATTATGCAAAAATCTTACGTGACGTTACATTTTCTTCCGAATCACACCTACCGCAAGCCGCGTTAAGGAACTTCGTTCCAAATACTGAAAGCACATCAATTTATCTGTCGAATGTAATGATTAGGACATACATATTTCCTTTTGTACGAGGGAAATACTCTAAATACCCTCTGCCTGGGAAGATGAATAGTTATGTCGAACTCTTATCGACTAAATCACCGCGGTGTTCCTCTAAATACCTTTGGTCGTGGGCGCGGGATACACTAGTACATCTGCACCCCCCGGTAGGTCCCGTCCCGCCTCTCAATTCCTGGGTATTGCAATAAAGACTAGGAATTATAATCAAGCAAGCCGGGGCGCCACCTTGTGGGTAGGCCCCCCACAAGGTGGACCGACGACCTGGTGAAGGTCGAGCTAATCCGCTGGATGCGGGAAGCGCAGGACCGATCGTTGCGGCAATGCTTGAAGGAGTCTTATGTCTAGCAGTGGACGTCTTTCGGTTGAATGATGATGAAGCCGAGGCGCCTGCCCTGGTTGATAGCTTTAGAGGGTCGGTAGTTGTAAGTAACACAAAACTGGCAAAACACAGCGGCATAGAAAATTTGGGAGTTAAAAGAGCTAAAAAAGTCCGCAGTTTTGGTCCACCTCTATAAAAATCTACTGGGTTATGCTATGCGCGTCATCGCACGTACGCAGAACACCAAGCCAGGTGCTACGAGCTACGAGCTCATCATTTATTTTTAGGTAACACTACAGTAATTTAATAATATTGTACAATAAGCGATCTTATCAGCAATTATTATCAAATTCTTTCCTTTGATCTTTACACACCTTTTTTGCTTCATTATAGATAAGGTAGGTAATTTGTTTTTACTATCTTTTTTAGAATCAATGGCGTGTGTTATAATAAAACAGATTTCAATTATCTACGCGCGTTCTTCAAATCTCGGAACCCCCGTAGAAACTGTCGGTCGATGGCTGATATAATTTTTGTATTTATTTATTTATACACACAGTAATATAAAACCCTAGGATTACACAAATACAATTCATGGCAGTGATTTTTGTATGGGTCTGCCGGTGTGCGCACTGCCGTATGTCCCCGCTCTGATTAAGAGCACGACTGCCTCGGTGGTCTAGCGGTAACGTGTTCAACCGTAGATCATGAGGTCCTGGTTTCGATTCCCGGGTCCGGCAAAAAGTTATTAAATAAATAATAAAATAAATAAATATTTATGGGACATTTTTACGCAGCACCGTCTAGAATATTGGAATGTTTCTGTCAAGCTAAATTTCTCAGTAGCAGCCCGAGTCAGGTAGTTGGCGGTGCCTCAGATATCACGTAAAGTCGTCGATGACGACGTCTGTGGTATAGTGGTTCGAGTGTCGGACTGCTGATCACGAGGTCGTGGGTTCGATTCCCACAGAACACAAATATTTGTGTGATGAACATAAGTGTTTGTGTTGGTCTGGGTGTTTCTTATGTATTATAAGTATGTATTTACAACAAAAAAAAGTATATAATTATTATAATATATCCATTGTCTAGTACCCATATTACAAGGTCTGCTTAGTTTGTGACTAGATGGTGCTGGGTAAAAATGACCCAAAAATATTTATATTTATTTATTTATCCTGCGCCTGATCTCTTTCCGGTGGACACCGGTCTACACAGCTGGCGTAGTTGGCGCAGCTAGCATAGTTGGTAAAGGCCCGTGAGCTGAGGTGGCGTACAGTGTTCCGTGAGCGCCGCCTAGGATGGTGCGGCCAACGTTAGGCCGCACGGGGAGAAGGGGCTCGCCTGCTTGTGGCGGGCCGGGACCTGTCGGGGGTGGTTGTGTGAATACTCACGGGTTCCCACGCCCCCGGCTAAGGTATTTGAAGGAACACCGTGGTGGTTTTAGTCGGTAAGAGTCCAACACTGACTCTGCCTACCCCGGGCGGAGTGCGTCCATGAGGATTTCGCCAAGGCAAAAAAAAGGCCATAATTGTTCCGTGCGACAGTTGAACCTGCGATACGTTGCGTTGAAGCTATCACGCCAATTGTGTCGTCATTTAGTAATTGAAAGCCGTGATAGCCTAGTGGTTAAACGCTTGCCTTCCATGAAGGAGGGTGTGAGTTCAATCCCGGCCCGCACCTCTGACTTTTCTAATTCATGTGCGGATTTATATTCGATTATCACTTGCTTTAACGGTGAAGGAAAACATGGTGAGGAAACCTGCACACCTGAGAGTGCTCCATACAGTTCTCAATGGTGTGTGTAGTCCGCCAACCCGCACTAGGCCAGCGTGGTGGACTAAGGTCTTCTCGTACTGAGAAGAGGCCCGTGCCCAGTAGTGGGACAGTAATGGGCTGGTTATGGTTAAGTCTAGTCGAAATCTTTTTTCGGCCCATCCTAAGTTTTTTGTCTTAGTTTATATTCAGGCAACAACCTATATGTTATTAGTTGTTATGGGCGAAGGTAACCGCTAAACATGTACCCTTAGCTCGTTTCGCCATCCATCCATCTCATATTGTTTCAACTGCATTTTTATTTTGTGGTGCGACCCCATTTGCAACGCAACAGACTTGATATTCTGGTCCTGAGGAAAAAAAAATACTGATCATCTATAATTAATTTTTCAGCTCCTCGGTCACCTTATGCTGGTCGCCCGCTCGCTGGGCGCCGCGCGGGCGCCCTCTGGCTGGCGCCTCGTCGTCAACAACGGCAGGGACGGCGCCCAGTCCGTCTACCACCTACACTTGCACGTCCTCGGAGGGAGACAGATGGGATGGCCACCAGGGTAAAGAAACACAGTAAAAATAAATCAGAAGTGGGAGATTAGTTAGTGGCAGATTTGTGATAACTCCATACCACAATGTATCCTAAGAAAGCGGTTCTGCTATATGGACGTCGTAAAATTATGGTGGATGATGTCAACGAAAGCGTCTGTAAACAAAATAGTATGGTTTCCTAGATAGCGTTGTTTGACATCGTTCCTCATTGCAGATATTTCCACGAAAGTCGTAACTGACGCCTCATAACGGAACCACTTTCTTAAGTAATTCAAGCGTCATTCTCGTGGCGTGTTGCAAGTCTGTTCCTATCTTCAAAGGCAGAATTCTTGCAAAACGTCAGTCGTTATACGATGAATTTAATATTATTTGAATTCATATATTTATTTCATCGGCCATACAGCCTAGAAGGAGCCTGTTGTTGAATGTAATGCGTACAAATAATGTTGAAAACTAGCCGAGGTACAAGGAGGCGGGGTACTGTGATCCAATTGGCCCTAGCAAGGCGGCTATTTGGTATTAAGACGCTGACAACAGCCAAATACCCCAAATAGGCTTCTTTTAAAAACATTTTTAGCTGTATCTATTCAGTTTGTGGCAGTGAAAAAAATATATGTTAATCTTGATCGTATTTTCTGAAACTGTATTGTGCCCAAAACACGTTTTCTTGAAGTTTTCTCGATAGAAAAGAATTGTAAACTAACTTCTTAAAACATGCTTTAAAGCAAACAATCTCTATCGTTTACTAAATATTATAAATAAAATTAAGAAAACATTTGAGAAAGACAATAATCTAAACATTTGTTGTTTCTGTTTTTCAAATAAGCTTTTAGTTTTTTATTAAAAAAAAATATGTTAATTTTCATTCAAGTTGAGCGGCGTATCCGACGTCCCTCGGCTCGTTGCCTCTCTTTCAGTTCTGTACGAAACGACAGTGACCGCAGAGGTCTGATTTTCTAGGTGTTGTCAGCCTCTTAACGCGGAAGTAGTTACGGCTCACATAAGCGGTCGAAACTGATATGAAGTTTTCAAGTGACGAATAGTGGCGACCTACATCAGATCAATTAGTCGAATGTGTTGATTGACATCAAGCGCCTGTTATGAGGCGTCCAGGGGCTGTAAGGTCGATGATTTATTTCTTGTGGGTATCGAGCCCTTTTAAGCCCTGCACAAATCCGTTTGTTACGATGTAGGCATGTATGAGACTTGTGGTTGTCTGGCCAAAGTTCTGACGTACGCGGCATAAAATATTTTAAACGACTGACGGCATTGTAAGTAAAATTTTAGTATTGAAGTAATTTATCAATGCATGTAACATTTCTACATAGTAATATTCGCCAAATAAAATGCTATATGCTTCTAAAAGAGTGTTTTGTTATTACGTTTGCGTTTTCCTATAGATTTCTTAATAGATAGACGAAATGCAAACATTACATTACACAACCTACTGATATAAGTGTGCGAGTTTGCTCAATGACACACACAAGCACATTTAAACAATAGCGCATACGCAACTGCAAAGAAGTTTTAAATGCATTGATGAGTTACATAACACGTTAGGTGTAAATGTTATGAGCGAGAGCCGACGACAGAACTACGTCATCGTACATAATTAAGTTGCATAAAAATATTCCTTAATCTTCAATAAAAAGGTAGAGATTGTCTAATTAAAATTTTTACGCTTTTCCACTTAATTTTTCATACGATATTGGTGTTATTTTATGAATAAAATCGAAAACGTCAATGTAAGCTTACCAAGAGATTTGTAAAGCAACCGCGTCACATGAAAAAACCTTAATTATATTTTTTTTTGTCGCCAGCTCTCGCTTTAACAGAAAAGATTTTCATCAAAGGAATTGAATATTGTAACTATTAAATGTTAATTATTTTATTATTTTAACGCATTTTACGCATGCGAAGCGAATTCTAAAGATATAAATTGTGGAAAGAAAAAATCGCTCACCAGCAGGATTTGAACCTGCGACTCCTGGCTCAGTACGCCAGTGCTTTAGCCACTAAGCTACCGTGAACACTGCTCGTGGTATCGAAATTATCCTCCACTATACGTCTTTGGGTGACGTCAGCGATATCTTATTAAGAAACATTGTTCCTTAAGGTGAATGCTACAGGGTAACCCGCGAAATTCAAGTTTTTTGGCGTTTTTTGCAAATTGTAGCTTTATTTTGCGTTGTATATCGGTCAAAATATAATAGGCGGAAATAATAACAATATATCTACTGAATAACACTCATAAAAAATATTAACCTAGCTCTATTAGCTGTACTAGCTCGATAATATTAATTTACGATCAAATTATCGATTTTCGAGCTTATACAACTTATACAGCTAGGTTAATATTTTTTATGAGTATAATTCCTTAGATATATTGTTACTATTTCCGCGAATCATATTGCGATCGATATAAAACGCGAAACAGAGCTACAATTAGCAAAAAACGCAAGAAATTTTGAATTTCGCGCGCTACCCTGTAGCATTCACCTTAACCGACTCGACTAACTTTACAGTTAAATCAAAGTCGTATAGATATGCCTACCCTTACTAATTATTTTATTATTTTAACGCATTTTACGCATGCGAAGCGTGTCGCAGGTTCGAATCCTGCTCGTGAGCGATTTTTTCTTTCCACAATTTATATCTTTATTAAATGTTAATCTGATTTTACCGTGTTTAAATTCAATGGGCAATGGAAAATGTTAAACTAAGCAATAATTGATAAACATCTCATTTATAAGGTAAATGGTACCGTTTACCTTATCAGGTAATATTTTGTGGAATGTAGGAACAATGTGCCAATGAAGTTACGATCACATGACTACATGAATTACAATACCATTTGGGCAACAGTCTAGGTGGTATTGCAGTTGTTATGGACAAAGGTGACCGCTTAACAGAAGGTGGACCTTTAGCCCGTTCCGCCATCCTATAAAAAAGTTCGTTTAAGTCAAGATAAGATAATTAGAGCCGTGAAGCCGTGGTTTCTTAAGCGCTGAGTTCACTTGCAAGTAACTTGCAGAAGTTTTTATTATTTCTACTTAAAGCAAGTTACGCGTACTACGCAGCTTGTGGCAAGTTACGCGTACTATGCAGCTTGTGGCAAGTTACGCGTACTACACAGCTTGTGGCAAGTTACGCGTACTATGCAGCTTGTAGCAAGTCGGGCTGGTCATAAAACTTCCAGAATTCGAATTGCTGCGGGTGTCTTGGGTAGTGCAAGTAAGTCAACTTGCAAGTGGATTCAGAGCTTTCTACAATCATTTTGCACGCAGGTAGCATCTGCAAGTCAGCTTCAATCTAATGGCAACTTGCATGGAAGCTGGCTTACACAGGCTTTACAATGCCTATAGCTTGCTTAATTTTTGCGCGACTGAAAGAGCTAATAGTTTTGAAATCGAGTGAGTTATTCCAGTTAATTTTGATTGACCTAATTTTCTGGTCAAAAAACAGCTTTCAGTAATATATTTTTGTTTATTGCAAAAAGATGATTTACTATACTTTTTAAGTTGCTGTCATTGAATATTTTTAAGTATAAGCTTATCTAAGCTAAGGACAACTTAGCTTAGTATTAGGCAAAATACTACATATTTAGAAACATAGTTTTACTTGCTTTTCAAAATGAAATTTGGGGTATTTCCTACATTCTACATAATATATTTTGACACTCATGTGTACACGATATTATAGAAAGTGCCTTAAAGTGGCCACTAGTGCCAAAATAATACTTCTCGGGAATGGGCTGCTAAAAAAAGTTTCAAAAAATGATCCGACATGGTCAGAGTTGACCATCAATTTGGTTGGATATGACCATATATGGTCACGCGTTACTTCTTGTTTCAATTATTGAATTTCGTTTTAGTTTTAAATGCTAAACCTTTACAAATAATTTGTTTTGACCATATTATATTGCTTTCATAAACTCAAAACTATGAATTTATAACTTAAGTAAAATTTTTGTCAAAACAAAAAAGCCACCGATCCTATCCCAGTCTTCGAGAAGGCTCGCTTAACCTAAGAGTGTCAATGCATACGAAATCGTGTCATATTGGAGCCATTGCTATTTTTAATTAGATGTTAGTGCAATATAGTTGCCAAATTAGTTAATTACGACTTATTATTAATTATATTTCGATGCGTGTACGCACTGGTTGACATTCGTGTACTAATGTCGACAACTTCTTATGTATAGTGTATATTCAAGAAGTACCTGACGATAGTTCAACGGCTTAAAAGTCAAACTGACCGATTAAAAAGTCAGATGTTCTAACCCCACTAGCATTCTACCTTGCTGGCTTTAACAGGAATATGTCGTTATTGGTCTGCCAATGTGGGCCATCGTGTAAACGCAGTTCTACAGTCTCAAATGAAGCGACGCCACAGTTTGATGCCTTCTGCTTACTAAGACAGGGGGCGGTTGTGTGCTCACAGTAAGATATCGTGATTTTGAGCTGGCAATACCAAATTAATTAATGTAATGGGACAAAAACCTTAAAGAATCTGTTTTGTTTATTAGCTGAGTCTCATAATGTAGTTGTTTTTTGATACTCGTGCTAAAAAAACCGTAAGCCAAACTAAGTTTGTAGTGGTGACAGTTTGGACTTGGTCTATTGTCTATGTCTCAATGGTAAGATAAATCAATCTTTCACAAAATAGTTAGTAGATTTTACAATTTGACTGATATATTTAGAAAAAATAAGTAGTATTTCATAGTTCCGTTTACACTAGTATTAAATTTTAAATTTATTATTACCCAAATTAAATTAGAACAGTTTTCGAGATTTTATGCACAATATAACGTCACAAAATCGCTCCCATGTCTGTGAAAACCTCACTCAGATCGACAGAAAATACTGTTTAAATAAATTTGTTACTAGCAGCAGCAGAATTCTAATTCTTTATCCAAATAATTTTTCTTCAAATCTTGTTTTCCTTGTTCGATTAAATTATTAAATAAAATAAAAAATACCAAATACCTCAATAATTAATGAAAACGTTTTAAAAGAGGAAGATACGGAACTCGCCGCGCGTGGTTCTACAATACTGTGTCACAATGGCATAGTTGCGTTCAGTCACCGCGGGACAGCGGCTCGACTGCACGCGTTACGCTCATACGTTAGAGAAAGACTTTTTTACTCTTCGGTCCTCTTTCGGTCGGCGGCATACGTTACTTCAATTATAGCTGTGTGTATGTAGTGGTGCATTGAGCTCACATTTTGTTTATGTAATGTCGGAAGTTACCGTGTCTTCGTCTTTTAAAACGTCATTGTCAATAATTATAGTTTTTTTTTGTGATGATCTGAGTATAATTCGGAATCTCGTTCAGTTAAAATTTCAGTAACATTGGTTTCTAGTCAGAAAGGCAGTCTTTGACTGTCGCGCGTCTCAAACTGTGGTATAACTGCGGGGACATGCTGGGGTGTACGCTGGCGAAATAACCACGCTCTAGAGCCAAGTTGATGGCCTGTACAGGCAACAAGAATTGTTTACTAAAACAAAATCTTATTGTATCGACTGTTTATCTATCTAGGTACGGTCTCCGATCATTTTTCGGTACAGTTGGCCACAGCGTGTCCCCGCCAGTCGACGTAGTCAGTCGCTCAGTTACATATCTTAGTTGTTTTACTTCTTTTTTTCATTTTATTAGATTTTTATGCTTCCCCCGACTGTAGTCAGTCAGTGTTCTGTATTCAAATGTTATCTTAGTTGTTTGACTGACTATAGTTTTAGTGTTTAAGATTTAGTTATACTTGGTCGTATGGTTTGTTAAAAATACGGTATAAAAAAATAAATTGTTTAATTAAAATTATGAAACCTAACCCTATTATGTATTAAAACCTGTAATTTTTTTATACAGTGCGAGTACAAATGTAAATATTACTTTTAAACTTTTATGTGGCATACTAGGAACACCAAATGTTAATTTTAAGAAATATACTAATGTTGAAAAAATTATTTTTAATCCAATTCGACAAGCATTTTTAAAGTAAATTTATTATCGAACAAGTGTAACTAAAAACATGTATAATTAGACCTCCCGATATGGCCGGCCCACCTCATTGCATGGATAATATAATTGTACAAGGAAGCGAACAATACTTGGTAGCAAAGCAATTTCATTTGTGAAATTATTTCGCCATTACTGCTTTTGTCAATTATAGCGGATATACACGAGCTCACTAACGGCCAACATTAATATCCAATCCATCCACGATTTGCCCTACTGGAGATAGAAATTTGACATAAGCTCCATACAAAATACGTCAAATTTCTATCTCTAGTAGGGCAAATCGTGGATAGATAGGATATTAATTTTGGTCGTAAGTGATGCGTCGTTGGTTATGTATCACTCTAATGATACATCATTGGCGATATGAGTATGTACACGAGATCTCTACGTGATTTATTTATTTGAGATGCATCTCTAAATGTTCTGTAAAACTGGACTAGTCACGGAATGTGAGTCACTTAGTGATCAGCCTGTATCACTTAATTGGTGTATCACTCAAGTAGTGAGCATCATCTAGTGATATCGTGTACATCCGCCTTAAAACTCATTCTGATGTGATGCGTACCAGCGGAGTTGCTGCCATCTATTTTCGTTTGCCTCATTGAAAATCTGAATCCTTGGTCAACGTCGACCAAATTCGTGGTTGGACCCGACCATGTCAGGAGGTCTGTTAATAAAGGCGTCTACACACGTGCTTAATTTCGTCGTTTAACAAAATGAAGCACGTGTGTAGGCTCTCAACAAGTCGGGGGTGTAATAATTTCGCTGTATGTTGGTTGTGGGTCCGGCTCGCGCTGGTTCCGTCGTTTTTGACGTTGTCACAAAGACGCGCGCGAACAGGCGCCGGCCGATCAACGTTGTTTAGAATTTAACGCAATGTTTAAATTCTGTAACCAAAGTTTATTAAATGATTTTATATGATTATTTTTGGTGTTTTTTTTGCTGTTGCCTAAGTTAATTGGAGATATTCTTTCTTATGGTTATTGTACACGAGATCACTAACGGCCAAAACTTATATCCGATCTATCTACGATTTACAACAACAAAAATGAAAATAACCATCAGCTAATTGTTTGTGTGTGTGAAGATCGTCCGTTCAATTTGTCAAAGTAACTATGCAACGCTCAGATGTACTGAGAGCACAGCATGTTTATGGCGCTAACTGAAGGTGTTTCCCCCGGTATACAAATAGCTGACTATTTTTTTTATTACTTTAAAGGTATGAATTTTCATCTGTATACATTTCATGAAGTATGAAATTACTTTATTTTATAAAAAAAAATACATGTTCATATACGAAACTGACGTATAATCCCCCCTCTTCCATACCACTGTTTTTTTTTTGTTCTAAATGATCTAAATATTCATCCCAGAAATTTTGGCGCGGTATGAAAACACTCGAAGCAAAAAAAATTCTTACATCTTTCAGATGCTGTAACTTTTAGCTCCACCGCTGCTTGAGTAGCTGACCATCAGATCGCAGATCTATAACCTCAAAACTATTAGCGTTATGATTTTCAGCCAGTATGAAATGACTTATTGAAATACAACGCTGCCTACTATAATAAATATACAACGTGTATCAGAAATGCGTGGTCATATTTTAAGAGAGCCCATTCAGGGCATAGCATTGGAAAACTTTTACTATGGGAGGGACCGACCCTGAAATCGCGAAAAAAATATCAGCTGTTCCCTACTAAATCATCGATGTCGCTCGACAAAATTTTGATTTTTTTTTTTGAATTTTGAAATTTTGTCAGCTGATTTTTTTTCGCGTATTCAGATTTCGTCCCATAGTAAAAGTTGTTCAATAGCATCCCCTGAATGAGCTCTTTAAATATGACCACGCATTTCTGATACACGTTGTAGACATAGATTCCTATAATTATTTGTCTATATGTTTATATAAAAATCAATTGCCACATGATGGATCACTTGAGAACGGCTCGACCGATGTGGCTATTTTTTGTTGTTGTTCATAATTGTCAGGACAAGAAAAGCAAGAAAGGAAATTTTTGGAAAAAAAATTGCCCCGTGCGAAGCCGGGGTGGGTCACTAGAACAGAATAAACACAAAATAACAACAAAACAAAATATAATTTAAAGAAAAAACTATTTATTATAATATTTGTTACAATTTAGTAGCAGATGCAAGCGGTTGGTGCGCACGCCGGGGCCGCGTACATGGGAGGGGGGGGCAGCGGGGCGGCGTACATGGGAGGGGGTGGCAGCGGGGCGGCGTACATGGGTGGCGGGGGCAGCGGGGCGGCGTAGGCCAGTGCGGGGGGCGCGCAGGGGGCAGGCGCGTAGGCGGGGGCACACGGCGCGGGCAGGGCGTAGGGGACAGGCGCGGGCAGGGCGTAGGGGGCAGGAGCGGGCAAAGGTAAAGGAGCGGGCAGGGCTAGCGGTGCTCCGTACCCACAGCAACACGGCGGCAAGGCGGCTTCAATCAAAGGACCAGCCGCAGACAGCACAGACGTCAACAAAGTAGGGAGAGCCGCATCAAGGAGGGGAGGTAGAGATGCTGCGATTGAAGCCGAAAGGGAGTTCGCTAAGGCAGGGGCTAGTATGGGCAGCGCGGGGGCAAGCAGGGCCAGTGCGGGGGGCACGGCGCAGGGCGCGGCGGGGGCAAGGGCCGGGGCGGGCAGCAAGAGCGGGGCGGGGGCGGCGGGCGGGCAAGCGTATGTGTACTGGGAGTACGCTACCTGGAAACAAATAAACAAAATATTGTAATAAATAAATAAGTAGATTAATTGTATAATGATAGAAGTAATTGTATTCTCAATTCTGGACTCGTTTTCTAGTTTTGTCAAAAATTAATTCGTTACAAAAAGTAGGTAAGTAGATATCTTTTCATGATAAATTATTCAGCATGTTTGAAGTACTGGCTGTGGTCCTGGGGGAGGGATTCTTCTGAAACTTCCATCATCGAATCGCCTCGTGGACATGACTTAATATAGCGTTACAAAAACGGTCAGGGTGCGTACACTATTTGCAGTGAGTTGTAATTACTCAAGGCTATGAGGTCTAGGTACTTGTACTAACAGGAATACTATTAGTGCAAAACAAATTCGCTTGTTTTTTGCAACAAAAGAATATACTTAAACAATATTTTTAAAATTTAAATTAAATATTTTCCTTACCTCCACGACAGCTGCCAAGCAGAACAGAGCGATGCAAGTCTTCATTGTTGAGTGGTTGTGAGAACAGCTGAGTGCGATGTGTCTGCCTCGGGCTCCGGCGCCCTATATTCACGCCCTTATCGGCCGCGCGTGGACGTTGCGCACTATGTTACTAAAACGAATACTAAGAAATAGTGCCATAGTAACTTTATCGAAAGGTTGCATTTCTTTTTTTTTCGTAATTTTTGATGAAGACACTTATTTTTTGTTTGCTAGGTAAGTTTTGACGAGGGAGTATCCGGAGCTACTAAAGCTGGGTCCACACTACGCTAACTTATGCTGTACACAGGCTTGTGCAGACTAGTCTGTAAGAAATCTATCGTCTACACTCACAGACCAGTAAGCTTCAAGACTCCGCATAAACAAAGTTTTGCATTCGAACGCAGTCGTAAAACGTTGGCGGAGTCAGGGGGGCGGACGGCGCGTTATGATTGGCCGGCTCAAAAGTTCGGTGGTATGATTCCGTATGATTGGTGCCGCTCGCTGACTGAGTAACGTTCCGATTGGCGGAGGGGCGTATGATATGCAGTGGTAGAGCATATGCGTTGTGACCGGGGGTGTCCAGCAAAAAGGCGTCTAGAGGCTTACTGGTCTGTCTACACTACACGGTAGAAACGAGTTGGTGAGAACTTCAAACTAGCGCGGGCACACACGTTCCGGTCCGGTAAGCAGGGATGCCCGTTATGTATATTTTTCCATGATAGATAGATAGAGTATACTTTATTATTTGCATACCATAAAAATAAAAATAAAGTTACCTATAACAAACATGAGCATAGTACTATCACTATCTAGCCACTGCAAAAAATAGTGCAACGCGAGAATTAAGTGTCCCAAGTTGCCTTCAAAACTGCCAAACAATGTCCCGAGTTGCCTTTAAAAACTGTCAATGTCAATTTTCGTTGAACCACTGTATGGAATAGATAATTACACTGAGGTAGTATTTACTGTGGTACAGGGCCACGTTTAGTATTATCGTCCGACGTCGTCGGAGCGTTCCTTGGGCGTTCGTTTTATATGATCGCTTTGAGTAACTGAACAAGAAAAGTACGCTCCGGGCGTCGTCGGACGACAATACTGAACGCGGCCCAGGGTAAATTAGGACACAAATATTAATTTGTTTCGTGCGGGTATCGAAACCGCATCCAATGGGCTCTTGTAAAAAAAAATATAATACAGAAATATAAAATTAAAGTAGGTTACACCAACTGTCCCATAATCCACGTGATCGCCATCAACAGGTGCCTCCGCGTCTCTGCAACCCGCAATAGCACAGAAATCGGCTTTCTAACTCGTCTTATCTCACGTACAGCGAGTCAATGTGTAACTCCGTGCTTGTTGTAAGCTGTTTACTGCACATTCACAATAATACTGTTATCTGAAGTACGTGACCTTTTACTAGGTTCGTTTAGCACATTGTTATACACGCTGAGAATTTCGTCGTTTCGAAGTAGTGCACTCATCATTACGAACAATTGTTACTATGGGGCCTACTCTGAAAGCGCGAACTAAAAAACAGCTGATCCCTTTATACAAGAAAGGGATGGCAGCAATTTTAGTGCTGGCAAATAAGTCTGAATTGAAATTTCCGTACAAGTTTAGTCGTGATCACAAAAGCGATTTAAGTTGTTAAAATTTTGTACTGTATGACTAGTGGCGCCTTGTATACTCTTATGCCAAACTGTATTATAATTTTAAATTATTATAATAATGGTATTACATTTTTTCGAGCCATTTAAGGTAAAATATGTGGAAACGAATGGTAACTCTTTATCCATCTGTCTGGACCCGTACTATTTGTGAAATAAATTATTATTCTTATCTCGGACTCGGACTAAATTACAAAGAAATGTAACACGTACCTAAACTAATTAGACAGTTCTAAAATTGTTGCCATCCCTTTCTTGTATCTACTATTAGTAAAGAGAGCGATAGTTTAAAATAAGTTTAGTTTGTGAACAAGAGAATCGACATCATCATCTTGTTATCAGGCTAATGTTGATTTATTTGTTTATACATTATTAATAAACTTGGCACACATAAATGTAGTTCTAGACACTACAACATGGAGTTAGATTTTAGCCACAAAAAAAATCAAAATAAAACTTTTTAACATAAAATTAAACCGACGAAAACAGAAACTGAAAAGCAAAAAATAAAATAAAGATTTTTCCTAACTAAACTAATGTAAATAACTAATTATGAGTCGGCGCCAAACAAACAATTAACGAACATCATTAAATTACTTTAAATAAATAATAAAAACAACATAATATCAAATACAACGTGAAATTTTCAACGATAAACAATAACTTTCCAAAAATGCGTTCCCCGCTCGATCACTTACAACTTGCACGCACTTTGCTTGTTTGTTTGGCGCCGACTCATAATTAGTTATTTACATTAGTTTAGTTAGGAAAAGACTAAAAGCTTCATTTTATTTTTCGCTTTTCAGTTTCTGTTTTCGTCGGTTCAATTTTTTGATAAAAAGTTTTATTTTGAAAAATTTGGTGGCTAAAATCTAACTCCAGGTCTCCATTATGTTGTAGTGTCTAGAACTACATTTATGTGTGCCAAGTTGCAACAGAATCGGTTAACAGGTAAGAATTCAGAAGATACGCGTCGAATTGAGAACCTCCTCCTTTTTTTTCGTCGGTTAAAAAAGATCACTTGATCCACACGCACATGTCAATTACCTGTGTTACTCATTAATGTATATGTATGATTGATCCAATAAAAAATAACCATAATAGCAATCATATTCCATCAAAATATTTTACACCCAAATTAATATACCTACGAGCACAGATATACCCAAAAACTTTATAAAACCTGAATATGCAGTTCTCGAACATTGTTTCGGGTTCCTAATAAAGTCAAAAACTCGACTGCTAACTGCTACTCAGTGAAATAGATAGCGCCCGCTAGAAAGTATGCTTTCTGGCGGTGACATGTTGATTATAATTTTCTCGTAAGTCTTTATAGTACTTTTTTTATTTTATTTAGCGTACAATTTCGTACACATCTCGTACATTTTTTTAATATTAGACTAAAGTCCGTACGAGGTCATGTCACCGCTAGAAAGTATGACACAAATTTTCGACACTGACATTTCATATAACTGAGCCATAGGTAGTCTTAGGTAGTCTATTGTTTTTGAGTAAACTATAATAAACTGTCATAGGTAAGTTTATTATAGTTTATTTATTTTCTTCTTCTATCGTGTCGACATGAGCTACATAATGATAACAGCTCATGCCGTGGGGAAAAGATTAGCCAGTCAGCAGGTTGGTAGCGGGGCTGACTGCCCAGGGTGCGCCGGAAGGTCAATTAAATATCGTCACTCGTGGAGGATCTTTTAATGCTTTTTTATAGTTTACTCAAAAACAATACGGCAAAGATGGAAAGTTTTCCGGTATGGAATCGCCGGATGGGTCGCTCCGTGTACAATACTGGTGTTCAGCCGCATTTAGCTAGACTGGAAGCCGACCACGACATAACTCAGAAAAGGTTATAGAAACAAGGGATATTAAAATAAAACAGCAGTAAACGATGCTCGTACAAGTTCATTATTAATAATTATTTATAATAATCCGCCCTCTACCCACCGTTAAATAATATATATATAATTATTGTACAATTAAATATACAACAGACGTTGGCGCTAATAGTACAGGGCTGGGCTCGATCGCGCTACCTATAACAACAATAATAAATACTGTTAACATTTCTACTCATACACACACACACATAATTACTGTAGGTAATATTATCAGATATTAGCTATCTGTAGTTTGTATGGCAACACAACTCTGAGGTTACATCGGAAATTCCGTCACAAAGCCGTATTTTGCCGAAAAAACGCGGGAACAATTTTGCGACGTGCAGAAGTAAAACAAAATTAATTTAAAAAATATAAATTGTGGAATGAAAAAATCGCTCACGAACAGGATTCGAACCTGCGACTCGTGGCTCAGTAAGCCAGGAGTCGCACAATTAATATTTCGCTTCGCATGCGTAAAATACGTTAAACATAATAAAATAATTAGAAAAAAAAATGTCTTTACTCAAAGGTTCATAATTCGTATACTAACCAGCCTAACTATTTGTTATCTCGTGTTATTCACCTAATTAGTTATTAAAGGAAACTGTATAAAATTACTAGTTCAAAAGTGACTCTTTATAGAAGCAAGTATATAAATAAAAAACAGCCAAGTGCGAGTCGGACTCGCGCAGTAAGGGTTCCGTACCTCTCGACGACCTGATACCCTATATCATCATTTCAGCCAAAAGACGTCCACTGCTGGACATAGGCCTCCCCAAAAAGGGGGGATATGCCATAAACTGATTTAATTTATGAGAGTTTATCAAAAGACATCAACGTACACGTGACACAACGTGCGCGAAATATGAATTTTTGCATGTCTTTCTTACGCAGGTACCGCCACATATGTCTATGTTTGTCTTATTTTTAGTATTTGTTGCTAAACTACATAATATGCACTATAATCTTACCAAGTTTGACGCTGGTAAATATTACCGTTTTGAAGATAGAGCAGGAAAAAAAACGTTGAAAAAGGTTTTTTGTATGGGGACCCCCTTTGGTTTTAGACTTTTTTTTGTTTTTAGTATTTGTCGTGATACACCTCATAGCAACACATATTCTGTGAAAATTTCAACTGGTTATCTATTACCGTTACAAAGATACAGCCCTGTGACAGACAGACGGACGGACGGACAGCGTAGCGAGAGTAATAGGGTCCCGTTTGGCACCCTTCGGGTACGGAACCCTAAAAACGAAACGTGTGCTGGGACACATGGTAGAAGTGAAACTTCAATGGACAAGTGGAAAAACGAATCGCAACGGACAAGCGGAAAAACGAATCGCAACAAAATTTTAACTTGAAGTTTTACGGGCAGGTTTTCAAACTGGACAAGTACATTAACAATCTGCCCGTAAAACTTCAAGTTAAAATTTTGTTGCGATTCGTTTTTCCACTTGTCAGTTTCCATTCGTTTTTCCGCTTGTCCGTTGCGATTCGTTTTTCCACTTGTCCATTGAAGTTTCACTTCTACCATGTGTCCCAGTAAACATTTCGTTTTTTTTCGCAGGTTTACTGCTAATTATGATTTGGTTAGGTTAGATACATTTTAATGAATGCATTTTTTATTTAAACATATTTTATTTTATCAAACGAAAAATACTGACAAATTGACGTAGTGGTCAGTGTCAAACGACGTTTGAGCATTTTGTTTCATACCAAAAACATAGATGTCGCTAGTACATATGCTACCGAGGCTAATGATCAAGGGCGGATCCAGCCTTTGTGTCAGGGGGGGGTCGCGTACTTATTTATATCCAGCCCCGGATCAAAATATTTAAAAGGAGGGTGTAGAGTCGCCTTCTTGGAAAAAATCTTTCAACCAATAAAATTCTAGGATTTTCGTAATTTTAGCTAAAACATGAATTTAAGTGAATGTTACCGCTTTAGATTTTCTCTGTGCAGAATATTAATGTAACGAAATAGTTAGTAACAAAACCTATACACCAAAAAAAAACAATATATACCAGGCCCCTCAGAAAGTATTGCGAAAAAAAGTTTTTATATATGGGAGACTGGCCAGTTATAATGTTTTTCGAAAATATGATTATTTATAAGTAAAAATAAGTAAGTTCCAATTTCAAAATTTCCCTCCACATTTTTTGCGAGTTAATTCAAAGTATTGTGTCTCACTGAAATATGGATCTGCGCCGGGAACATTTTAGAGCTATGATTTTATACGATTTCAAGTGTCGCCTGAAACCGGATGAATCGTACGATAGACTTCAAATGGCATTCATGGATGAAGGCCCTTCCAAGGCAACCGTGTATCGTTGGTATAACGAATTCAAGCGCGGTCGACCAACTTTGGGGGATGACGAAAGAAGCGGTCGCCCTTTGACGGCTGTTACCGAAGAAAACGTGCTAGCAGTGAAAAATTTAATCCAAGACAATAGGCGAATTACATATCAGGAGATTCAACACATATTGAAGATTGGATCGGGAAGCGTTCACGAGATTCTACACAGCCATCTTCGCGTGAGGAGGATAGTATCACGCTGGGTGCCGCACAACCTCACCGATGCTCAGAAGCAGGCCCGGGTGGAATGGTGCCGTGATATGCTTAACAAATTTGAAGCAGGCTCGTCTCGGCGTGTTTACGACATCGTTACAGGTGATGAGTCCTGGATTTATCAATACGACCCAGAAACCAAGCGCCAGTCGACTGTTTGGGTGTTTCAAAATGAGCCAACGCCTACCAAAGTGAAGCGATCTAGAAGCGGGGGTAAGATTTTGATCGCTAGCTTTTTTAATTTGACTGGCCACTTGGTATCAATTCCCTTACGGGATCAAAGAAGCATTAATGCCGAATGGTATACTACCAAATGTTTGCCAGAAGTTTTCTCTGTTATAAGCAACAAGCGACCAAACACAGGGCTCCGCGGGCTACTGCTCCACCACGAAAATGCACCTGCGCACACCGCACTCAAAACGAGGGACTTCCTGGACAGCAAGCCAGTCAAACTCCTGGGTCACCCTCCTTACAGCCCTGATCTAGCACCGTGTGACTTCTTTTTATTCCCAAAAATAAAAAATCAGCTCAAAGGGATACAATTTTCGTCGCCGGAAGATGCGCTGGCTGCGTTCGAGCAGGCTGTAAACGAGGTGTCTGCGGCGGACTGGAAAAAGTGTTATGAAAACTGGTTTAGGCGCATGAATCTTTGTATAGAGGCTGGTGGAAAGTACTTTGAAAAGATTTGATAAAAATATATGTACGTATAGAACAATTTTTTTTAGTTTCGCAAAACTTTCTGAGTGTCCCACGTATATAATGTTTTTTTTTTTTCTCAGTGTTGGCTTTTGTATTAACTACAGAATAACTTTTTACAATATATGGCCAGTACACAGAAGAAGGGCAGCAAGATAAGCGCAAGCGAAGCGAGCGCGAAAATTTTTGGACTGTTCACTAACAAACTGATTAGCTATTCACAAAAGCATAGATATTCCGTGACAAAAGTGTACGTATTTATTTGAGCGCAACCTGTTCTTGCGGCGTCTAGAGCGGCTAGTAGTAGACGCTTTAGCGTAAATAACTAAATATAAATAAATAACTCATTCAAGCTATGGCAGTCCTACACTTGGATGGCAATGAAACGGCGAATTTTTTTGGTATTTTTTAACAAACCCAGTTTTTATTTACTTTCTTGAGTTTTAAGAGTGTTTTGATTGAAATATTGTTTTTCCATTCCGATTTTCAAAAAATTTATTACTCAACTTATGTCAACTAATATCTATGTTTAAGGTTCTTGAATTATTTTTACTCGAGCGAAGTTTTATAAGGCTAACATGGTAGAAAGTAGTTATTTCTGTTGTTGATGGTTAGCTAAATATTCAATCGACAGTGACGGACGGGGAGATTACGGCTTGTCGATGAGCGCCCCCCCTTGCTGTGAGCGGTCTCACCTGTTAGTTCCGTTATGCGAGATAGGAGTAGGTGTCGAGGGCGGTGGGCGCGCGCTCCAGGTACTGTTTGTCGATGAGCGCCCCCCCCCTGCTGTGAGCGGTCTCACCTGTTAGTTCCGTTATGCGAGATAGGAGTAGGTGTCGAGGGCGGCGGGCGCGCGCTCCAGGTACTGCTTGTCGATGAGCGCCCCCCCCTGCTGTGAGCGGTCTCACCTGTTAGTTCCGTTATGCGAGATAGGAGTAGGTGTCGAGGGCGGCGGGCGCGCGCTCCAGGTACTGCTTGTCGATGAGCGCCCCCCCTGCTGCGAGCGGTCTCACCTGTTAGTTCCGTTATGCGAGATAGGAGTAGGTGTCGAGGGCGGCGGGCGCGCGCTCCAGGTACTGCTTGTCGATGAGCGCCCCCCCTGCTGTGAGCAGTCTCACCTGTTAGTTCCGTTATGCGAGATAGGAGTAGGTGTCGAGGGCGGCGGGCGCGCGCTCCAGGTACTGTTTGTCGATGAGCGCCCCCCCCTGCTGTGGGCGGTCTCACCTGTTAGTTCCGTTATGCGAGATAGGAGTAGGTGTCGAGGGCGGCGGGCGCGCGCTCCAGGTACTGCTTGTCGATGAGCGCCCCCCCTGCTGTGAGCGGTCTCACCTGTTAGTTCCGTTATGCGAGATAGGAGTAAGTGTCGAGGGCGGCGGGCGCGCGCTCCAGGTACTGCTTGTCGATGAGCGCCCCCCCCCCTGCTGTGAGCGGTCTCACCTGTTAGTTCCGTTATGCGAGATAGGAGTAGGTGTCGAGGGCGGCGGGCACGCGCTCCAGGTACTGCTTGTCGATGAGCGCCCCCCCTGCTGTGAGCGGTCTCACCTGTTAGTTCCGTTATGCGAGATAGGAGTAGGTGTCGAGGGCGGCGGGCGCGCGCTCCAGGTACTGCTTGTCGATGAGCGCCCCCCCCTGCTGTGAGCGGTCTCACCTGTTAGTTCCGTTATGCGAGATAGGAGTAGGTGTCGAGGGCGGCGGGCGCGCGCTCCAGGTACTGCTTGTCGATGAGCGCCCCCCCCTGCTGTGAGCGGTCTCACCTGTTAGTTCCGTTATGCGAGATAGGAGTAGGTGTCGAGGGCGGCGGGCGCGCGCTCCAGGTACTGCTTGTCGATGAGCGCCCCCCCCTGCTGTGAGCGGTCTCACCTGTTAGTTCCGTTATGCGAGATAGGAGTAGGTGTCGAGGGCGGCGGGCGCGCGCTCCAGGTACTGCTTGTCGATGAGCGCCCCCCCCTGCTGTGAGCGGTCTCACCTGTTAGTTCCGTTATGCGAGATAGGAGTAGGTGTCGAGGGCGGCGGGCGCGCGCTCCAGGTACTGCTTGTCGATGAGCGCCCCCCCCTGCTGTGAGCGGTCTCACCTGTTAGTTCCGTTATGCGAGATAGGAGTAGGTGTCGAGGGCGGCGGGCGCGCGCTCCAGGTACTGCTTGTCGATGAGCGCCCCCCCCTGCTGTGAGCGGTCTCACCTGTTAGTTCCGTTATGCGAGATAGGAGTAGGTGTCGAGGGCGGCGGGCGCGCGCTCCAGGTACTGCTTGTCGATGAGCGCCCCCCCCTGCTGTGAGCGGTCTCACCTGTTAGTTCCGTTATGCGAGATAGGAGTAGGTGTCGAGGGCGGCGGGCGCGCGCTCCAGGTACTGCTTGTCGATGAGCGCCTCGATGCACTTCTTGATCATAGCCACGGAGGGGGCGAAGGAGCCGCGCGCCTGCGACACCACCTCCTGGATCAGCTCCGTGTGGCGCAGCACCTGGACAACCAAGGAACTTATATATCAAGCTGGAAAGCGGACGGCTGACTAAAATTCGGTCCGATGATTGGGGAGCCCTTTGTCTCTTTCTATAGGGTTTCCATACATGCAGGAAAGGGACAGCGGGCTCTCGGTAATACTATCTCAGTAAACCGGGCTCGCCCTGTATTTTCTCCCTGATTTTGATAAAAGATTTTGGACCTTATATGAACGGCATATTATTCATTTTTGAAGTTCTTAAATTTCTCCTTCCGCATTCTTATCTTGGGTAAAAATTCTTTGTGGACAACACATCGGACCGCTTGTATGGACTTGCATCAACCAATGGAGTCAAACAAAAAACCGGCCAAGAGCATGTCGGGCCATGCTCAGTATTATAGGGTTCCTTAAGTAGGTGTACAAACGAATCAAATCGAATATTAATCATGGCTATTTTAGTTTTTGCAATAATCGGCAGCATTCGCGACTCAGAGCGTGTTGTTAGTAGCGCCATCTAGCGATAAATTCATGAAGCCAAATTTAAGAAGTCTGATTGATGTCAAAGTTACTTTTTGTGATTTTTTCAAATAGAAAGTAGCTAAAGGAGCATTATTTGCCATGATAATTTTTCTCTAAGGTAATTGACCTTTGAACTAGGACGTTTTAAGTATTTTTCGGTTTTCTGTCTATAACTCAAAAAATTATAATCACATTATCATCATCATCATTGGAGCCTGTCAGTTATCCATTCTTGGATGTAGGCCTCTTCCCTCCTTTTACACAAGGAGAATAATCACATTATACTCGAAATAATTTTAAAAGAGAGTTTTCACAAAGGTCTATCAATGTGGAAGATTATAAGTTTCTACGTTGCATAGTTTAGAAATGGCAGGGGGGGGGACACATTGCAAGCCACTTTGGCGGGCTATATTTCGCAGATGGTACACCTGATAAAAAAGTGGTGTATGAAACATTACCTTCATTTTAGTAGACCTATTCAATGATACCACACACAATGGGGTGCAGCGAAAAAAATTATTTTTTCCCCATTTCACATGTATGGGCGCCACCCCTAAAGAACGTAAAAACTATTTTTTTATTCTTTTAAAAGTGAGATCTATATGCAGACTATTTTCTAACAAAATTTCATTTACTTATGTTTATAACTGTAGAAGTTATTAAGCTGTAAAGGATTAGGACAGACGGACAGACGGACGGACATGACGAAACTATAAGGGTTCCTTGTAGGACTTCGGAACCCTAAAAAAACTGCCACTAAGACCGCTCGTTCACTTTTCGGCACGGTATCGGAAAGTTTCTGGAATAATTTCACGAATGGAAAATTCTCGAAATTAACAGCAGCACAGTACTACTTCATGACTCTTAGTGACCCTACTTCTCGACCCTCAACACTTCATGACTCCTAGTGACCCCACTTCTTCAACCCTCAACACTTCAGGATTCCTATAAACCCCACTTCCTGAACCCTGAACTCTTTATGACTCCTAGTGACCCCCACTTATTGCACCCTCAGCGCTTCGTGACTCCTAGTGACCCCACTTATTGATCCCTCAGCACTTCATGATTCCTAGTGAACCCACTTCAATAAGGGTTCAATAACCCTCAGCACTTCGTGACTTCTAGTGACCCTACTTCTTGAACCCTCATCTCACTACATGACTCCTAGTGATCCCACTTCTTAAACCCTCAGCACTTCATGACTCCTAGTGAACTCACTTATTGAACCCTCAGCACTTCATGACTCCTAGTGACCAGACTTCTTGAACCCTCAGTACTTTATGACTCCTAGTGACCCCACTTTTTGAACCCACAACACTTCATGACTCCTAGTGACACCAGTTCTTGAAATTCTCAATTAGGAGAATTTTCCATTCCAGAAATTCTGTATTCCGAAAAATTCTCTATTCCGGGAAATTATCCATTCGGAAAAGTTTTCGTTCGAGAAATTGTTAGCAAACAGACTTTCCATTTTTAGTTTGGCGTAGGCCACTTGCAGTACTATTTCGGCAACAGCCTAGGTGGTATTAAAGATGCAGTTGTTATGAGCAAAAAAGCAGCTGCTTAACATCAGATGTGCCTTTAGCTTTCGCCATCTTATACTGGGTGTCAGGGAAACGCTCCCGAAAATGAAAGGCTATTATTAAACTACCTAAACACAATCGAATACCAATAACCATTAGCCTTATACTCATTGTTTTAGTGATTTGGCATTTTGCAAACCCGCAATGTAAAGCGTACAAAACTCGAGATTAATGCCGCGCGTACCTAACCTACGCTCGCTACGTCACGGACTGCGTATGCGAGCGGATGTCGTTCACCCCTAGCGCCAGCTGATATTTTATTTATCTGGTCTGCTCGACGTCCGAATGTCACTGCAGGGATCCAGCAGAATACCAGCGTCAGGTATAATACCTGGCACATGCTGAGCTGGACACCCATTTGGTACAATATTGAGACACATATCACACTTTCTTATTGTATTTTTACCTGTATGTCCTGTGTCTTGTTTTTGTACTAAATAAACGTTTTATCTATCTATCTATCTATCTTATTTAAATTACATTGCGAACTTTAAAAAAATATGTAAATAAATGGGGTTTTTTTTGCAAATCAGTATTATTTATATTGCAATGCTTGAAAAAGGCCACTAAGTTTTAAGCACCAAAACAAAATGTAACACCAATCATGTACCTACACTTAGTATGAAATAAATCTTTGAATTTTTAATTGCCCAAAGCTGAAAAAAAAAGTATGGAAAATGCAAAAAAAAATATGAAAAAATTCTAAAAAAAGAATCGCATTTTGTTTTGTGGTTTCGTATCAGTAATCACCAGTACTATCACCTATCTTCGTTTTCGGAAGCGTTTCCCTGACACCCGGTATTATAAAAAAAACCACAGAAGAAAATACGTGTTAAGATGCTGACAACAGCCAAATACCCCAAATAGGCTTCTTTTAAAAACATTTTTAGCTGTATCTATTCAGTTTGTGGCAGTGAAAAAAATATATGTTAATCTTGATCGTATTTTCTGAAACTGTATTGTGCCCAACACACGTTTTCTTGAAGTTTTCTCGATAGAAAAGAATTGTAAACTAACCTCTTAAAACATGCTTTAAAGCAAACAATCTCTATTATTTACTAAATATTATAAATAAAATTAAGAAAACATTTGAGAAAGACAATAATCTAAACATTTGTGGTTTCTGTTTTTCAAATAAGCTTTTAGTTTTTTATTTAAAAAATATATTGTTAATTTTCATTCAAGTTGAGCGGCGTATCCGACGTCCCTCGGCTCGTTGCCTCTCTTTCAGTTCTATACGAAACGACAGTGACCGCAGAGATCTGATTTTATAGGTGTTGTCAGCCTCTTAAGCAGTGTCAGGCGCGCGCTCACCTTCCTCTGCTTCATGATGCGCACGATGGCGGCCTGCAGGTACATCTTGCGGTCGTCGTCGCAGTGCGCCGCCGCCTCGCCCCCCTCCGCCGCGCCGCCGCCCGACCCGCTGCCGCCTGCTAATTCCAATCATTTATTTGCGAACATAGGTAAAATCATGGTACCAGGCCCCTCAGAAAGTATTGCGAAAAAAAGTTTTTATATATGGGAGACTGGACAGTTATAATGTTTTTCGAAAATATGATTATTTATAAGTAAAAATAAGTAAGTTCCAATTTCAAAATTTCCCTCCACATTTTTTGCGAGTTAATTCAAAGTATTGTGTCTCACTGAAATATGGATCTGCGCCGGGAACATTTTAGAGCTATGATTTTATACGATTTCAAGTTTCGCCTGAAACCGGATGAATCGTACGATAGACTTCAAATGGCATTCATGGATGAAGGCCCTTCCAAGGCAACCGTGTATCGTTGGTATAACGAATTCAAGCGCGGTCGACCAACTTTGGGGGATGACGAAAGAAGCGGTCGCCCTTTGACGGCTGTTACCGAAGAAAACGTGCTAGCAGTGAAAAATTTAATCCAAGACAATAGGCGAATTACATATCAGGAGATTCAACACATATTGAAGATTGGATCGGGAAGCGTTCACGAGATTCTACACAGCCATCTTCGCGTGAGGAGGATAGTATCACGCTGGGTGCCGCACAACCTCACCGATGCTCAGAAGCAGGCCCGGGTGGAATGGTGCCGTGATATGCTTAACAAATTTGAAGCAGGCTCGTCTCGGCGTGTTTACGACATCGTTACAGGTGATGAGTCCTGGATTTATCAATACGACCCAGAAACCAAGCGCCAGTCGACTGTTTGGGTGTTTCAAAATGAGCCAACGCCTACCAAAGTGAAGCGATCTAGAAGCGGGGGTAAGATTTTGATCGCTAGCTTTTTTAATTTGACTGGCCACTTGGTATCAATTCCCTTACGGGATCAAAGAAGCATTAATGCCGAATGGTATACTACCAAATGTTTGCCAGAAGTTTTCTCTGTTATAAGCAACAAGCGACCAAACACAGGGCTCCGCGGGCTACTGCTCCACCACGACAATGCACCTGCGCACACCGCACTCAAAACGAGGGACTTCCTGGACAGCACGCCAGTCAAACTCCTGGGTCACCCTCCTTACAGCCCTGATCTAGCACCGTGTGACTTCTTTTTATTCCCAAAAATAAAAAATCAGCTCAAAGGGATACAATTTTCGTCGCCGGAAGATGCGCTGGCTGCGTTCGAGCAGGCTGTAAACGAGGTGTCTGCGGCGGACTGGAAAAAGTGTTTTGAAAACTGGTTTAGGCGCATGAATCTTTGTATAGAGGCTGGTGGAAAGTACTTTGAAAAGATTTGATAAAAATATATGTACGTATAGAACAATTTTTTTTAGTTTCGCAAAACTTTCTGAGTGTCCCACGTATAATAAGATGTTTCACCAGGTATTCTCTTCCCGCAATGACAGCGCGATGCCTCCAAGCTACGTCACGATCAGTGTTGCCATTGAATTATATCTTCAATATACTCAAGGAGTTTTTTTTTTTCGTTTTTTTTTTCGTTTTGTTTTGTTCATAATGAATATAAAATAAATTCCTAACTAGCCTAACTATTTGTTATCTCGTGTTATTCATCTAATTAGTTAATAAAGGAAACTGTACAAAATTATTAGTTCAAAAGTGACTCTTTATAGAAGCAAGTAAATGAAAAAATGAATTTTGCTCGGGTCATTTATTTTCACAAAGTGGCAGCACATCAAACTGACAAGTGTCACGCTAACAGCCCGCTATTGGCTCCACGGCCGATGACGTAGTACGGAGGCAATCACGTGACCTAGCTGTCACGGAAAGAGAGTACCTGGTGAAAGATTTTATTATACCATGGGTAAAATAAAATAGGTGACAAGCAAGGAACTTATACCAGGCCCCTCAGAAAGTATTGCGAAAAAAAGTTTTTATATATGGGAGACTGGCCAGTTATAATGTTTTTCGAAAATATGATTATTTATAAGTAAAAATAAGTAAGTTCCAATTTCAAAATTTCCCTCCACATTTTTTGCGAGTTAATTCAAAGTATTGTGTCTCACTGAAATATGGATCTGCGCCGGGAACATTTTAGAGCTATGATTTTATACGATTTCAAGTGTCGCCTGAAACCGGATGAATCGTACGATAGACTTCAAATGGCATTCATGGATGAAGGCCCTTCCAAGGCAACCGTGTATCATTGGTATAACGAATTCAAGCGCGGTCGACCAACTTTGGGGGATGACGAAAGAAGCGGTCGCCCTTTGACGGCTGTTACCGAAGAAAACGTGCTAGCAGTGAAAAATTTAATCCAAGACAATAGGCGAATTACATATCAGGAGATTCAACACATATTGAAGATTGGATCGGGAAGCGTTCACGAGATTCTACACAGCCATCTTCGCGTGAGGAGGATAGTATCACGCTGGGTGCCGCACAACCTCACCGATGCTCAGAAGCAGGCCCGGGTGGAATGGTGCCGTGATATGCTTAACAAATTTGAAGCAGGCTCGTCTCGGCGTGTTTACGACATCGTTACAGGTGATGAGTCCTGGATTTATCAATACGACCCAGAAACCAAGCGCCAGTCGACTGTTTGGGTGTTTCAAAATGAGCCAACGCCTACCAAAGTGAAGCGATCTAGAAGCGGGGGTAAGATTTTGATCGCTAGCTTTTTTAATTTGACTGGCCACTTGGTATCAATTCCCTTACGGGATCAAAGAAGCATTAATGCCGAATGGTATACTACCAAATGTTTGCCAGAAGTTTTCTCTGTTATAAGCAACAAGCGACCAAACACAGGGCTCCGCGGGCTACTGCTCCACCACGACAATGCACCTGCGCACACCGCACTCAAAACGAGGGACTTCCTGGACAGCACGCCAGTCAAACTCCTGGGTCACCCTCCTTACAGCCCTGATCTAGCACCGTGTGACTTCTTTTTATTCCCAAAAATAAAAAATCAGCTCAAAGGGATACAATTTTCGTCGCCGGAAAATGCGCTGGCTGCGTTCGAGCAGGCTGTAAACGAGGTGTCTGCGGCGGACTGGAAAAAGTGTTTTGAAAACTGGTTTAGGCGCATGAATCTTTGTATAGAGGCTGGTGGAAAGTACTTTGAAAAGATTTGATAAAAATATATGTACGTATAGAACAATTTTTTTTAGTTTCGCAAAACTTTCTGAGTGTCCCACGTATATCAAGCTGGAAAGCGGACGGCTGACTAAAATTCAGTTCGATGATTGGGGAGCCCTTTGTCTCTTTTTATAGGGTGTCCATACATGCAGGAAAGGGACAGCGGGCTCTCGGTAAAACTATCTGAGAACACCGGGCTAGAACGGTATTTTCTCCCTGATTTTGATAAAAGATTTTGGACCTCATAAGAACGGGATATTATTAATTTTTGAAGTTCTTAAATTTCTCCGTCCGCATTCTATCTTGGGTAAAAATTCTTTGGTGACAAGAGTGGCTCATCTATACCAGTATAAGTTTATCTATGGTCCACTCTTATTTCACTGTTCCTGAAACGAATACTCAAGCTCGAACAGTATCAACCATAGACCAGTAAGCCTCTAGACGCCGCTTAGCTGGACACCCCCGGTCACAACGCATATGCTCTACCACTGCATATCATACGTCACTCCGCCAATCGGAACGTCACTCAGTCAGCGAGCGGCACCAATCATAAGGAATCATACCACCGAACTTTTGAGCCGGCCAATCATAACACGCCGTCCGCCCCCCTGACCCCACCAACGTTTTACGACTGCGTTTGAATACAAAACTTTGTTTATGCGGAGTCTTGAAGCTTACTGGTCTGTGGTATCAACAGAGGCACGTACCGGGATGGCTGGGCGTGTTGGCGCAGGTGAGCCGCACCTTGGTCCTCTTGCAGCTGAAGGCGAGGTTGAGCGCGATGGTGGCGTCGGCTGCCGTGTCCTCGTCGTTCTCGGCGCCCACCTCGCCCGACGCTATCAGGAGACCTGGAGGAGGATGTCACACAGTTGAGAGAAGTGTCACGTCGTGGCCAGTGTTGGGAAGCTCAGGCAGGAGAACTCGCAGGGTCGAAGGTTCGGTGGCTTGGCACACGGTGACACGGAAGTAGGAGGAGAACAGGAACTACAGGAACAGAACTCAGGAACAACAGGAACTAGTGGTACAGGAACTGCAGGAACTAGTGGTATGGAGTTATGGAACTCCTCTGAGGTATGGAGGGCAGAGAGGGTCAGTAGTACGGAGGGCCGGAGGAGTGGTAGGTCAACTCCGACTATTAAACAATTGAGTTGCTGCTATGTCCATGCAGCGAGCTCGGGCTGGATTCAGGATTCAGGTAGGTAGGTAGGTAGGTTGGTAGGTCGGCACAAACAATAAAAACACAACAGGAACGATTTTGGTATACTGTATCTCACTAACTGTTAAATTGATACATTTACTATTTGTTAATAAAATAATATAATTATTATAAGACACAGTCACAGACACATGAGTGTCTTTCCGCGTACAATATAGAAACTGGATAGGTAAAATAATATAAAAAAAATACTGTAATGGTCGGACACGTCCATGCCCGGCCAAGGCTGCGATATAAGTCTGTTGTTTTTGATAAAAATAGAAAATTATAGAAGAATTTAAAATTTTGAATTTGGATAGGTAAAGTTTTAATAAAGTGGCCAGGAAGTCTAAATAAGGTGGTGAGCAGCGTAACGAGTTTAGCCTCGTTACACTACCCGGGTTGGCCGGTGTAAAAAAATCTTTTAGAAGATTTTTTTACAAAGTTATTAAATACTTAAGTTTTATAAGAAAAATATAAATGAAATAATATCAAAATAAATATTAATGGATGAGGTGAGTGAGTTATCTATATATACATAAAAATACCCCTAAATCCCTGAACAATAATATTATTAATACCTATAAATTTTGAGGTTCTGAAGGAAGACTTGGTACAGATTCATGCATCATCACTCAAAATTATTCATACATCATCACTCAAAATTCTTGCATACGGAGAGAGATATGGTACACATTTATAGGTGACACATACTCGTCAAGAAATCCTTCTGTTTAAAATGACTTAAGGCTTATTTATTTAAATTAGGTGTCGTCGCCCGCACCTTTAGAAAACCCGATTGTATTTTTTTTACGAGTTCCTACACCTCGACATATAAGGCTTATTTTTATCGAGTTATGCACCGCTCGAACACATAAGGCTTATTTATGTCGAGTTGTGCACCGCTCGCTACCTACAATAGAGACTATATGAGTCTAGAACCATCTAAGGTAAAGTAGAAAAATAATAATAATAATATAATATAATAGTAGTAGAGAAGAAGTATAGATAGACGAAGAATAGAAGAGTAGAAGAAAGAAGGATAGAATAGAAGAATAAAATAGAATGATAGGTAGTAGAATAGAAATATATACGTATTATTACTTATTGTAATATAATTGTATAATATGATTGCCAAAATAAATACCAAGGATAATGAGATGAGTGATAGTAAATATATATTTATAAAAAGAGTATTTAGTTTGAATTTAAAAATAAATTGACTTATATCGCATTTGAAGTATTGGAACCTTTTTGGTTAAAGAATAAAAAATGTAATTTTCGGAATATGAAAATTTTATTGACACTAGTTAAATGTGTCAATAAAATTTTTCAAAATAAATGTCACAGATTAATGATATATGTACTAGTATGATTGAAGAATTGAATAATATGGTGTGAATAGTGATTGTAATGTGTGCTCCGCAACAGTACACCAGAGTCGGTCTCGAAGACCTATGGATATACCGTTGGGAGTATGTGGCAGTACCAAGTGGAAGGATATTCTCCTTCGACGAGGATGTGTTATCTTCCAGCGACTTTTGGTAATCCAACCCAAGTTTTCTCAAGTTGGATTTAAACCTCAAGTGCCTTCAGTGGGTGTAGTTGCTGTTGAGCAACCGGTTCGGTATTTTTGTATGTAAATGCAGTATGTTTATTGCTTTGTATACTGTATAGTTTTGTATGGAGTTATGTTTGTATATTTGTATTAAATGTCTGATTAAAATGTGTGTAATTTTTTTGTAATGTTTTTTTATAACAAATTGGTATAAAAAAGAAATCAAGAAATTTATGGGTTATAAAACAGGTGAAAATGATAAGCTAAATGATGGCCAAATAAGAATAATACAAAGGATTATGTTGTCGTCCGGTGACTTTTAGAATTTTGAAAAAAAATAAATGGTGGGTGATTATAAAAAAACAAAGAAAATAAATATATCAGAATAAAATAATCAAAATACAGTTGGGCGCCAGTGTCACGTCGTGGCCAGTGTTGGGAAGCTCAGGCAGGAGAACTCGCAGGGTCGAAGGTTCGGTGGCTTGGCACACGGTGACACGGAAGTAGGAGGAGAACAGGAACTACAGGAACAGAACTCAGGAACAACAGGAACTAGTGGTACAGGAACTGCAGGAACTAGTGGTATGGAGTTATGGAACTCCTCTGAGGTATGGAGGGCAGAGAGGGTCAGTAGTACGGAGGGCCGGAGGAGTGGTAGGTCAACTCCGACTATTAAACAATTGAGTTGCTGCTATGTCCATGCAGCGAGCTCGGGCTGGATTCAGGATTCAGGTAGGTAGGTAGGTAGGTTGGTAGGTCGGCACAAACAATAAAAACACAACAGGAACGATTTTGGTATACTGTATCTCACTAACTGTTAAATTGATACATTTACTATTTGTTAATAAAATAATATAATTATTATAAGACACAGTCACAGACACATGAGTGTCTTTCCGCGTACAATATAGAAACTGGATAGGTAAAATAATATAAAAAAAATACTGTAATGGTCGGACACGTCCATGCCCGGCCAAGGCTGCGATATAAGTCTGTTGTTTTTGATAAAAATAGAAAATTATAGAAGAATTTAAAATTTTGAATTTGGATAGGTAAAGTTTTAATAAAGTGGCCAGGAAGTCTAAATAAGGTGGTGAGCAGCGTAACGAGTTTAGCCTCGTTACAGAAGTCGCACTACACACACCATCAACAACTGTATGCAGCATTCTCGGGTGTGCAGGTTACCGGCCGGAATGACTCAGAGATATCAGTTTTTAGTACATTTCGTAACACACGAACCTAAAATGAGTAGTAAGCACGACTTCAATTAAATAGACTCGCGGTCTCGTATAAGCAACATGTTCCAAATTCAGTTGACTTAACGTAGGTTAAGTACGCCGTCGTATGGCGGTAGCGCCATCTAGTATCGATGTGTGGAAGTTGTGTAATGCAAGCATTGTAACTGAGAGGTTGCATTGTTTTTTGCTTCGTAATGGACTAGCCCATAGAAAAAAAAATGAATTTAACCAACGACGGCAAATAAATAAAAACGCCATCTCGTTTAAGCAACATTTTCCAAATTTAATTGACGCATCTTACCGCCATCTAATAATAATAATAAAATAACTTTATTTCCAAAAATTGGTTCAAAATATTGTATACATAAATGAGCTAGATAATTTTATGACTAACATATTTAAAAAACAGCATCCAGTGCCGAACTACGTCAAAACCTGTATTTCAGCACTTGGCGCCTCTCCCCGCTGGAATTATAGTTTAACTAGCCTGTTTAATATAACTTAGGTAAGTACTGACAAATGATTAAATTACTTATATACTAAACTAAAACAGTGATTAGGTGTGTGTGATGAACCCCTCTTTGTGTATGGTGCTTTTGTACGTGTGTGTGTGTGAGAGGATGTGTAAATAGCTTTAAATTTAAATACAGGCTTATGAATACTAGTCACGGATATCAGTACTGACTAACAAAATAAAAATAAAAAATTAATATAGAAAAACAAATGTGAACCACACAGATATATACCACATAGACAAACTAGCGAAAATATGTCAGCATCAGCAAAACACAGCTAGAAGTTCTTCGGTTTCGTCATATCCTAGGGTTTGTAACCAGGTTATACGTGGGACACTCAGAAAGTTTTGCGAAACTAAAAAAAATTGTTCTATACGTACGTGGGACACTCAGAAAGTTTTGCGAAACTAAAAAAATATGTTCTATACGTACATATATTTTTATCAAATCTTTTCAAAGTACTTTCCACCAGCCTCTATACAAAGATTCATGCGCCTAAACCAGTTTTCAAAACACTTTTTCCAGTCCGCCGCAGACACCTCGTTTACAGCCTGCTCGAACGCAGCCAGCGCATCTTCCGGCGACGAAAATTGTATCCCTTTGAGCTGATTTTTTATTTTTGGGAATAAAAAGAAGTCACACGGTGCTAGATCAGGGCTGTAAGGAGGGTGACCCAGGAGTTTGACTGGCGTGCTGTCCAGGAAGTCCCTCGTTTTGAGTGCGGTGTGCGCAGGTGCATTGTCGTGGTGGAGCAGTAGCCCGCGGAGCCCTGTGTTTGGTCGCTTGTTGCTTATAACAGAGAAAACTTCTGGCAAACATTTGGTAGTATACCATTCGGCATTAATGCTTCTTTGATCCCGTAAGGGAATTGATACCAAGTGGCCAGTCAAATTAAAAAAGCTAGCGATCAAAATCTTACCCCCGCTTCTAGATCGCTTCACTTTGGTAGGCGTTGGCTCATTTTGAAACACCCAAACAGTCGACTGGCGCTTGGTTTCTGGGTCGTATTGATAAATCCAGGACTCATCACCTGTAACGATGTCGTAAACACGCCGAGACGAGCCTGCTTCAAATTTGTTAAGCATATCACGGCACCATTCCACCCGGGCCTGCTTCTGAGCATCGGTGAGGTTGTGCGGCACCCAGCGTGATACTATCCTCCTCACGCGAAGATGGCTGTGTAGAATCTCGTGAACGCTTCCCGATCCAATCTTCAATATGTGTTGAATCTCCTGATATGTAATTCGCCTATTGTCTTGGATTAAATTTTTCACTGCTAGCACGTTTTCTTCGGTAACAGCCGTCAAAGGGCGACCGCTTCTTTCGTCATCCCCCAAAGTTGGTCGACCGCGCTTGAATTCGTTATACCAACGATACACGGTTGCCTTGGAAGGGCCTTCATCCATGAATGCCATTTGAAGTCTATCGTACGATTCATCCGGTTTCAGGCGACACTTGAAATCGTATAAAATCATAGCTCTAAAATGTTCCCGGCGCAGATCCATATTTCAGTGAGACACAATACTTTGAATTAACTCGCAAAAAATGTGGAGGGAAATTTTGAAATTGGAACTTACTTATTTTTACTTATAAATAATCATATTTTCGAAAAACATTATAACTGGCCAGTATCCCATATATAATAACTTTTTTTCGCAATACTTTCTGAGGGGCCTGGTACATATATTTTTATCAAATCTTTTCAAAGTACTTTCCACCAGCCTCTATACAAAGATTCATGCGCCTAAACCAGTTTTCAAAACACTTTTTCCAGTCCGCCGCAGACACCTCGTTTACAGCCTGCTCGAACGCAGCCAGCGCATCTTCCGGCGACGAAAATTGTATCCCTTTGAGCTGATTTTTTATTTTTGGGAATAAAAAGAAGTCACACGGTGCTAGATCAGGGCTGTAAGGAGGGTGACCCAGGAGTTTGACTGGCGTGCTGTCCAGGAAGTCCCTCGTTTTGAGTGCGGTGTGCGCAGGTGCATTGTCGTGGTGGAGCAGTAGCCCGCGGAGCCCTGTGTTTGGTCGCTTGTTGCTTATAACAGAGAAAACTTCTGGCAAACATTTGGTAGTATACCATTCGGCATTAATGCTTCTTTGATCCCGTAAGGGAATTGATACCAAGTGGCCAGTCAAATTAAAAAAGCTAGCGATCAAAATCTTACCCCCGCTTCTAGATCGCTTCACTTTGGTAGGCGTTGGCTCATTTTGAAACACCCAAACAGTCGACTGGCGCTTGGTTTCTGGGTCGTATTGATAAATCCAGGACTCATCACCTGTAACGATGTCGTAAACACGCCGAGACGAGCCTGCTTCAAATTTGTTAAGCATATCACGGCACCATTCCACCCGGGCCTGCTTCTGAGCATCGGTGAGGTTGTGCGGCACCCAGCGTGATACTATCCTCCTCACGCGAAGATGGCTGTGTAGAATCTCGTGAACGCTTCCCGATCCAATCTTCAATATGTGTTGAATCTCCTGATATGTAATTCGCCTATTGTCTTGGATTAAATTTTTCACTGCTAGCACGTTTTCTTCGGTAACAGCCGTCAAAGGGCGACCGCTTCTTTCGTCATCCCCCAAAGTTGGTCGACCGCGCTTGAATTCGTTATACCAACGATACACGGTTGCCTTGGAAGGGCCTTCATCCATGAATGCCATTTGAAGTCTATCGTACGATTCATCCGGTTTCAGGCGACACTTGAAATCGTATAAAATCATAGCTCTAAAATGTTCCCGGCGCAGATCCATATTTCAGTGAGACACAATACTTTGAATTAACTCGCAAAAAATGTGGAGGGAAATTTTGAAATTGGAACTTACTTATTTTTACTTATAAATAATCATATTTTCGAAAAACATTATAACTGGCCAGTCTCCCATATATAAAAACTTTTTTTCGCAATACTTTCTGAGGGGCCTGGTAACTGCCTTTTTACATTCATTTCTATTTAGGCTATAAATCGGGATTAATTTATTAACTTTGTTAAAAATAAAAGGACCCAGAAAACCAAAAAACCTTCGGATGAATGACGTATGAATCCGTTGTGTTGTTTCGCATACTCTACCTTTTCGACGATTTACATTTTTATTGGGATCAAATGTGATTTCACCATGTTGTTTTATGATTATACCCAAGATAAAAAGTTGTCTAACTGTAAGAACTTCACATTTCTGATAAAGAAGTTTAGTTGGAAACAAAAACGGTCTAAAAGTACTCACTTTGAGGACAGCTCGTTGGGCAACTTCTATACATTTAATATTGGAAGCTGGAGCTCCTCCCCAAGAAGTGATGCAGTAAGAAATCAAGGACTGGCAAAGTGCATAGTAAATCTGCTTTACCAGTTTGGGTTATATCTAAGAGTCTTAAAAACTACTATAAGCTTACGTTTTCTCCCACTCAACAATGTAAAATGTTCTGAAAAGTTCAAGCGATAATCCAAAATCAATCCTAGATACCTAATGTGGTCAATCCGCTCTAGCTCACTACAGGAACACTCATTGGAATCATAAGTCTTGCAATTGTGAGCCACTAGGTGGAAGTTTTCTACAGGTCTACTCAAATCTCGGATCGAAAAGGTCATGTACTTTGTTTTCTAAGTATTAAGAGTTAGGACAGCCACTTGGAGACAGTATTAAATGAATTTTGAGCAGCACCAAAAACCTCCTGCCAAGTATTGGCTGCAAGTAAAATTACAGTATCATCCGCATAAGAGACTAGCTTACCCAGGCGCGAATCCAGGGGGGGCAATAGGGGCAATTGCCCCCCCTGAGCCTCGACATAAGTACTTCCGAACTCAAAATGCTGGAGTGAATCGGCACCTAATAGGTTTGCTCGCTCCATCGTCGACCACATCCTGACAAAGCTGTCTAGATTGCGGTCAAGAGCAGAACTATTTATCATAAAAAAAAAAAAAAAAAAAAAAAAAAATATCACATCACTACCCGTATTAGTAGTGAATTAAGTGGCAAGGACGGGCAATGGACAGCATTCCAAATTTTTTCCTAAATAAGAATGGGGCACACACACATTAACATTTATCTGGGGAATTCCCATGTATTGCTTTTTACATTTTGTAATGTAATGTGACTTTTAACAGTAATTTTGCAATAAATATTTAATTAAATAGTAAATTAGATAAAAACTAAAGTACTATTGTACGGCGAACTATACCTACAGTATATTTTAGCCTAATCATCACCTTACACAATTTACACAAATCGACCTTAATATCGAATCAGTCGGTCTACTCGCGTTTTACGAACGACAAACGAAGTACTAACTTTCGTTCCGACTGATACTTACATAATAAAGATAGGCACATAAAAAAGGCACAATTAAGATAGACTACGGTTCATAGTCGTATACAATTTACCGGAGATGAGAAAAACAAACGTCAAAACACGATCATCGCATGCGATAAGGGAACAATGGTTGACCGGAGTAGCAAATTGTGCGATGAATCGTACGATTTATCGAATATCGTCGAACGGGAGTAGACCCCCTGTACGTCATTAGACCGCAACGAACGTCGTCGCGCGTGCTCCCTCGCCCCTTTATCAATTTATTCTGTGTATACTGTCAATATACGGTTTTAACAGAAATTAGCATTTATCATTCAGCATCAATCATAGAAATTCTACAACTATTTTTGATTTCCCTTCTCTGTTATATTGAATTATAGCGATGAATCGTTTTGATTAGTTTAATAGTAAATCCTCAACGATTGCCATCATTGCACATGTCTTTCTTGCCTTAAGGTGCGTCCCAGATAATGTAATGAACAGAATGAAGATTTTTTAAATGTTATAACTTTTGTAAAGATCTATCTTACTCAGCATGTTTATACAGTGAAAAAAAATCTCGTTCACTCACACCTGGTATTCAGCCTTCGTATGCTTTACTTGTTTGGTGTATATTGTAAGCAACTATTCTGTTACATTTATTTATTTGAATGAGAAAAGCCCGAAACCGCCAAAAACAAACACTAAATTTTCGCGCTCGCTTCGCTTGCGATGATCTTATCTTCCTTTCCTTTGTTCTGGCGTTTAGTTAACGTCATGATTTTGCATAACATCCCAAAAATTTTTGTTTCAGTTTTGGATTGGGACTATAGGGCCATATCCTTAATTAATAAGTAGGTCATCAAAGAAGTCGTGAGCTGAATTTTGGAGAAAATAAGATCTACCTACGTTTATTTATTTTTGAAAAGCAACTGGCTCATGTAATTTGTAAAATTATATAAAAAGTAGTCTTGTTTGCTATGCTCGGTTTTTCTTTACAATGTGTATTTGAAAAAAAAACATGAAGTTTATAGTAATCATCATGGAAATTGCCCCCCCCCCCCCCCCCCCTGAGCGGAATCGTGGATCCGCGCCTGAGCTTACCATTCAACATTCAACAAACTAAGTGAACATAAACCATTAAGGTATATCAGGAATAATGTTGGGCCAAGAACACTGCCTTGTGGTATTCCGAATGTTACCGGCAAGTCAGTGCTCAAGTAACCCTCAATAGCCGTTACCTGAGAACGATCAGACAGGTAACTCTTAAATAAATTCAGCTGAGTGCCACTAATGCCCATCGCCTCAAGATTATGTAACAGCATGTCGACAGAGACCGTATCAAAGGCCTTCGCTAGGTCCAAAAATACAGCTAAACTTTTTTCCGTTCATCTAGGTTTGTTGCTACAAAGTCGGTAACCGTAAGCACTGCGGTAGACTTACCACGACGGATACCGAATTGACTGTCAGAAAGTAATTTATAATTTTCTAAGTAATTTATCAACCTAGTATTTATCAATTCATTCGCGCGCTAGACAGCGGACTGAACGCGCGTGTACACGCTTCACGGTTACTACCACTCGGTGAACGACTACTCGACTCTCGAGTCTCGCTTACGTTTCTCATACTTTTATTCAAACCTACCTACGTCATATCATAATGTTCAAGTGTAAAAGTTGTGAAGTTGAAGCTAGGGATGGTGCCATGTGTTCACTCTGCACGGGGCAGTTTGACTTCCCCTGCGCAGGTATAACTGAAATGGGATGGAGAAAGCTCGGGGATCGCAAATCAACATGGAAATGTGGTAGCTGCAAATCCCATGCGGCAGCCAGTCCTCACACTGGTTCTCTCAAGAATTCATCATCAGCGGACTCGGAAGCCATCCTAGCCGAACTCAAACGACTGTCAACCCAAATGGAGGTACTGCCGACTTTAATAGAGAGCGTGAAAGCGATTCAAAACGAGCTCGTCGAGTTGAAGACCATAAGGGTTGAATTCTCTGAAGTCAAGTTGTCCATTGATTTTGTCAGTGATGAAATGAAGGCCTTAACATGCAAGGTATCAACCCTGGAGGAGGATATCGAGACAATAAAGATGACCAAAGAAGATATTTCAGGTCTGCAAGACCGAATCGTAAAGCTTGAGAATCTGCACCGTGAGAGTGAACAGAGATTACGCATGAATAATATCGAGATCAAGGGAGTGCCTGTTTCCAATGATGAAAACTTGTTTACTATAGTAGCTAAAATCGGAAATATAATTAACTGTCACATTCCTAAGGAACAGATAAACTATTTAGCAAGGATTCCAATGCGAAATGACAGCCGAAATAAAACAATAATATGTTCGGTGCTTAATAGTTATCTTAAAAACGACTTTGTTTCTGCTGCTAGAAACCACAAAAAATTAAACGCGGTTGACTTAGGACTCCATGGTGACAATAAAATCTATGTCAACGACCATCTGACGCTGGATAACAAAGCTTTACTAAATAAAACGAAGATCTTGGCTAAAGAACGGGGTTATGATTTTGTTTGGGTTAGAGGTTGTAAAATATTTATTCGTAAAAATAATTCATCACCAAAACACCACATCAGGATTGAACATGATTTAAAAAAGTTTTTTTAAGTAACAATAAGTCGAGCCGATTTACTGACACTTTGTTGTTTACCGTCGGATTATTAGATTTAAGTTTGAGAAACACAGGTACATATTTTTTCTGCGCATTCCTTTCTCGGCCGTCTTTTGTTCGCTTATCGCTCGATGTCATCTATTCATTAGGCTTTTGTTATTGCAATTTTAAACGTTATTTACACGCTATTAGGGATGTAATCTGCTTGCACTTGCTACAGTTTCTTACTTATTACAAATATATTTACCCTCTGAATACTATTTATTGCTCTGGCTATTTGCAGAATATAGCTAATGTTTTGCTTTACTTATACTTTTTATTTGAACAGATTTTTATAGTTATTCATTTTCACACTGTTGAAAATGTGAGTGTACCTTATATTTTTCTAATCACAACATTAATATTAATTTATGGCGCCTATTAGCATTTTTTACCAAAATGTTCGAGGGCTGCGTACAAAAACATCAGTTTTTTATAGAAATATATGTATTAATTGCTTTGATGTAATTTGTCTGACGGAGACATGGCTTATCGATGGTATTGCAAATAGTGAATTATTCGATGACAGGTATTTTGTTTGGAGACGAGATCGAGATTATTCACTAACTAATCAAACTAAGGGTGGGGGGGTCCTAATAGCCGTACGACGGGAACTTGTCGCCGATGTCCGTGACGAATGGCGCTCGTCTGCTGAAGATTTGTGGGTAACCATAACTTTGCAGCGGACGAAACCCAGAGTCTCTTATAAAATGCATTTATGTGTGGTTTATAAATGTGATCAGCCGTCAAGAAACTCTTTGATCGTTCAATTAAATAATTTTTCTAGTAATTTAACTGACATTGTTCTGAAACACCCTGCAGACAAGTTCTTAATTATGGGGGATTTTAATCAACCAAATATAGACTGGCAAGCAGCGGTTGATGGTGATCACTTATATCCCTGTAAACTTCAGGGTCTTATCCAGACAAGTTTTTGCGATGATCTCGCTGCTTGTAATTTGTTACAGTACAATTCGTATACAAATAATTGTAATAGGATCCTTGACCTCGTATTATCTAATAATGAAGTTACTGTGTCTCCCTCCCAGGATCCGTTAGTGCAGGAAGATCCACTCCATAAGGCACTCTGTATATTTTTATTTATTATTTATTTGAGGAAAGAGGTAGGGTCTTGAACGCCCCTAAGCCACTGCGACCTAAAAGATCTATTGTGACGCCTCTTGCAGCATTACAGCACTTCCCCAAGCTGCAAGTCAATCATAAAGTCGACTATGACCTTGGGGGAGGAGGATTTGATCTCCTGCATTGAGATGACGTGGCCTCCAAGATGCTGGCTTCTGATGTGGTGCACTGCATCACATTCGCATAGGATATGGATGGGCGTCTCATCCTTTTCGCGACAAAACCTGCAAACTGTGGTATCACTGAGGCCCATCCTGTGAAGGTGTTTGTTCAGCTTGCAGTGCCCAGTAAGGGTTCTTGTCAGGATTCTTATCTGATTTTTGTTCAACGAAAGCGCTTCTTTCGTAAACCTTTTTTTGAAGCCCACAAGTAGCGCTTTCGAGTGTTCTTGGCCTGGGGATTTTTCCCAAAGGCTAATACTTTGGTCAGTTCCCCAGTTTTTAAGGTAGGCTGTAGTAGTGCATTTAGGAATGCCACAGATTGGCTCCGGGCCCACATTGGGGCTTTCAGCACCAGCTCTAGCCAGTTCATCAGCGGCTTCGTTGCCCCTAATGCCACAGTGTCCAGGTACCCATCCTAGTGCCACTGAGTTTGCCGCTCCTAGTGAGTTTAATAGCTGGACACACTCCTTTACAAGTTTGGAGTCAATTTCCTCTGAATTTAAGGCTTTTAAAGCAGCCTGGCTGTCAGAGAAGATGAAGATTCGCCTGTTAATATAGGTCCTCTGCAGACTTAAACGGACACATCCAATAATGGCAAATAATTCCGCTTGAAACACAGTGGTGTGCTGGCCTAGGTTGGCGAATTTTTTTACCTTTGGCCGCCCACCGTGGAATCCGGCTCCTGCTAGACCCTCTTTTTTTGATCCGTCGGTGAACCAAACAACATCAGTGGACTGAGGCTGGCCTGGCGTGTCGTCCTTCCACTCAGTCCTCTGAGGTATGAATACCCTAAACAGCCTATCAAAGCTGTATTCTTTTAACATTGCATCAGTGGGCATGGCAATGATGTCTTTCTTCATAAGGTTCTCTTGCAGTGCCCTCATAGCAGTCGACTTCCATCTTGTCCTTCCCGCTATTCTGGCCCTTATCATTGCTGCCCTAGCGTCCATTTGCACCTGCACATGCAAAGGAACGAGATTAAGCAGAGCCTCAAGTGCAGCGGTCGGAGTCGATGCAATTGCTCCTGTTGTTATGAGACACGCGAGTCTCTGGAGGCTTGAGAGAGCATCCCTGCAGGTAGTCTGATGGGTTTTTCCATGCCATACGACACAGCCATAGGTTATCATGGGCCTTGCTATAGCAGTGTACAGCCACAGCGTTGCCCATGGTCTAAGGCCCCATTTCGAGTTGACCAGTCGGCAGGAAGTTCCCAAAGCACTCTGTATAACTGCCGACTTTGTTCAACTTCACCTGCTGCAATCTCGCCCTCGAATCAAGCTATTATACGCACATGCTAATTATGATGCCATTGTTGAGGAAATGAACAAAGTCGATTGGTTGTTTGAGCTTAACAGTAGGCCGCTGGATGAGGCAGTTAAGTTTTTCTATGATATTATCAACAAACTTCAAGGTACCTATATACCAACTAAAACTGTTCCACCACAGTGCAAGTATCCTCCCTGGTACAAGGGTCCTCTTATAAAAATCATAAAAGAGAAATCCAAATTTCATTCTAAATTTAAAAAATATGGAAATCTTTCTGATCAGCAATCTTTTGTTGTGTTACGTCAACGGGTCAAAGAACTAGAAAAGAAAATGTTTGATGAATATATATTAAATATAGAATTGTCCATTTCTAAAAATCCTAAGGCTTTCTGGCAATACGTCAAATCCAAACAACAGACCAACTCCTATCCGTGTGTACTGAAACTAGGTGAAATGTCGTCCAACAATGGTGATGACATATGTAACATGTTTGGTGACTATTTCTACTCTAACTTTCAGGAACAACGTGATAATGATGATGATCAGTTGTCGTCAACATTGAGTGTTGATCGGACTGATGGTACTATATCCGACATTTACTCTGTGGATGTCCGTGAAGAGGATGTATTTCAGTTATTAAAGCAGGTAGACCTTAATAAGTCTGCTGGCCCAGATAACATTTCACCGATTTTTATATCTAAATGTGCGCTTTGTATATCTACTCCATTAACAATATTATTTAAACGGTCCTTTTTATCGGGAGTAGTGCCTATAATCTGGAAGTCGGCGTATATTACGCCAATTCATAAAAAAGGTCCTAAGGACTGTGTGGAAAATTATAGACCGATATCCAAACTTTGTGTATTTGCGAAAATCATGGAGAAAATTGTCCATATACAACTCTCTTCCTCACTTAAATTAAGCTTCTCTGAACATCAACATGGATTTCTTAAAGGTCGTTCAACCACGTCTAACCTCGTGGTCTGCAGTGACTATATTTCTGAACATATGTCAAAGCCGTCTCAAGTTGACGTTATATACACAGACTACAGTAAGTGTTTTGATCGAATTGATCACATCCTACTTATGCGCAAACTCTTATTGATCGGTGTTAGGGGCAATCTGTATAGATGGTTCTCGTCATACGTGCAAAATAGATGCCAAACGGTTGTACTCAATGGTTACACGTCAAGGGTGGTGCAGATACCATCTGGGGTTCCTCAAGGATCCTTGTTAGGACCCCTATTATTTAATATTTTTATTAATGACATCGCCGCATGTTTTCAAAGTTCTAAAATTGTATTATATGCTGATGATATGAAGGTTTTGAGACATATTACAAATGTTGAGGACGCTTGCGTTCTACAGGACGACCTAGACCGTTTTCAAATTTATTGTGTTAATAATAGATTAGATTTAAATGTTTCTAAATGTAATGTATGTACATTTACACGTAAACCAAACCCAATTGTGCATGATTATAAGCTATTTCATACCTCAATAGCCAGAGTCAGTGCTATCAAGGATCTTGGGGTGACTCTTGACTCTAAGCTTCTTTTTGATTTACACATTAACAACGTTGTTAAAAAGGCTTCTAAAGCTTTAGGTTTTATTTTTAGGATCTCTTCTCATTTTAAAAATGTAAAAACAATGAAAATTCTATACTGTGCGTTTGTCCGCAGCCATCTGGAATATGCTTCTCAAATTTGGAATCCAAATTATAATGTCTATATTAATCGACTTGAAGGCATTCAAAGAAAATTCTTAAGGTACATTCAGTTTCGCTCCCATATTTATTTACCTAACTACGAAAGTCGATGTAAAAAGTTTCATATTCTGCCACTATACGAACGGAGAAAAATTGCAGATTTATCATTACTATTTAGTGTCGTAAATGGATCAGTTGACGTCCCTGAGCTGGTAAGCAAGATTGGACTCCGTGTGCCATCGGCATTTATACGGAGACCAAATCTCCTTGATGTACCTGCCGTTAGGAGTACCTATAGGCAGAACTCGTTCCTGGTCAGGGCATGTCGTACTTTTAACGCAGAGTGTTGGGAAGTTGAGCTTGACTTATTTGTTACTAGTATCCCTAAATTGAAAAAAATATTAAGTTATAACTTTTTCGGTCAATCCCTTGTACGATCAATGAATTAACTTATTTTATATTTATTTGTTAGATCCATCTTTCTGTAATGTTCATCTGTTGTTTGTATCCATTTTCTTTTCTATCTTTTCACTGCTGTCTGTGTTATTCAAAATTTTATACAAAAATTCTATATGTGGAAACTTGTAATTGGCCTTTTTCCACTGTATTTTTCTTAATTACGACTCTGTATTAGCTGTAAGTTTCCCTAAAAATAATAAAATAAATAAAATAAAATAAAATAAATTTTTCTAAAAACTTAGTATTTATAAATTTTTCCAAGTATCAATGCGTAGAAGTTGCGTATTACAAGCGAGAAGTTGCGTAATGGACTATCCCGCCATTGCTACGCGCGTAGTGGCGCTGACGCGTGTGCACAGTGTGTAGTGTTACCTGCGTCGAGCAGCGGGCGCAGGTGTCGCGGCCAGGCGTCGCCCGCCAGCTGCAGCGCGTCGCGCAGCTCGCGCGCGCTCCACTGGTCCACGGCCTCGAAGCTGAGCAGCAGCGCGCACTGCGGCGTGGTGGCGCTGACGTGGTAGAGGCGCGGCGTGTAGCGCGTGTGCACAGTGTGTAGTGTTACCTGCGTCGAGCAGCGGGCGCAGGTGTCGCGGCCAGGCGTCGCCCGCCAGCTGCAGCGCGTCGCGCAGCTCGCGCGCGCTCCACTGGTCCACGGCCTCGAAGCTGAGCAGCAGCGCGCACTGCGGCGTGGTGGCGCTGACGTGGTAGAGGCGCGGCGTGTAGCGCGTGTGCACAGTGTGTAGTGTTACCTGCGTCGAGCAGCGGGCGCAGGTGTCGCGGCCAGGCGTCGCCCGCCAGCTGCAGCGCGTCGCGCAGCTCGCGCGCGCTCCACTGGTCCACGGCCTCGAAGCTGAGCAGCAGCGCGCACTGCGGCGTGGTGGCGCTAACGTGGTAGAGGCGCGGCGTGTAGCGCGTGTGCACAGTGTGTAGTGTTACCTGCGTCGAGCAGCGGGCGCAGGTGTCGCGGCCAGGCGTCGCCCGCCAGCTGCAGCGCGTCGCGCAGCTCGCGCGCGCTCCACTGGTCCACGGCCTCGAAGCTGAGCAGCAGCGCGCACTGCGGCGTGGTGGCGCTGACGTGGTAGAGGCGCGGCGTGTAGCGCGTGTGCACAGTGTGTAGTGTTACCTGCGTCGAGCAGCGGGCGCAGGTGTCGCGGCCAGGCGTCGCCCGCCAGCTGCAGCGCGTCGCGCAGCTCGCGCGCGCTCCACTGGTCCACGGCCTCGAAGCTGAGCAGCAGCGCGCACTGCGGCGTGGTGGCGCTGACGTGGTAGAGGCGCGGCGTGTAGCGCGTGTGCACAGTGTGTAGTGTTACCTGCGTCGAGCAGCGGGCGCAGGTGTCGCGGCCAGGCGTCGCCCGCCAGCTGCAGCGCGTCGCGCAGCTCGCGCGCGCTCCACTGGTCCACGGCCTCGAAGCTGAGCAGCAGCGCGCACTGCGGCGTGGTGGCGCTGACGTGGTAGAGGCGCGGCGTGTAGCGCGTGTGCACAGTGTGTAGTGTTACCTGCGTCGAGCAGCGGGCGCAGGTGTCGCGGCCAGGCGTCGCCCGCCAGCTGCAGCGCGTCGCGCAGCTCGCGCGCGCTCCACTGGTCCACGGCCTCGAAGCTGAGCAGCAGCGCGCACTGCGGCGTGGTGGCGCTGACGTGGTAGAGGCGCGGCGTGTAGCGCGTGTGCACAGTGTGTAGTGTTACCTGCGTCGAGCAGCGGGCGCAGGTGTCGCGGCCAGGCGTCGCCCGCCAGCTGCAGCGCGTCGCGCAGCTCGCGCGCGCTCCACTGGTCCACGGCCTCGAAGCTGAGCAGCAGCGCGCACTGCGGCGTGGTGGCGCTGACGTGGTAGAGGCGCGGCGTGTAGCGCGTGTGCACAGTGTGTAGTGTTACCTGCGTCGAGCAGCGGGCGCAGGTGTCGCGGCCAGGCGTCGCCCGCCAGCTGCAGCGCGTCGCGCAGCTCGCGCGCGCTCCACTGGTCCACGGCCTCGAAGCTGAGCAGCAGCGCGCACTGCGGCGTGGTGGCGCTGACGTGGTAGAGGCGCGGCGTGTAGCGCGTGTGCACAGTGTGTAGTGTTACCTGCGTCGAGCAGCGGGCGCAGGTGTCGCGGCCAGGCGTCGCCCGCCAGCTGCAGCGCGTCGCGCAGCTCGCGCGCGCTCCACTGGTCCACGGCCTCGAAGCTGAGCAGCAGCGCGCACTGCGGCGTGGTGGCGCTGACGTGGTAGAGGCGCGGCGTGTAGCGCGTGTGCACAGTGTGTAGTGTTACCTGCGTCGAGCAGCGGGCGCAGGTGTCGCGGCCAGGCGTCGCCCGCCAGCTGCAGCGCGTCGCGCAGCTCGCGCGCGCTCCACTGGTCCACGGCCTCGAAGCTGAGCAGCAGCGCGCACTGCGGCGTGGTGGCGCTGACGTGGTAGAGGCGCGGCGTGTAGCGCGTGTGCACAGTGTGTAGTGTTACCTGCGTCGAGCAGCGGGCGCAGGTGTCGCGGCCAGGCGTCGCCCGCCAGCTGCAGCGCGTCGCGCAGCTCGCGCGCGCTCCACTGGTCCACGGCCTCGAAGCTGAGCAGCAGCGCGCACTGCGGCGTGGTGGCGCTGACGTGGTAGAGGCGCGGCGTGTAGCGCGTGTGCACAGTGTGTAGTGTTACCTGCGTCGAGCAGCGGGCGCAGGTGTCGCGGCCAGGCGTCGCCCGCCAGCTGCAGCGCGTCGCGCAGCTCGCGCGCGCTCCACTGGTCCACGGCCTCGAAGCTGAGCAGCAGCGCGCACTGCGGCGTGGTGGCGCTGACGTGGTAGAGGCGCGGCGTGTAGCGCGTGTGCACAGTGTGTAGTGTTACCTGCGTCGAGCAGCGGGCGCAGGTGTCGCGGCCAGGCGTCGCCCGCCAGCTGCAGCGCGTCGCGCAGCTCGCGCGCGCTCCACTGGTCCTCGGCCTCGAAGCTGAGCAGCAGCGCGCACTGCGGCGTGGTGGCGCTGACGTGGTAGAGGCGCGGCGTGTAGCGCGTGTGCACAGTGTGTAGTGTTACCTGCGTCGAGCAGCGGGCGCAGGTGTCGCGGCCAGGCGTCGCCCGCCAGCTGCAGCGCGTCGCGCAGCTCGCGCGCGCTCCACTGGTCCACGGCCTCGAAGCTGAGCAGCAGCGCGCACTGCGGCGTGGTGGCGCTGACGTGGTAGAGGCGCGGCGTGTAGCGCGTGTGCACAGTGTGTAGTGTTACCTGCGTCGAGCAGCGGGCGCAGGTGTCGCGGCCAGGCGTCGCCCGCCAGCTGCAGCGCGTCGCGCAGCTCGCGCGCGCTCCACTGGTCCACGGCCTCGAAGCTGAGCAGCAGCGCGCACTGCGGCGTGGTGGCGCTGACGTGGTAGAGGCGCGGCGTGTAGCGCGTGTGCACAGTGTGTAGTGTTACCTGCGTCGAGCAGCGGGCGCAGGTGTCGCGGCCAGGCGTCGCCCGCCAGCTGCAGCGCGTCGCGCAGCTCGCGCGCGCTCCACTGGTCCACGGCCTCGAAGCTGAGCAGCAGCGCGCACTGCGGCGTGGTGGCGCTGACGTGGTAGAGGCGCGGCGTGTAGCGCGTGTGCACAGTGTGTAGTGTTACCTGCGTCGAGCAGCGGGCGCAGGTGTCGCGGCCAGGCGTCGCCCGCCAGCTGCAGCGCGTCGCGCAGCTCGCGCGCGCTCCACTGGTCCACGGCCTCGAAGCTGAGCAGCAGCGCGCACTGCGGCGTGGTGGCGCTGACGTGGTAGAGGCGCGGCGTGTAGCGCGTGTGCACAGTGTGTAGTGTTACCTGCGTCGAGCAGCGGGCGCAGGTGTCGCGGCCAGGCGTCGCCCGCCAGCTGCAGCGCGTCGCGCAGCTCGCGCGCGCTCCACTGGTCCACGGCCTCGAAGCTGAGCAGCAGCGCGCACTGCGGCGTGGTGGCGCTGACGTGGTAGAGGCGCGGCGTGTAGCGCGTGTGCACAGTGTGTAGTGTTACCTGCGTCGAGCAGCGGGCGCAGGTGTCGCGGCCAGGCGTCGCCCGCCAGCTGCAGCGCGTCGCGCAGCTCGCGCGCGCTCCACTGGTCCACGGCCTCGAAGCTGAGCAGCAGCGCGCACTGCGGCGTGGTGGCGCTGACGTGGTAGAGGCGCGGCGTGTAGCGCGTGTGCACAGTGTGTAGTGTTACCTGCGTCGAGCAGCGGGCGCAGGTGTCGCGGCCAGGCGTCGCCCGCCAGCTGCAGCGCGTCGCGCAGCTCGCGCGCGCTCCACTGGTCCACGGCCTCGAAGCTGAGCAGCAGCGCGCACTGCGGCGTGGTGGCGCTGACGTGGTAGAGGCGCGGCGTGTAGCGCGTGTGCACAGTGTGTAGTGTTACCTGCGTCGAGCAGCGGGCGCAGGTGTCGCGGCCAGGCGTCGCCCGCCAGCTGCAGCGCGTCGCGCAGCTCGCGCGCGCTCCACTGGTCCACGGCCTCGAAGCTGAGCAGCAGCGCGCACTGCGGCGTGGTGGCGCTGACGTGGTAGAGGCGCGGCGTGTAGCGCGTGTGCACAGTGTGTAGTGTTACCTGCGTCGAGCAGCGGGCGCAGGTGTCGCGGCCAGGCGTCGCCCGCCAGCTGCAGCGCGTCGCGCAGCTCGCGCGCGCTCCACTGGTCCACGGCCTCGAAGCTGAGCAGCAGCGCGCACTGCGGCGTGGTGGCGCTGACGTGGTAGAGGCGCGGCGTGTAGCGCGTGTGCACAGTGTGTAGTGTTACCTGCGTCGAGCAGCGGGCGCAGGTGTCGCGGCCAGGCGTCGCCCGCCAGCTGCAGCGCGTCGCGCAGCTCGCGCGCGCTCCACTGGTCCACGGCCTCGAAGCTGAGCAGCAGCGCGCACTGCGGCGTGGTGGCGCTGACGTGGTAGAGGCGCGGCGTGTAGCGCGTGTGCACAGTGTGTAGTGTTACCTGCGTCGAGCAGCGGGCGCAGGTGTCGCGGCCAGGCGTCGCCCGCCAGCTGCAGCGCGTCGCGCAGCTCGCGCGCGCTCCACTGGTCCACGGCCTCGAAGCTGAGCAGCAGCGCGCACTGCGGCGTGGTGGCGCTGACGTGGTAGAGGCGCGGCGTGTAGCGCGTGTGCACAGTGTGTAGTGTTACCTGCGTCGAGCAGCGGGCGCAGGTGTCGCGGCCAGGCGTCGCCCGCCAGCTGCAGCGCGTCGCGCAGCTCGCGCGCGCTCCACTGGTCCACGGCCTCGAAGCTGAGCAGCAGCGCGCACTGCGGCGTGGTGGCGCTGACGTGGTAGAGGCGCGGCGTGTAGCGCGTGCGCAGCTCGCCGGTGCACAGGTGGTGCAGCCAGGCCAGGCGCCGCCCGCTGAACGACGCGCGGTAGAACGCCTCGAACAGGCGCGCCGGCCGCTCCAGCTGCTGCGGCGGCGCCAGCGGGGCCATGGCGCCGCCCAGCGGCCACGCGCCCGCCTGCAGCACCTGCGGGACGGCTCACTATAATACGCTACGAGGGAAGTTCATCTTTGAACTTAACGAGGGGCCGACTGATGAACCAGAACAGACTGAATTGGAACGAGAAGATTAAGAAATAAAGCTTGTGACACCGAAAGAAGTCCTAACTGAAGTCAAATTCCGTTTGAATTTAAAGAAATCTCTTGGATGTGAGCTAATTACGGGTGAAATTTCAAGAAATCTTCCACGGTACACGATAGTCAACCTTACCACTCTAGTTAATGCTGAGAACGCTGCTGCCCATCCTCTGGTGGATCCCTTAGTCGCCATTTACGACACCCATGAGAAAAATCTTCCCTGGTGGTTCAATTGGTTTATATTTGTGTATCCTTTGTTGGGGATCCAAATTTAAAGAAATAAAAGTGTTCTCAACTATATTCTTAGATGTAGCTCAAGCTTTCGACAAAGTTTGGCATAAAGTACTTCTACATTAACTAAGAAAAATGCTCCCTACACAACATGCAGAGGTTCTAGAATCGTATATTAAAATAACAGAATGTTTAGAATTATAAAAGAACACGCTTATTGTGAACTCATGGAAATAAAAGTTGGAGTACCTCAAGAAAGTATCCCAGGTCCTGTCCTGTACCTGCTCTACATCTGTGATATTCTAAATTAGGATACAATTCTATCGCAACTTTTTCTTACGACACTGCTATTATGGCTACAGGCGATAGTAGTTCAAGCTGTCACTCACCTGTATAAAGAAGCCGGTACTGGTGGCAAGGTTGTTGTCCCGCAGATGTTGTTGGAACTTTGAGTTGAGGTCGGCGGACACGGCGACGTCCGTGAACATTCTGTGCAGTTTGTTTGTGAATTCGTAGCCGCAGGCAGCTTTCAGGCGGTTTATCATTGCTTCTTCCTAAAAATGGGGGAATATCTTAGTTAAACGTCAAAATATGTTTTATGAACTGTATTCAGTTTTATTGAATACCCTAATATTGTTTTTTACAAATCTATGGTAATTTTTATAGGTTTCACATTAAATAAATTATTCCAATAACTTGCCGGAATTTAATAGGGCCGATTTGAGATATAATCTGACACTACACAGAGCATTTCGACAGGGAGCTGTGGGCGATAAGGTCCCGGCAAGTGTGGGCACGCACCTGCTCCATGGAGGTATGTATGTAGTACTTCTGGAAGACGTCCTCGTCCACGTCGGCGTCGCAGTAGCGCGAGCAGCTCGAGCTATAAGTGGGCACGCACGTATTTCTGGAAGACGTCCTTGTCGTCGACGTACTTGAAGACGACGATGGCGGCCGCCAGCTTGTCGTCCACGTCAGCAGCTCGGGCTACAAGTGTGGGCACGCACCTGCTCCATGGAGGCGCTGAGCTGGTGGATGAGGCGGCGGGCCAGCGCGCGCGCGTAGTACTTCTGGAAGACGTCCTGGTCGTCGACGTACTTGAAGACGACGATGGCGGCCGCCAGCTTGTCGTCCACGTCAGCAGCTCGGGCTACAAGTGTGGGCACGCACCTGCTCCATGGAGGCGCTGAGCTGGTGGATGAGGCGGCGGGCCAGCGCGCGCGCGTAGTACTTCTGGAAGACGTCCTTGTCGTCGACGTACTTGAAGACGACGATGGCGGCCGCCAGCTTGTCGTCCACGTCAGCAGCTCGGGCTACAAGTGTGGGCACGCACCTGCTCCATGGAGGCGCTGAGCTGGTGGATGAGGCGGCGGGCCAGCGCGCGCGCGTAGTACTTCTGGAAGACGTCCTTGTCGTCGACGTACTTGAAGACGACGATGGCGGCCGCCAGCTTGTCGTCCACGTCAGCAGCTCGGGCTACAAGTGTGGGCACGCACCTGCTCCATGGAGGCGCTGAGCTGGTGGATGAGGCGGCGGGCCAGCGCGCGCGCGTAGTACTTCTGGAAGACGTCCTTGTCGTCGACGTACTTGAAGACGACGATGGCGGCCGCCAGCTTGTCGTCCACGTCAGCAGCTCGGGCTACAAGTGTGGGCACGCACCTGCTCCATGGAGGCGCTGAGCTGGTGGATGAGGCGGCGGGCCAGCGCGCGCGCGTAGTACTTCTGGAAGACGTCCTGGTCGTCGACGTACTTGAAGACGACGATGGCGGCCGCCAGCTTGTCGTCCACGTCAGCAGCTCGGGCTACAAGTGTGGGCACGCACCTGCTCCATGGAGGCGCTGAGCTGGTGGATGAGGCGGCGGGCCAGCGCGCGCGCGTAGTACTTCTGGAAGACGTCCTTGTCGTCGACGTACTTGAAGACGACGATGGCGGCCGCCAGCTTGTCGTCCACGTCAGCAGCTCGGGCTACAAGTGTGGGCACGCACCTGCTCCATGGAGGCGCTGAGCTGGTGGATGAGGCGGCGGGCCAGCGCGCGCGCGTAGTACTTCTGGAAGACGTCCTTGTCGTCGACGTACTTGAAGACGACGATGGCGGCCGCCAGCTTGTCGTCCACGTCAGCAGCTCGGGCTACAAGTGTGGGCACGCACCTGCTCCATGGAGGCGCTGAGCTGGTGGATGAGGCGGCGGGCCAGCGCGCGCGCGTAGTACTTCTGGAAGACGTCCTTGTCGTCGACGTACTTGAAGACGACGATGGCGGCCGCCAGCTTGTCGTCCACGTCAGCAGCTCGGGCTACAAGTGTGGGCACGCACCTGCTCCATGGAGGCGCTGAGCTGGTGGATGAGGCGGCGGGCCAGCGCGCGCGCGTAGTACTTCTGGAAGACGTCCTGGTCGTCGACGTACTTGAAGACGACGATGGCGGCCGCCAGCTTGTCGTCCACGTCAGCAGCTCGGGCTACAAGTGTGGGCACGCACCTGCTCCATGGAGGCGCTGAGCTGGTGGATGAGGCGGCGGGCCAGCGCGCGCGCGTAGTACTTCTGGAAGACGTCCTTGTCGTCGACGTACTTGAAGACGACGATGGCGGCCGCCAGCTTGTCGTCCACGTCAGCAGCTCGGGCTACAAGTGTGGGCACGCACCTGCTCCATGGAGGCGCTGAGCTGGTGGATGAGGCGGCGGGCCAGCGCGCGCGCGTAGTACTTCTGGAAGACGTCCTGGTCGTCGACGTACTTGAAGACGACGATGGCGGCCGCCAGCTTGTCGTCCACGTCAGCAGCTCGGGCTACAAGTGTGGGCACGCACCTGCTCCATGGAGGCGCTGAGCTGGTGGATGAGGCGGCGGGCCAGCGCGCGCGCGTAGTACTTCTGGAAGACGTCCTTGTCGTCGACGTACTTGAAGACGACGATGGCGGCCGCCAGCTTGTCGTCCACGTCAGCAGCTCGGGCTACAAGTGTGGGCACGCACCTGCTCCATGGAGGCGCTGAGCTGGTGGATGAGGCGGCGGGCCAGCGCGCGCGCGTAGTACTTCTGGAAGACGTCCTTGTCGTCGACGTACTTGAAGACGACGATGGCGGCCGCCAGCTTGTCGTCCACGTCAGCAGCTCGGGCTACAAGTGTGGGCACGCACCTGCTCCATGGAGGCGCTGAGCTGGTGGATGAGGCGGCGGGCCAGCGCGCGCGCGTAGTACTTCTGGAAGACGTCCTTGTCGTCGACGTACTTGAAGACGACGATGGCGGCCGCCAGCTTGTCGTCCACGTCAGCAGCTCGGGCTACAAGTGTGGGCACGCACCTGCTCCATGGAGGCGCTGAGCTGGTGGATGAGGCGGCGGGCCAGCGCGCGCGCGTAGTACTTCTGGAAGACGTCCTGGTCGTCGACGTACTTGAAGACGACGATGGCGGCCGCCAGCTTGTCGTCCACGTCAGCAGCTCGGGCTACAAGTGTGGGCACGCACCTGCTCCATGGAGGCGCTGAGCTGGTGGATGAGGCGGCGGGCCAGCGCGCGCGCGTAGTACTTCTGGAAGACGTCCTTGTCGTCGACGTACTTGAAGACGACGATGGCGGCCGCCAGCTTGTCGTCCACGTCAGCAGCTCGGGCTACAAGTGTGGGCACGCACCTGCTCCATGGAGGCGCTGAGCTGGTGGATGAGGCGGCGGGCCAGCGCGCGCGCGTAGTACTTCTGGAAGACGTCCTTGTCGTCGACGTACTTGAAGACGACGATGGCGGCCGCCAGCTTGTCGTCCACGTCAGCAGCTCGGGCTACAAGTGTGGGCACGCACCTGCTCCATGGAGGCGCTGAGCTGGTGGATGAGGCGGCGGGCCAGCGCGCGCGCGTAGTACTTCTGGAAGACGTCCTGGTCGTCGACGTACTTGAAGACGACGATGGCGGCCGCCAGCTTGTCGTCCACGTCAGCAGCTCGGGCTACAAGTGTGGGCACGCACCTGCTCCATGGAGGCGCTGAGCTGGTGGATGAGGCGGCGGGCCAGCGCGCGCGCGTAGTACTTCTGGAAGACGTCCTTGTCGTCGACGTACTTGAAGACGACGATGGCGGCCGCCAGCTTGTCGTCCACGTCAGCAGCTCGGGCTACAAGTGTGGGCACGCACCTGCTCCATGGAGGCGCTGAGCTGGTGGATGAGGCGGCGGGCCAGCGCGCGCGCGTAGTACTTCTGGAAGACGTCCTGGTCGTCGACGTACTTGAAGACGACGATGGCGGCCGCCAGCTTGTCGTCCACGTCAGCAGCTCGGGCTACAAGTGTGGGCACGCACCTGCTCCATGGAGGCGCTGAGCTGGTGGATGAGGCGGCGGGCCAGCGCGCGCGCGTAGTACTTCTGGAAGACGTCCTTGTCGTCGACGTACTTGAAGACGACGATGGCGGCCGCCAGCTTGTCGTCCACGTCAGCAGCTCGGGCTACAAGTGTGGGCACGCACCTGCTCCATGGAGGCGCTGAGCTGGTGGATGAGGCGGCGGGCCAGCGCGCGCGCGTAGTACTTCTGGAAGACGTCCTTGTCGTCGACGTACTTGAAGACGACGATGGCGGCCGCCAGCTTGTCGTCCACGTCAGCAGCTCGGGCTACAAGTGTGGGCACGCACCTGCTCCATGGAGGCGCTGAGCTGGTGGATGAGGCGGCGGGCCAGCGCGCGCGCGTAGTACTTCTGGAAGACGTCCTGGTCGTCGACGTACTTGAAGACGACGATGGCGGCCGCCAGCTTGTCGTCCACGTCAGCAGCTCGGGCTACAAGTGTGGGCACGCACCTGCTCCATGGAGGCGCTGAGCTGGTGGATGAGGCGGCGGGCCAGCGCGCGCGCGTAGTACTTCTGGAAGACGTCCTTGTCGTCGACGTACTTGAAGACGACGATGGCGGCCGCCAGCTTGTCGTCCACGTCAGCAGCTCGGGCTACAAGTGTGGGCACGCACCTGCTCCATGGAGGCGCTGAGCTGGTGGATGAGGCGGCGGGCCAGCGCGCGCGCGTAGTACTTCTGGAAGACGTCCTGGTCGTCGACGTACTTGAAGACGACGATGGCGGCCGCCAGCTTGTCGTCCACGTCAGCAGCTCGGGCTACAAGTGTGGGCACGCACCTGCTCCATGGAGGCGCTGAGCTGGTGGATGAGGCGGCGGGCCAGCGCGCGCGCGTAGTACTTCTGGAAGACGTCCTTGTCGTCGACGTACTTGAAGACGACGATGGCGGCCGCCAGCTTGTCGTCCACGTCAGCAGCTCGGGCTACAAGTGTGGGCACGCACCTGCTCCATGGAGGCGCTGAGCTGGTGGATGAGGCGGCGGGCCAGCGCGCGCGCGTAGTACTTCTGGAAGACGTCCTTGTCGTCGACGTACTTGAAGACGACGATGGCGGCCGCCAGCTTGTCGTCCACGTCAGCAGCTCGGGCTACAAGTGTGGGCACGCACCTGCTCCATGGAGGCGCTGAGCTGGTGGATGAGGCGGCGGGCCAGCGCGCGCGCGTAGTACTTCTGGAAGACGTCCTTGTCGTCGACGTACTTGAAGACGACGATGGCGGCCGCCAGCTTGTCGTCCACGTCAGCAGCTCGGGCTACAAGTGTGGGCACGCACCTGCTCCATGGAGGCGCTGAGCTGGTGGATGAGGCGGCGGGCCAGCGCGCGCGCGTAGTACTTCTGGAAGACGTCCTGGTCGTCGACGTACTTGAAGACGACGATGGCGGCCGCCAGCTTGTCGTCCACGTCAGCAGCTCGGGCTACAAGTGTGGGCACGCACCTGCTCCATGGAGGCGCTGAGCTGGTGGATGAGGCGGCGGGCCAGCGCGCGCGCGTAGTACTTCTGGAAGACGTCCTTGTCGTCGACGTACTTGAAGACGACGATGGCGGCCGCCAGCTTGTCGTCCACGTCAGCAGCTCGGGCTACAAGTGTGGGCACGTACCTGCTCCATGGAGGCGCTGAGCTGGTGGATGAGGCGGCGGGCCAGCGCGCGCGCGTAGTACTTCTGGAAGACGTCCTGGTCGTCGACGTACTTGAAGACGACGATGGCGGCCGCCAGCTTGTCGTCCACGTCAGCAGCTCGGGCTACAAGTGTGGGCACGCACCTGCTCCATGGAGGCGCTGAGCTGGTGGATGAGGCGGCGGGCCAGCGCGCGCGCGTAGTACTTCTGGAAGACGTCCTTGTCGTCGACGTACTTGAAGACGACGATGGCGGCCGCCAGCTTGTCGTCCACGTCAGCAGCTCGGGCTACAAGTGTGGGCACGCACCTGCTCCATGGAGGCGCTGAGCTGGTGGATGAGGCGGCGGGCCAGCGCGCGCGCGTAGTACTTCTGGAAGACGTCCTTGTCGTCGACGTACTTGAAGACGACGATGGCGGCCGCCAGCTTGTCGTCCACGTCAGCAGCTCGGGCTACAAGTGTGGGCACGCACCTGCTCCATGGAGGCGCTGAGCTGGTGGATGAGGCGGCGGGCCAGCGCGCGCGCGTAGTACTTCTGGAAGACGTCCTTGTCGTCGACGTACTTGAAGACGACGATGGCGGCCGCCAGCTTGTCGTCCACGTCAGCAGCTCGGGCTACAAGTGTGGGCACGCACCTGCTCCATGGAGGCGCTGAGCTGGTGGATGAGGCGGCGGGCCAGCGCGCGCGCGTAGTACTTCTGGAAGACGTCCTGGTCGTCGACGTACTTGAAGACGACGATGGCGGCCGCCAGCTTGTCGTCCACGTCAGCAGCTCGGGCTACAAGTGTGGGCACGCACCTGCTCCATGGAGGCGCTGAGCTGGTGGATGAGGCGGCGGGCCAGCGCGCGCGCGTAGTACTTCTGGAAGACGTCCTTGTCGTCGACGTACTTGAAGACGACGATGGCGGCCGCCAGCTTGTCGTCCACGTCAGCAGCTCGGGCTACAAGTGTGGGCACGCACCTGCTCCATGGAGGCGCTGAGCTGGTGGATGAGGCGGCGGGCCAGCGCGCGCGCGTAGTACTTCTGGAAGACGTCCTTGTCGTCGACGTACTTGAAGACGACGATGGCGGCCGCCAGCTTGTCGTCCACGTCAGCAGCTCGGGCTACAAGTGTGGGCACGCACCTGCTCCATGGAGGCGCTGAGCTGGTGGATGAGGCGGCGGGCCAGCGCGCGCGCGTAGTACTTCTGGAAGACGTCCTTGTCGTCGACGTACTTGAAGACGACGATGGCGGCCGCCAGCTTGTCGTCCACGTCAGCAGCTCGGGCTACAAGTGTGGGCACGCACCTGCTCCATGGAGGCGCTGAGCTGGTGGATGAGGCGGCGGGCCAGCGCGCGCGCGTAGTACTTCTGGAAGACGTCCTGGTCGTCGACGTACTTGAAGACGACGATGGCGGCCGCCAGCTTGTCGTCCACGTCAGCAGCTCGGGCTACAAGTGTGGGCACGCACCTGCTCCATGGAGGCGCTGAGCTGGTGGATGAGGCGGCGGGCCAGCGCGCGCGCGTAGTACTTCTGGAAGACGTCCTTGTCGTCGACGTACTTGAAGACGACGATGGCGGCCGCCAGCTTGTCGTCCACGTCAGCAGCTCGGGCTACAAGTGTGGGCACGCACCTGCTCCATGGAGGCGCTGAGCTGGTGGATGAGGCGGCGGGCCAGCGCGCGCGCGTAGTACTTCTGGAAGACGTCCTTGTCGTCGACGTACTTGAAGACGACGATGGCGGCCGCCAGCTTGTCGTCCACGTCAGCAGCTCGGGCTACAAGTGTGGGCACGCACCTGCTCCATGGAGGCGCTGAGCTGGTGGATGAGGCGGCGGGCCAGCGCGCGCGCGTAGTACTTCTGGAAGACGTCCTTGTCGTCGACGTACTTGAAGACGACGATGGCGGCCGCCAGCTTGTCGTCCACGTCGGCGTCGCCGCCCGCGCGCTTGCGCAGCAGCGCGTCGCAGTAGCGCGCCAGCAGCTCCGGCGCGCGCGGGGCGCCCTCCCCGCCCTCCGCGCCCTCCGCCGCGCGCGCGTTCACCACCGCGCTGCACGCCTGAGGGACAGAACGAGATGACAACTCGGTCGGTCGACAACTAACTGCTTATCGAAAATGTATGTATTGGGAAGCAAATGTGCAATGTGCAAATTTTACATGGAGTAACTGCTACAGACCCCAGCAACCAGTTACTGGGTAATACAGACATGCTAAGGATGCTAGTTGTCAGAAACAAAACTAACCCTAAGTAACTTTTAAATAAATACTGGGTGTCAGGGAAACGCTTCCGAAAACGAAGATAGGTGATAGTGCTGGTGATTACTGATACGAAACAAAAAAAAATGCGATTATTTTTTTAGATTTTTTAATACATTTTTTTTATACAACCAGCTTTGAGCACTTAAATAAAACTGATTTGCAAAAAACCCCCATTTATTTAAAAAGTTGCAAAGTTCGCAATGTTATTCAAATAAAATATCAGCTGGCGCTACGATATTCGCTCGCATACGCAGTCCGTGTCGTAGTGAGCGTAGTTAGGTTAGGTACGCGCGGCATTGATACCGAGTTTTGTACGCTTTACATTGCGGGTTTGTAAAATACCAAATCACTAAAACAATGAGTATTCGATTATGTTCAGGTAGTATAATAACAGCTTTGTAGTTTCGAGAGCGTTTCCCTGACACTCAGTATTTTCAAGTTTAATTCGGCTCGCCCGATCAGTACCGACAGTTGATTCCTCGCCCAGATGTGCCGATTAATGGCTGTACCGAACTGAGTACATACAAACAGGCCGAGCGGGTTTTTTTGTCTCATTCATCTACATATTACATTCGAATCTACCGTCCGGCCGATCAATGCTGATAGGACTATGTTTATAGCAACCCCATCGAACATTAAACCCTATAGAGATTAGAGACGTGATCACATTTGCTTTGCTTGAAGTAAATTCCGCCAATATTCGACTAGATATAACGCGCTCCTATTGGTAAGCGTGCTTGTAGCCTGATATTTATCTGCGCGAATCAATAGAACAGTTTCGGGATTGGAAACTCCGTGATTCATGTATACAGGGTTTAATGCTCGATGAGCAACTCGTACTGGGGAGTTGGGATAAGTAAAACCCAGAATGGTTGATCAAGAAAAAAATACATTTAGGATCCAGGATAAAGTGGGACTCCCACTGAGAGAGTTTAAAGGTGGCGTAAACCTGTCCTATTACTAAGGGTCTTATGAGAATTCAATGGAAGAGTCATTGTTTTAGTGATTTGGTATTTTGTAAACCCGCAATGTAAAGCGTACAAAACTCTGAATCAATGCCGCGCGTACCTAACCTACTACGCTTGCTACGACACGGACTGTGTATGCGAGCGGATGTCGTTCACCCCTAGCGCCAGCTGATATTTTATTTGAATTACATTGCGAACTTTAAAAAATTAAGTAAATAAATGGGGTTTTTTTTGCAAATCAGTTTTATTATTTATTTCGTATCAGTAATCAACCTATCTTTGTTTTCGGGAGCGTTTCCCTGACATAAATATGTTATGTTATACTACGTGGAGTACATCCCGGCCCTGCTCACCTTGTCCAGCGCGCCCACGAAGGCCTGCGCGGCGCCGAACACGTCGGCGAACAGCGCGCTGTACTTGCCGTGCAGCGACAGCATGGCCGTCACGAAGTGCGTGTGCGCCTGCGGGGGGGGGACACTTATCTGATCTACAGGAAAAAAAATTAACCAGAGCGCAAATTTTTTTTGGTGGTTCAGTATGAGTAATATATATATATATATAACAATTTTTTTTTTAACTTAATATCAGCAAAATATGGACATAATCTGTTCGTAATAACATCAATGAAAGCGCGCGACGGCTGGCTCATGCGGCTGCGGGTTTGCATCGGGGGTACAACCCCCTCCCGCACGGCCGCGTGAGCCAGCCGTCGCGCGCTTTCATTGATGGTTATTACGAGTAGATTGTGTCCATATATTACTAATTTTAAGTCGGATAAAAAAAAAAAAATTAAAAAAAGTATTGAACAATTAATGGAAATGTATTCTATTACTCATACCGATTCACCAAAAAAAATTTGCGCACTAGTTAATTTTTTTTCCTGTATATGAAATCTAATAACTCATTATGTAAAATCTCGGACGAATAAAAAAGGCGGCCGGAATCACTGAGGTAATATGTACTACGTACTAGAGAAGACACCTCGAACAAAATATTTGTAGCACGTTTTGGAGGTCCTGCACTCTCACTCACTTACGCCTGGTTCCTATAATCTACCATTACCGACGGTCACTCGTTTTTTCCTTAAAATACGTCAAATATTGACATTAAGTTAGAAATTTTTCAAGGAAAAACGAGCCGTCGTCGGTAAAAGCAAATTATAGGAACCCAGCGTTAGCCACACTCGCGCCGCGCGTGCTCCGCGGCCAGCGATATTTTTTGTTCGTAATGTCTACTCTAGTACGTAGTACATATTAGCTCAGTGGACGGAATCTCGCTAAACAATAAGTAAAGCATCCATGGTATGCCGGCTCGCTCAATGGTACGGACTGACACGCACTCAATCACATCCATAGTATGCCAAAAAGCCGCGATTACGCAAAAACTCTAGTGTGACGGTAGTCATTGTTGTAGTGTCACAAATAAAATGACAGTATAAATCTGGTGTGTTAAAATGTTTTCGATAATTTCGAAAGCATTTTGTGTGTTTTGGAAAAAAATATTTGCTTCAGTTTTTGTTTAGCGAGATTCCGTCCGCCTTTTTTATTCGTCCTAAAATTTCATATTTCCAATATTTAAAGTACAAGACTTCCCCTCCATGAAGCAGTGCAATGGGACTATAGAAAGCAGTGTTCCATATATAGAACATCCTGTATATGGAATACTGTTTTCAGAAAATTTTCTTTTAAATAAATAGACACACTGTAATATATATATTGTAAATGCCGTGTGCCTAAATAGACAATAAGATGCAGCGATTGTGCCAAATCGGTTCAGAGGCAGACAACTAGTGCCTGACGCTGGCCTTCAACTGGACCTAAGAGTTGTAACGTGACAGATAATTATTACTAGCAAACACAACAGTTCTTAAGATGACACCTCAAAATACTTGTCAACCAATTGAATAGCTCTTAAGATGACACCTCAAAATACTTGTCAACTAATTGAATAGCTCTTAAGATGACACCTCAAAATACTTGTCAACTAATTGAATAGCTCTTAAGATGACACCTCAAAATACTTGTTAACTAATTGAATAGCTCTTAAGATGACACCTCAAAATACTTGTCAACTAATTGAATAGCTCTTAAGATGACACCTCAAAATACTTGTCAACTAATTGAATAGCTCTTAAGATGACACCTCAAAATACTTGTTAACTAATTGAATAGCTCTTAAGATGACACCTCAAAATACTTGTCAACTAATTCGATAGCTCTTAAGATGACACCTCAAAATACTTGTCAACCAATTGAATAGCTCTTAAGATGACACCTCAAAATACTTGTTAACTAATTGAATAGCTCTTAAGATGACACCTCAAAATACTTGTCAACTAATTGAATAGCTCTTAAGATGACACCTCAAAATACTTGTTAACTAATTGAATAGCTCTTAAGATGACACCTCAAAATACTTGTCAACTAATTCGATAGCTCTTAAGATGACACCTCAAAATACTTGTCAACTAATTCGATAGCTCTTAAGATGACACCTCAAAATACTTGTCAACTAATTCGATATCTCTTAAGATGACACCTCAAAATACTTGTCAACTAATTCGATAGCTCTTAAGATGACACCTCAAAATACTTGTCAACTAATTCGATAGCTCTTAAGATGACACCTCAAAATACTTGTCAACTAATTCGATAGCTCTTAAGATGACACCTCAAAATACTTGTCAACTAATTCGATAGCTCTTAAGATGACACCTCAAAATACTTGTCAACTAATTCGATAGCTCTTAAGATAACACTTCAAAATACTTGTCAATTAATTTGACAGCTCTTGATTTCTTCCATATCTTTTTCATGTTGCCTGTTAGTAAGATACAAAAATTATTTAAGTTTGGTATAATTGGCTCCTTAAGTGGCTCTTAAGTTGCAGTGGGCGGGGCACATTGCTCGCAGAACGGATGGCCGCGGGAATCCGCTGGATGCGGAAGGCACAGGACCGGTCGTTGTGGCGATGCTTGGGGGAGGCCTATGTCTAGCAGTGGACGTCTTTCGGCTGAAATGATGATGATGATGATGATAATTGACTCCTTGGCCTAGAGAACATATATCAATGTAATGCCTATGTAACACACCTCTGCGCCACTCCCAACACATTCAGCTGGCTGTGGAGAAACACACCAATCAAGACAGAATATTACATTATAATCTCCGAATCTTAAACAACACTTAACTTTAAACGTTCTTAAAACTAGTTCTGTCGCTAGCTTGCTCCTTGAAGTGACATAATTGGTGCCGATTTTATTGTACAACGTACTTAACTAATATTTCTCCCATTTGCTCGGAAATTGGTTCATTATTAAAAAAAAAGAATACATCAATCGGCTCTACGAAATAACAGGCCAGTAATATCCAACACGACAATAATAGAAATTGCTGGGCAGTTTTTATTTTTTAAATTATGCTACCGAAGTTTTTAAGTACACACTTACATAAATTAGGTGTTTTTAGGTACAAAAAGTTTATCATTAAAAAGGCTGAATGCGTTTTTTTTTTTCAAAACTTTGAAAATAAAACAAGAACAGCGCGAGGACGAATTGGCGCGAATGAAAATTAGATACTGTCACAGCGGTGACACTCCATGTACGTGTGAGCTCGCTCGCCGGTGACCTTGTTAGTATATATTCTATGATACTGTTGAATTAATTTGTGTATTGTTTCCTCGCAAATGAGAGAAAAGTACAAGTCTCGGCCGAAATAGCAATTAACGGCCTCGTTTGGTAACAAATCACTTGGGAAGTAGTCGGCTTCGCGTCGTACATCCAACATTTAATTGTTCTGCTTCATGTGAGGCGTCGACAGTAATGTAGTGCGCTCACCTCGTCCATGCTGTGCCTGTGTGCCAGCAGCGCGTGCGCCGCGTCCACCAGCGTGTACATATGTGTGAGTGTACATGTGTGTGAGTGTACATGTGTGTGAGTGTACATATGTGTGAGTGGTGTGCGCTCACCTCGTCCTTGCTGTGCCTGTGTGCCAGCAGCGCGTGCGCCGCGTCCACCAGCGTGTACATATGTGTGAGTGTACATATGTGTGAGTGTACATATGTGTGAGTGTACATATGTGTGAGTGTACATATGTGTGAGTGTACATATGTGTGAGTGTACATATGTGTGAGTGTACATATGTGTGAGTGTACATATGTGTGAGTGGTGTGCGCTCACCTCGTCCTTGCTGTGCCTGTGTGCCAGCAGCGCGTGCGCCGCGTCCACCAGCGTGTACATATGTGTGAGTGTACATATGTGTGACTGTACATATGTGTGAGTGGTGTGCGCTTACCTCGTCCTTGCTGTGCCTGTGTGCCAGCAGCGCGTGCGCCGCGTCCACCAGCGTGTACATATGTGTGAGTGTACATATGTGTGACTGTACATATGTGTGAGTGGTGTGCGCTTACCTCGTCCTTGCTGTGCCTGTGTGCCAGCAGCGCGTGCGCCGCGTCCACCAGCGTGTACATATGTGTGAGTGGTGTGCGCTCACCTCGTCCTTGCTGTGCCTGTGTGCCAGCAGCGCGTGCGCCGCGTCCACCAGCGTGTACATATGTGTGAGTGTACATATGTGTGAGTGTACATATGTGTGAGTGTACATATGTGTGAGTGTACATATGTGTGAGTGTACATATGTGTGAGTGGTGTGCGCTCACCTCGTCCTTGCTGTGCCTGTGTGCCAGCAGCGCGTGCGCCGCGTCCACCAGCGTGTACATATGTGTGAGTGTACATATGTGTGAGTGGTGTGCGCTCACCTCGTCCTTGCTGTGCCTGTGTGCCAGCAGCGCGTGCGCCGCGTCCACCAGCGTGTACATATGTGTGAGTGTACATGTGTGTGAGTGTACATATGTGAGTGGTGTGCGCTCACCTCGTCCTTGCTGTGCCTGTGTGCCAGCAGCGCGTGCGCCGCGTCCACCAGCGTGTACATATGTGTGAGTGTACATGTGTGTGAGTGGTGTGCGCTCACCTCGTCCTTGCTGTGCCTGTGTGCCAGCAGCGCGTGCGCCGCGTCCACCAGCATGTACATATGTGTGAGTGTACATATGTGTGAGTGTACATATGTGTGAGTGGTGTGCGCTCACCTCGTCCTTGCTGTGCCTGTGTGCCAGCAGCGCGTGCGCCGCGTCCACCAGCGTGTACATATGTGTGAGTGTACATATGTGTGAGTGATGTGCGCTCACCTCGTCCTTGCTGTGCCTGTGTGCCAGCAGCGCGTGCGCCGCGTCCACCAGCATGTACATATGTGTGAGTGTACATATGTGTGAGTGTACATATGTGTGAGTGGTGTGAGCTCACCTCGTCCTTGCTGTGCCTGTGTGCCAGCAGCGCGTGCGCCGCGTCCACCAGCGTGTACATATGTGTGAGTGTACATATGTGTGAGTGATGTGCGCTCACCTCGTCCTTGCTGTGCCTGTGTGCCAGCAGCGCGTGCGCCGCGTCCACCAGCATGTACATATGTGTGAGTGTACATATGTGTGAGTGTACATATGTGTGAGTGGTGTGCGCTCACCTCGTCCTTGCTGTGCCTGTGCGCCAGCAGCGCGTGTGCCGCGTCCACCAGCATGTACATATGTGTGAGTGTACATATGTGTGAGTGTACATATGTGTGAGTGGTGTGCGCTCACCTCGTCCTTGCTGTGCCTGTGTGCCAGCAGCGCGTGCGCCGCGTCCACCAGCATGTACATATGTGTGAGTGTACATATGTGTGAGTGTACATATGTGTGAGTGGTGTGCGCTCACCTCGTCCTTGCTGTGCCTGTGTGCCAGCAGCGCGTGCCCGTCGGCGGCGGCCTGCGCGTGCGCCGCGTCCACCAGCGGGCGCAGCGCGGCGGCGCCCAGCGGCCGCAGCAGCGTGTACATCCGGCGTAGATCAGCGCGCCGCTGTGGAGCACACCAGTTGTACAACTTTCAAAAAATGTCTCTATGAACTACTTGGCATTTATGACGTCATTCAAAGAAAACACTAAGTTCAAGACGAAGCAAATTTTATTTACAAATTCACGCCTCCGCCGACGACGCGTCCAGGAAGTTAGTTGTTATGTCGCTACAATGGTGATGGTGTGTACTCACGTGCGGCGCGTCGGGCAGCTCGGCGGCGGCGGCGCGCAGCAGCGCGGGCACCGTGGCGTGCAGCGCGGGCAGGTGCGCGGCCACGGCGGCGCGCTCGTAGCAGCCGCGCACCGCCTCCGCCGACGACGCGTCCAGGAAGTTAGTTGTTATGTCGCTACAATGGTGATGGTGTGTACTCACGTGCGGCGCGTCGGGCAGCTCGGCGGCGGCGGCGCGCAGCAGCGCGGGCACCGTGGCGTGCAGCGCGGGCAGGTGCGCGGCCACGGCGGCGCGCTCGTAGCAGCCGCGCACCGCCTCCGCCGACGACGCGTCCAGGAAGCGCGCGCCCAGCGACACCTGAAAAAAGGAAGAAAGAAAGAAAATATTTATTTCAGTCTCGGTACAGGCGAGAGAAAAAAAAATCAAAAAATAGTATATTAGCAATAAACTTAAAATTTACATGCCTGTATGAGACTAAAAAAGGCCCCCATCTCAGCATATGCTACAACACCGAAATGTTGCAGCGCTGGTTTTCGGATGGGTCCCGATAGTGAGGCCACGTGTAAAAACGAGCAAATAAATATAAATACAGTAAACCTAAATTATGTATTATTGTATTAAAGACAAATGTGGCAATTACTTAGGCAATGCTTTAGAAAAATAAAATAAACATCATTTGACGTGTGCCAGGTGTGCCTCCACCTTTAGATCCGCATCATTTGTCCATGACATGACAAACGAAGGGACGCCACGCCAATGCGCAAAAGGCAGGGTTCCAAGACAGGCATCTTACATTTTTAATGTCAGAGCAAAGAGTAAACATAGGCACAGACCTACATAGGTGATTTATCCAAAGACATTTCTAATTTTCTATACACGGATTTAACTATGACTAAACAAGTTTTAACAAAATAATAAAAAACAACAATAACATTATATAACAAATACAGCACAAAGTTCATACTAGCTAGCTACTAATACTAATATAGTAACCTGCACACACCACCCCAACGAACTTATACAGGGAAACTTTTAAACTAGTGCGCAATTTTTTTTTGGTGGTTTAGTATGAGTAATAGAACACATTTCCATTAATTGTTCAATACTTTTATTTTGTGTAGTAATTGTATGGTGAGAACCCTGAGGTATGACTAGGGCACTGACCTCCCTCTCGAGGCCGCAGAGCGCGTGCTGCGTGTAGTGCGCCGTGTCGCCGCGCGCCAGCAGCGCCGCCGCCAGGCGCGCGTGCGCCGCCGCCGCCGCCGCCAGGTACGGCTCCAGCACCAGTTGCTGCCGACACGACCACATGCGTTACTGTCGAGGCACAGCCGGTCACCTTGAGCCACCGCGTCAATGCCGAGAGACTGCCCGTTCCACACGCCCCGGCCCCCGCACTCGCCCCGACCCGCACACATAGTCGCGAGCTATTTTACGAGCACTCATGCTTAAGTGTCGCTTCTTGTCGTTACTATAATAATATATTCTATGGTCGAGGCCTGAAATTAAGCAATTTACGGCCGCGTAATATTCGATGTACGACTTGTACGAGGCGAAGACACTTGCCAAGTGATTTTAAAACTTTTTAACTAAACGAGGCCGTTAATTGCTATTTCAGCTGAGACTTGTATAGCACTTTTCTCTTATTTGCGAGGAAACAATACACAAATTAATTCAACAGTATCTAATTTTCATTGGCGCCAATTCGTCCGCGCGCGGTTCTTGTTCTATTTTCAAAGTTTTGAAAAAAAAAATGTGCATTCATTTATCATTTCATTTTTTTTTATCATTTATAATGGTAAATCGGGACTCTTTTAAAAGGAAAGTTCGGAAGTTCTTTCTAGATAAAATTTTGGCAAAATCATCTCATTAGTATTTTATCTATGACTATAATAGTATATTATTATATATATTTAGTACTTATTGTATATTATATATATATACCTATGTATGTTTATCTATTGTTTTAGTGGTAATTTATTTCTCATCTTGTTTTGTGTCGTGAATCAATATTGCACCTGCCTTGTCGTCTCTGTAGTCTGTATCACCCTAAGGTTGACTGGGAGAGAATGCCTAAGGCATTAAGTCCGCCTATGTACACATGTTGCATGAAGTTTAAATAAATAAATATTTTGTACCTAAAAACACCTAATTTATGTAAGTGTGTAATACTTAAAAACCTCGGTAGCATACTTTAATAACTGTCCAGCAATTTTTATTATTGTCGTGTTGAATATTACTGGCCTTGTTGGGGTGTAAACCCAACAATAAATAATGTTTGTTAGATGAATGTTTGTTTGAATGTTTTTGTTAAATGTTAATGTTAAATGTTTTGTTTCAATGAGTAGACAACCGTTTTCCGTGAAGGTTTTAATTCATCATCATCATCATCATTTCAGCCGAAAGACGTCCACTGCTGGACATAGGCCTCCCCCAAGCATCGCCACAACGACCGGTCCTGTGCCTTCCGCATCCAGCGGATTCCCGCGACCTTCACCAGGTCGTCGGTCCACCTTGTGGGGGGCCTACCCACGCTGCGCCTTCCAGTACGCGGTCGCCACTCCAGAACTTTACTGCCCCATCGGCCATCCGTTCTGCGAGCAATGTGCCCCGCCCACTGGTTTTAATTGCTACTAAAATATTATAATGTAACTAGCTTTTACCCGCGGCTCCGCTCGCGTTAAATTCTGCTAACCCACGTCAGTCCAGTCCAGTCCAGTCCATTCCAGTCCAGACCACTGTCCGACTGTCCCGCTGCCCCGCTGCCTCACTGCCCCGCTGCCCCACTGCCCCAATGCCCCGCTACCCCACTGCACCACTACCCCGCTGCCCCACTATCCCACTGCCCCACTGCCCCGCTGCCCCACTGCCCCACAGCCCCGCTGCCCCACTTCTCCGCTGCCCAGCTGCCCCACTGCCCCGCTGCCCCTCTGCCCCGCTGCCCCACTGCCCAGCTGCCCCGGTTCCCCGCTGCCTCGCTGCCCCGCCCCCGCTGCCGCCCCGCTACCCCTCTGCCCCGCTGACCCACTATCCCACTGCCCCACAGCCGCGCTGCCCCGGTACCCTACTGCCCCGCTGCTCCGCTGGCACGCTGCCCCGCTGCCCCATTGCCTCGCTGCCCCGCCCCCGCTGCCCCACTGACCCACTGCCCCGCTATCCCAATGCCCCACTGCCCCGCTGCCCCGGTACCCCACCGCCCCGCTGCCCCGATGGCACGCGGCCCCGCTGCCCCACTGCCCCGCTGCCCCACTGTCCCGCTGCCTCGCTGTCCCGTTGCCCCACAACCCCACTGACCCACTGCCCCGCTACCCCATTGCCCCACTATCCCACTGGCCCACTGCCCCGCTGCCCCACTACACCACTGCCCCACTGTCCCACCGTCCCACCGTCCCGCTGCCACTGTCCTACTTTCCTACTGTCCCACTATCCCACTGTCCCACGGCCCACTGTCCCACTGTCTCACAATATCACTAAATCACTATCGTCCCGTCCCATGTCCTGTCCCATGTCCCATCCTATGTCCAGTCCCATGTGCCGTCCCACTGTCCTGTCCAATGTCCCGTCTCATGTCCCGTCCCATTTCCCGTCCCCTGTCCCGTCCACTGTCCCGTCCCCAGTCCCGTCCCCTGTCCCGTCCCCAGTCCCATCCCCAGTCCCATCCCCTGTCCACTCCACTCCACTCCACTCCATCGTACATTACTATCCGCTCGTGCAAATGCATAGAAGCTTCGATCTGTCGGGTGAGTACGCAACCCACGAATTTTTTCTTTTCTTTTTTTCTTTCTTTCTTTCTTTCTCAAAACCCATACCAGTTTTTAAGTCAGATCATTAGCTTTTAAACAAAAAAAAAAACATCAAAATCGGTCCAGTAGTTTTAGCGTGATGCTGGAACAAACAAACAAACAGACGTTTACAATTTTATAATAGTTAAGATAAGATTAAGAAGATAAGATAATATACTTGAAGAAGAAGGTAATTAAAAATTGTAGACTGAAAATAGTATTTTTTTAGTTACACCAAGATAACTTTATGCTTATTCGTATATTAAGATGGATACAATATAACAACGTTTAGGTACTTCTAAATTTTATTGCTTTTCATACAAAAAATTAGAGAAATCGCAATTTAGAGGTAGCTTCCGGTCCTTGTCTGTAAGTCGAAAGATTCTGATTTTCGGTTGGCTCTAAAGACTGCATTTCCAAGATGGCACCACCCACACACGACAGGATTTTTTTTTCTACTCTATAAAATTCGGCCCAACCAAAAAGTTTTTAATGCAATTTCTTTAGCAGCCGTATTTTCTCTATGGAGGCGCGCGCCAGAGCGCATGCGTGTGAATGACAGCTGGATATGAGCGCCTTATTCACCTTGATGTATGCAAAATGTTGTAGAAAAATATAATTAAAAATCACCGGTTCCCGTCATCGTAGCGAGGTAAAATACATACCAGTTTTTAAGTCAAATCATAAGTTTTTAGTCACAAACCCTTTCAACAAAATCGGTCTAGTAGTTTTATAGTGATGCTGGAACAAACAAACAAACAAACAAACAAACAGACAACTGACATTTAACAATTTTATAATAGTAGTAGATGTTTACTGTGCTGACCTAAGGTACTATGTTTGGGCGTAAGTGTAACAAAGGTTAATGTACAGCATAGCTCGTACAGGCCTGTTATTTCGTTGCGTAGGGAAAAGAGCCGATTGATGTATGTTTTTTTTTTTTATAATGAACCAATTTCCGAGCAAATGTGAGAAAAGTAAATGATGCACGAATTTTGTGCTATTTTATGATGTCCGTAACATCATTTCTCCCCCTATTTATCCACTTTAAGGGAGGAATTTTCAAAAATCCTTTCTTATGCTGCAGGCACATAGCGAGCGCGACGGAACGGAGGCGGAGCGTCGGCCGAACATTTTTATACAGGACAGGATGCATTTTTTATACAGGATGTATTTTTTATACAGGATGTAATTTGGATGTAACATCAAAATGTAATTTTTATACAAGGTGTAATTTTTATACAGGGGGTAATTTGTATACAGGTTGTAATTTTTATACAGGGGGTAATTTGTATACAGGTTGTAATTTTTATACAGGGGGTAATTTGTATACAGGTTGCAATTTATACATGCTTGAAACTTTAGGGGGCGAATCAGTATCGCGACAAGATTACAAAGTAATTGTATCTTTTACATATTTCCTGGTGGGTCATTAACTCATGACTTACTTGGTACAGCTGCAGCGGCGCGCGCACGCGGAAGGAGCGCACCTGCACGGTGGAGTGGATGGCCTCGCGCAGCGTGGACGCGTGCGCCGGATCCGGCGCAGTGTCGCGCGCCGCCGCCAGCGCGTTCACTATGCGCCCTGTGACAACATATGATAGACAATAAAGCTGGACCCATATCTACCAAAACATCGCTAATAATTAACACGACACTCTCGTACCAAGCTTTGCGTTACTATACCGGGTGTCAGGGAAACGCTTCCAAAAACGAAGATAGATAGATAGTGCTGGTGATTACTGATACGAAACCACAAAAAAATGCGATTCTTTTTTTAGATTTTTTCATATATTTTTCTTTGCATTTTTCATAGGTAACCAGCTTTTTGAGCAAAAACTTTTTTTTGAGCAGTTAAATAAAACTGATTTACAAGAAAAAAACATTTATTTGCTTAATTTTTTAAAGTTCGCAATGTAATTCAAATAAAATACCAGCTGGCGCTAGGGGTGAACGACATCCGCTCGCATACGCAGTCCGTGTCGTAGCGAGCGTAGGTAGGTTAGATACGCGCGGCATAGATCCCGAGTTTTGTACGCTTTACACTGAGGGTTTGCAAAATACCAAATCACTAAAACAATGAGTATAAGGCTAATGGTTATTGGTATTCGATTGTGTTTAGGTAGTATAATAATAGCCTTTCAGTTTCGGGAGCGTTTTCCTGACACCCAGTATTCAGTCACTCCACTAAAAACTAGTGCTTTTCTATTATACAGACTGTATAAAAAGGTAATGTGGAGATTTTTGAGTTTAATTAAATATACCCCCAGTTTCTGGAAGGCTGATCAATTTGATCTATTGACAAATCTAATGTCAGCTTCTGTGATTGGCCGGCGAAAATGTTAACAACCAATCACATCGCTTGATCTGAGATTTAACAGTCGATTAGTTAATTTTTTCGTTGATCAGCCTTCCAGAAACTGGGGGATAGTCTCTTAATTACACGAAAACCAAAAAATAGGAGAACAATTAATTCGAGTCACGTTTGTCACATTACCTGTGAGCGCAGAAGCCAGCGGTCTGACGAGTACTCTCTCCCATATTTCGAGCCCCAACTCCCCCACCTGCAGCAAATCCGTTAGTTAGTTAGACCTCACTGGACGTACAGACAACATTAAAGATAAGTGATGTATGTGATGATGTTCAAATATTTATAAATGGTTGATGACCTGGTATACCTCAAGCTGGCGCGCGTCGTGCTCCGGGCACGTGACGGTGGCCGCCGACCCGTAGATGATCTCCGCGTCCGACACCTGCCGGACAACCAACAGCTACAGCCTCATACGCTGGGCCAGGTGGACCGGCCCTCTCCACAGTCCACTTGGCCCACCCCAAAATTAACCAATGGAGCACAGACTTGGTCTTTGACTAACATCCGGAAGTCCAAACTCAAGGTCTGCCAACAAGCTATGGAGTGCAGTATACTAGGTGTTAAATTAACAGATCGTGTTCGAAACATTGTACTGCGCTCTAAAACACAAATAGCAGACGTGGCTCAAAAGGCTACCAAGCTGAAATGGGACTGGGCAGGACATGTCTGCCGCATGCCCGACGTACTGTGGGCCCAAGTGGCCCAAAACTGGAACCCCGACCGCCATCTCCTTCGTGGCCTGCCGCGATTGAGATGGCGGGACGAAATGGATGCATTCTTTAAAAACTGGAAGAGGCACGGGATCGGGAAAAGTGGAATAAATGGAGGGATGCCTTATTCCAGGAGTGTGGGACAGCACAGGCTCATAATAATAATATTAACTTATTAAAGTGATTGATTGATACCAGTATTTTTTATTTATTTTATTGTACAGGATGGCGAAACGAGCTAAAGGCCCACCTGATGTTAAGCGGTTATCTTTGCCCATAACAACTGCAATACCACCTAGGCTGTTGCCTAAATGGTACCGCAAGTCGGTTCGCCAAACTGAGACATGAAGATGGAAAGTCTCATGTGATTGTAATGTCACCGGCACCCTTCAGACCGAAACACAGCAATGCAAGCATCACTGTTTGGCGGAGAAGTAGGTACGGTGGTAGTACTTCCCCGGACGAGCTCTTTCACAAAGGAGCTCTACTACTACTACTAGATTTTAACGAACCCAGCAAAAAATCATTGCTGCGCCATTGTTTGCGTAATATTTTCACCATGGCACAAGCTCTCGTATCTCGATACAAGTTCAAGCAAGCTCTCGCAAGTTCCGACACAATATTTTTTTTTTTTTTTTCAAATAAACCTAATTACAGGCACTTTTGAAACGCCAGACTCTAATTGCAGGCTAAATTGTGGGTTCTATGGAGAAGAACCGGCAAGAAACTCCATGGATAAACTCTTTTTAAAATAGTTTATTACATCAAATTCATTCAAATAATGTGAGCATAATGTAGGTTAATGTCAGAAATAAACAAGAGTTTAAAAGTGAGAATATTGCCTTTAGAAATAAACGTAAAAAGACACTACAGTACGTTTCACACGCCATGTTTTTCCTCGTACAGCAAAACTAACCAACTCCCGTCATTTCAAAGCCTTTCTCAGTACGCCTTATGAGACTTGTTTCTGTAAATACTGTAAAAAAAACCCGCAAAAATGCCTTATTGTGCTGTTTCTAACTGCAGAAACAAAAGCTGTATAGTACATTTTAAAAATGACTGACGTCAATATGTAAGGCGTAGTTTGTTCGAAAGTTGCCACACATGAATCGCAAGTAAAATAATTGTAATTACAGCCATTCTACTGTATCTCTTCTCAGAGTAAGAAGGGGTCAGGCCTCCGGCACCGGTGTACTTACCTTCTGGCGCTTGACGTGCTGCAGGTTGAGGTAGGAGTACAGGCTGTTGAGGTAGGCCACGCCCTGGCTGTACTCCCGCCACGCGGTCACGTACCTGAAATGAAGGAAACTGCTATAATAACTGCCAATGGCACAGCCTGGCTCAAGGTAGCCTGCTGACACTCTGCATACAGCCTTGTTTTTGAAGTAAAACTTCTTTACGCACGCTTGACTTGGGGAGTAAACTGGTGAATGTGTTACGAAAGGTGTGAATGCGTTACGAAGTGCGAACGGAAGTTGAGAGCGAGATATAAGTTAGTGAAGATGGAAAAAGAGAGAGTAACATTTCGTATATTACCATAGGGGCAAGAGAGGTGCGAGCACAGGTTTTTTTTGTTTTTTAATTAAAACTTCTTTAGGCACGCTTGACTTGGGGAGTAAGCTGGTGAATGCGTTACTAGTCGTGAGGCGAACGGAGGGGGTAGTGCGGGACGCGGGGAGCGAGGCGCGGTACACAGCGCCGGCAGATGTCCGCGCGCCGCGCCGCCATGCTTTTGTTCTCATTGAAATAGTATTGAGGGAGATATACATACATATTATCACGCCTGTTTCCCATTGGGGTAGGCAGAGACTATGGATTTCCACCTGCTACTATCCTGACACACCTCTTTCGCTTCATCTACGTCCATTAACCTCGTCATGCATGCTCGTCGGTTTAGAGAACTCTTAACCTGGCATTTTTTGAGAACGTCCGCGATTTGATCGCGACTGCGATCACCCCAATGGGAACAGGCGTGATAATATGTATGTATGAGGGAGATATCACTTAGTGAACGTTTTACTTCAGTCGTGTGCTCTGAAGTACACTCGTTTTTTTTTGTGTGCACCTACCGAATGTCGTCTTGTTGTGGCAATAAATCATTTTTCTTTCATTCTTCTTTCTTCCTATTTTTGTTGAGTTATTCATGTCTAGTGTAGATTCAAAACTACCCAACTGTTTCACATACGCTCCGCTGCGTGCCATTTTAACGGACACATTGTTTCATAACATACACACACAACCGGCTCATTACTGTCAGTGTTGCATGCTGGCCTCATCAAAGAGTTAAACAAATAATAAATTAAATAACCTAAAACACACAGAACAACAATTCTTAGTAGCAGCCCGGAGTCTGGATTTGTGACCGGTTAGTGGCAATAGGCTCGCCCCCTATTACATGGGACTTAAAACATAACTGGCGAAATGTGGGTGTACTATACACCTCTGCCTACCCCTTCGGGGAAATACAGGCGTGATGTTATGTTGTTACACAGAACAACAGCACACAGAGAGACTGTATACTACCTATAATGTACCTAACACATACGGTTATTTGTTCTATGCTAACACCAAAAATACCTGTGTACACAAATAAACATTTTGATTTGATTTGATTTGAAAAGAGACACGAAATGTGAAAGAGACTCAAATTAGTGCTGAAAACTAATTTCAAAATAAGTAGATAGGTTCCTACTTGCTAGCCCCGATTTAGGTCCCAAACTAGCCTAAGACTGCCTGTCGAATGAAGCAGAACTTAAATTTGAATACTTCTCTCAGGTTTTTGTGCAATTCTATTGGTCAATATATGTCCGTGTAGCTCCGTTTAAGACGCTGATAACAGCCAAATACCACAAATAGGCTTCTTTTAAAAACATTTTTAGCTGTATCTATTCAGTTTGTGGCAGTGAAAAAAATATGTTAATCTTGATCGTATTTTCTGAAACTGTATTGTGCCCAACACACGTTTTCTTGAAGTTTTCTCTATAGAAAAGAAATGTAAACTAACCTCTTAAAACATGCTTTAAAGCAAACGATCTCTATTATTTACTAAATATTATAAATAAAATTAAGAAAACATTTGAGAAAGACAATAATCTAAACATTTGTTGTTTATGTTTTTCAAATAAGTTTTTAGTTTTTTATTTAAAAAAAAAATGTTAATTTTCATTCAAGTTGAGCGGCGTATCCGACGTCCCTTGGCTCGTTGCCTCTCTTTCAGTTCTGTACGAAACGACAGTGACCGCAGAGGTCTGATTTTTTAGGTGTTGTCAGCCTCTTAATTGTTCATTGTGTGTATGAAGCATGTGAGTCCTACAGCAGTTACCTGGTGAGGAGCCCGTCGTTGTGGTCGTAGTTCTCCAGCGAGGCAGTTCCACGCACGCGCTGCAGCAGCCCACACACGTGCTCCTCCAGGAAGTTCCTACGTCAACAAGATACTATGTCACTAATAAAACTTTTTAACAAAAAATTGAACCGACGAAAACAGAAACTGAAAAGCGAAAAATAACTAATTATGAGTCGGCGCCAAACGAACTTTTAACAAGCAAAGTGCGTGCAAGTTGCAAGTGGCCGAGCGGAGAACGTATTTTTGGAAAGTTATTGTTTATCGTTGAAAATTTCACGTTTTATTTGATGTGACGTTGTTTTTATTATTTATTTAAAGTAATTTAATGATCTTCGTTGATTGGTTGTTTGGCGCCGACTCATAATTAGTTATTTTTCGCTTTTCAGTTTCTGTTTTCGTCGGTTCAATTTTTTGTTAAAAAGTTTTATTTTTCATTTTTTTGTGGTTAAAATCTAATTCCAGGTCTCCATTATGTCTAGAACTATATTAATGTGTGTCAAGTTTCAACAGAATCGGTTAACCGGTAAGAATTCAGTGGATGAACAAACACTCATCCCCTGTTTTACTACCCTTAGGGGTGGATTTTGATTTTGAAATTTAAATGGGACCAACTTCGAGATATACCCTATCCAATAAAAAAAGAATCATCAAAATCGGACCACTCTGTAAAAAGTTATGCGTGGTCATACATAAAAAAAAAAAAAAAAAAAAAAAAAAAAAAAAAAAAAAAAAAAAAATATACGCGTCGAATTGAGAACCTCCTCCTTTTTTCGTCGGTTAAAAAAATAACTATGATGATAAAAATAATCTTTAAAAAAAAGTAAAAACCGACTTCAAAAACAAAAAAATAATAAAAAAATTGTGAAAAAGTTTTGGAAGTAGGTGCCTTTGATTCGGTTTGATCTAAGAAAAACTTGGCACCGACTTCCAAAACTGTTTCACAAAAATTTCATTATTTTATTCTTTTTGAAGTAGGTTTTTACTTTTTTTTTTAGTTTATTTTATTATTCTATTTTGAGTGGCATTAACAATAGAAAGACAAGCGATTGCTGTAATCCCGGATGATTTGCTGTCATCCATTGAAGAGTTCCCTTCTTTATCTCCGAAGATCTTCATCGGATCTTCACCAAATGATACTTCCGAATGCAAATGCTTGACTTGTTGATGAAAATACCAAAATCAAAATATATGCCATTAATATTTGAAGAGTTCCCTCAGTTCCACATAGATCCTATCATCAAAACTGGATTTTGATAAAAATAGGACCAATTTGGAAGTATATCCTTTCAAATAAAAAAACAATTTTCCAAATCGGTTTATAAATGATGGAGTTCTGAGGTAACAAACATAAAAATAAAATAAAATACAGCTGAATTGAGAACCTGAGTACAATAAGGTGTTAGAAAACATTATTTTGATTATGACAGTCCCTTGTAGTGGTCAGCGCTCACCAACGGGATCGCATTGCAATGGTTGTAAACTGAAATTATTCTGAACTTTATTTTAATAATTTTATCGCTCATATTTCGTTGATATCGTCACAAGACGATTAGATCATACTGCGGCAAGTTTCCTTGTAAGAATATCTGGAGAGCCGTGACGTTGCGAGCGCCAACCATTGAGCAGTGTAAAGGTCACTTTTTTTTATAGTATAGTATGGCGAAACGAGCTAAAGGCCCAACTGATGTTAAGCGGTTATCTTTGCCCATAACAACTGCAATACCACCTAGGCTGTTGCCTAAATGGTACCGCAAGTCGGTTCGCCAAACTGAGACATGAAGATGGAAAGTCTCATGTGATTGTAATTTCACCCATACCTTTCAGACCGAAACATAGCAATGCAAGCATCACTATTTGGCAGAGAAGTAGGTACGGTGGTAGTACTTCCCCGGACGAACTCTTTTACAAAGGAGCTCTACTACTACTGATTACACTGATACACTCACCTGGTCTCATCGTACAGCTTGTCGGCCAGCGGCTCAGGGTGCGCCACGCACAGCGCGTATACATCGGAGAAGCGAGTGTTCCACACGGAGCGCTCCACCGCCTGCAGCCCCACCACGCCCGCCACCTGCAGTATACGAGCATATGTTACATGAACACTTACTGTTGACGATCAAAACACTATTTCAATTTACAAAAAAAACATTAATTGAGAGTACAAGACCATCCACTGCCAAACATCAGGACATTTATTAACTAAAGTTCCTACCCCAATCTTTGCATTAGACATAAGAATTTTTTATTTAAATTTTTTCAAGCTATTGCATAGCTTCTATCGCGGGCCTTGAGCGTGGAGACCGAATCCAGAAATTCCGTAAAGAAAATAACCTAACACCCCCCACTCCGACCGGCACAGCGGTGATACTTTTTAGTTTTGCCATCTATCGATGAATAGCAGAACTTTTAACAACTTTTTAAAATATCACGCTTGTCTCTTTAGTTCTGCAAAGCGCCTCTAGGTGGCATTGGTTGTATCGGCGTTACTGCGCATGCGTAATCCCCCTCTTCGCCCAGCAATCTGGTGACTCCAGCCTGCTTAGAGTTTCGGCGTTAGGGCACCTCCTCTTTGTATTTACATAAAAAATTCTATGCAATAGCTTTACCGCGGCAGTCTCCTAGTGCCACACGTCTTTTTTTTTTTTGCACTTTTGATTCTAAAAAGGTTGGCTTAGTCAGATTGATTTTCTTCTTTAATCGTCCTGTTTACCTAAATAGAAAGTGACATGTGCAAGTTTAAATAATTTTTTTACTTTAATTTGAAACAAATAAGTTATGTTCATATTCAGATTGTCAAGGTAAGATTGTAAGGGTAAAATCATACCGTTTCCTTGAGGTTGGCCCATGTCTCCGTGAAGTCAATGTTCCTGGGCTTTAGTGACATCATCACAAACAGCTACCATGTACCTGCAACATACAAGTCTGTTCTCAAAATAGTGCCATGTAGTGTATTCCTAGAACAGCACAATGCGTTCGGCAGACCCATAGAGAAATATACTCAAAATTGTTATTTGGTTATTTTGTATTCTTGTGACCTTGATGGATATGTCCATCGACCACACAGCCCAATAAACACCTCTTGTTGAATATAATGCATACAATAAATTCAAATAGCTGATGCGGGGTACTGCAATCCAATTGGCCCTACCAAGGCAGCTATTGGCTAATCACGAATGCAGAAGTTTTTAAGTGGCGAATAGTGGCGACAGTGTTATATCATAGATGTGTTGACAGACATCTATCGCCTGTGATGAGGTGTCTATGGGCTGTATGGTCGATGGATGTGTCAAACACCTAAGTATTTTTCAATCATCCTTTTCTTTGTAATGACGACCTCTGTGGTCTAGTGGTTCGAGTGTCGGACTGCTGATCATGAAGTCGTGGGTTCGATTCCCACAGGACACAAATATTTGTGTGATGAACATGAGTGTTTGTGTTGGTCTGGTTGTTTCTTATGTATTATAAGTATGTATTTACAAAAAAAAAAGTATATAAGTATTATATCCATTGTCTAGTACCCATACCACAAGCTCTGCTTAGTTTGGGGCTAGATGGTGCTGTGTAAAAATGTCCCGAAGATATTTATTTGTCACCAACTTGAAAATGCTAGCCCAAAAGTTGTAAATTGCTACATTCTGAAGTAGTGAAGAATCTTTAAAGAGTGTGACTAAAATTGCTTCAATTTATTAATACCACATTTTTAATAACTCACTTTCATTTTGTCTGTTTGGTACAAATTTAGTAATCGATTTTAAACTAATTTCCTGATGAGCTAGAGACTTGAAACATTGCTCAAGACTGGATGACAATGCAATATTAACTCACTTTCTTTTTATGAACTTATTTAAAAAAACTTGTTCATCAAATTATATTTCCCTTACAATAGCATAATTATACTGACTATTACCAAGATCTAGTTAGTGCCATGCACCAATCTCTGGCATGGTGATGACATGAAACATCAGGACGCTCGGGAAAAATGAGACGGGCAGAAAAGAAGTCACATTATTGGCTTTCCTATAATCAAGAACTAGCAGAGTAGTATTGTCATTGAATAATTATGTCAAACATTACTATGTTGAACTTATATGAACTCACTTGAATTTATTTTATTGTTGACAAATTCTATTTATAAATATTAAAGAACAAACAATTACTGCTTCATCATCTTATGGTTTTGTACAATTTGTTTGCTACCAAATTGATAAAAAAGAAAAACCCCAAACTCTTAAAACCTCTAATTATTTACAAATTACATTTTAATAGTTGCGCGTAAACATACCGATTACGTTTATATGGGTCAGGTACAGTTACGAAAGGAACGCAAGTCATTGTTATCATCCATTGTTTCAGCACCAGACCAGGGCTCCGGGGTGCAAGGCGACGACCTTGCTCCTCATAACACGCTGAACACTGCTTCCGTAGCGAACCCGAGCTTTGATAGTCAACTCTAACCCATACGGCTAGTTGACAGAAGGAACGGAATATTCACGCAGTTTGAGCTCTCAGAAAGTTGGCACGCTGACAAGTTCGCAGCAACAAAGATCGCGCAAAACGCCGCAGATCGCCAGCCAGAAATTACTCAGCAGGATTGGCACAAAACAAAAATAATATACCTATATCGATACAATGACAATCACACCCAAATATCGGATATTTAACACTATTTGTAATATTTATAATCTTACCTCGACTTTATCGCGTAATCCAGTGGCACAAGCGTTAATTTACTAATCAACCGTGAAACTTTTAGCTTATTTTAACAATAAAATTAATCATAGTCAAATAATTGTGTGTTCGCAGTTCTATAACACTCGGATTTATTTGAAGTTTTGTTCCAATGTAGCCAGTGTAAAATAAACCAAAAAAGTAAAAAATGTGCTTCAAGTTCCGTTTCATTCATAAAACATCAAGAATCTGAAAGTAAAAATAAATTAATGGAATATATTTTGAGTCTATATATTCTTATGTATTATATATACTTTAGTATCTATATATTACTTATATTATTATTATTAGCTAGTACTGTATTTTTTCATTTTATTTTATTTATATTATTGAGGACCTCCAAAATGTATCAACTCAGCCTATCGCAGTCCACTGCTGGACATAGGCCTCTCCCAAGTTGCGCCACAACGCTCGGTCCTCTGCCTTTCGCATCCAGTCCCCCCCAGCCACGTTCTTTAGGTCGTCGGTCCACCTGGCAGGGGGGCGCCCCACGTTGCGTTTGCCGATTCGCGGTCTCCACTCAAGGACTCATCTGCTCCAACGGCCATCGGTCCTTCGACAGACATGGCCAGCCCACTGCCACTTCAGCTTACTGATCCTACAAGCTATGTCGGTCACTCCGGTTCTTTTCGATTTTATCCTTCAAAGAAACTCCAAGCATATCTCGCTCCATAGCTCGCTGAGCGACTTTGAATTTGTGGACTAGCCCAACTGTCAGTGTTCATGTCTCGGCACAGTAAGTCATGACTGGCAGGACGCACTGGTTGAAGACCTTTGTCTTCAAACTTTGCGGTATAGGCGACGAGAAGACTCGGCGAAGTTTGCCAAATGCTGCCCAGCCCAGACGGATCCTTCTGTTGGCTTCTTTCTCGAAGTTGTGTCTACCAAGCTGAATTGCCTGCCCTAGGTAGACGTATTCCGTTACAACTTCGAGTGCCGACCCTTCGACGAATATTGGCCTCGGCATGACATGCATATTGAACATGACTTTAGTCATGTCCAGATTCATGCCGAGACCGACACGTCGAGAGGCTCCGTTTAAGCTGTGCAGCATTTCTCCCAGTTGTTCCAGCGACTCAGCCATTACAACGATGTCATCGGCAAAACGGAGATACCCTGTCCAGTCCAGTCCAGCGTCTTGAAGACGTCTTCCAACGCGTTAGTGAACAATTTTTGGGATATTACATCCCCTTGTCTCACCCTTCTGCGCAGTTGGATTGGCTTCGTCTTTTGGTCCTGGAGCTGAACAGTCATGGTAGCAGCGTTGTATAGGCATCTCAGCATCTCTATATACCGCTCATCAATGTGACATCGCTGAAGAGCATCCAAAACTGCCCAAGTTTCGATAGAGTCGAAGGCCTTCTCGTAGTCCACGAATGCCATACACAGCGGCTGATTGTACTCTTCAGTCTTCTGTATGATCTGCCAAACAGTATGGATGTGGTCTACGGTGCTGTAGCCTTTTCGAAACCCAGCTTGCTCTGGTGGCTGGAATTCGTCGAGTCTTCCGGCGAGACGATTCGTGATGACCCTCGAGAACAGCTTGTACACATGACTCAGGAGTGAGATGGGTCTGTAGTTCTTCAGAAGGGTTTTATCCCCTTTTTTGAAGAACAGTACCACCGCACTCCCGCTCCATGCCTCCGGTGTAGAGCCTTGTTGGATGACGGAATTAAACAGACTCTGTAGCTCCTTCAGGACCGGAGCCCCGCCTGCTTTTAGGAGTTCAGTAGTAATGCCGTCATCGCCCGGAGCTTTGTTGTTCTTAAGCTGCTCGAGGGCCGCCCTAATCTCACCCTGGTCAACGTCCGGAAGATCCTCGGTGTAATGGCTGGGCTCTTTTGTCGTCATTGCTAGGAACCGCTGGTGTCGCCGTTTTCTTGGAATAGAAATGCCCATAGAAGTTTTCGACCTCATCAAGCATCTCGATCTTAGAGGTGACAATTTTGCCATCCGCGGCTTTCAGTTTCATCAGATGGGTCCTCCCTAGCTGCTTAGCGAAAACTTTTGGCCCCCTATTTTGCTCAATCGCAGCCTCAACGGCGCGGGTGTTGGAGCGGCGGAGGTCACGTCGCATCAGCTTCCTAATCTGTAGGTTTAAGGACCTATTATCTGATGAAAACGAATGCGTGGCTGACATTTCCCGTCTTTTCCTCATCAGATCGAGAGTCTCAGTCGAAAGCTTGGGCATCTTGCGTCCACGCTGCGGCGGAAAAAAAAATCGAGACAGTTCCTGCAATGTTTTGACTATGGTGTTGCTTTTCTCCTCAATATTGCCAGTGGTTTCCAGCGAGTCGAATCGATTTTGAAGTTCCGCTTGGAACCTTTCGGAGCCCAAACTGGTTTGGAGCGGCGAAGGTCGGAGAGTAGACTTAATCAAGCGCGTTCTTTCAGCTCTAAAATTGATATTTAGAGTGCCTCGGATAAGTCGGTGATCGCTTCCGGTGTTGAACCTATTGATCACAGAGACATCTCTAAATATGTGCTTCTTATCCGTCATGATAAAGTATATCTCGTTCCTTGTCACCTTATCGGGGCTTTTCCAGGTCCATCTTCTTTGGGGCTTCTTCTTAAAGAAGGAGTTCATTAAGAAAAGCCCCTGGGACTCCAAGAAGTTGACCAACATTTGGCCCCTGTGGTTTCTGTGCCCCAAACCGTAAGGTCCGATTTTCGATTCGTCGCGTTTTTGTACTCCCACTTTAGCGTTGAAGTCCCCCATAACAACGTTGTAGTGAGCCTTAGCGGTACTATTCATAGCCTTAGCTATGTCTTCGTACATCGCTTCGGCTATATCATCAGAGTGTGTCGAGGTCGGCGCATATACCTGCACTATTTTCAGCTTGTACCTATCATTTAGCTTTACTACAAGGTACGCTACCCGTGTCGACACACTACCGATTTCCACAACGTTGTTCACGGAAGTAGAGTAAGTGTCCTGACTCCAGGGTTATCGTGTCCTCCCCCTCTCTACGGACTTCGGATAACCCCAGTATATGCCATTTTATATAACATAACATAACATCACGCCTGTATTTCCCCGAAGAGGTAAGCAGAGGTGTAATAGTACACCCACATTTCGCCATTTATGTTATAGTCCCATGTAATAGGGGGTGAGCCTATTGCCATTAACCGGGCACAAATCCATACTCCGGGCTGCTACTGAAAATTTCCTAATGAAAAAACCCAATGACACTTTGCCCGACCCGGGAATCGAACCCAGGACCCCACGCTCAGCAGTCGCGCTTGCGACCACTAGACCAACGAGGCAGTTCCATTTTATATGACTTAACTCTACTTCAAGCTCGGCGAGGTGATGGTCCAGTCTCAACGTTTTTCCATTATACGCTGCCAGATAAAGTCGTCGGTTTTGATAGCCTGCCGTAACCCTTCCTTATATATTATCTTATCCCTGCCGTAATTCTTCGCACCCCCCGTCCCACCGTTACCACGACCGCTACCGTAGTCGGGAATAGAGGGACCACCGGGAACTGGGGGCCGTTTTTTTGGTTGTGCGTGCATAGGGATGTATGCCCATAGTCACCACGCTGGGCAGGCGGGTTGGTGACCGCAGTGAGTGATGTTGCACGATGTTAGTGCACAGAAGGACGCTGCTGCCCATCCTCCTGATTTCAACCCTTAGTCGCCTTTTACGACACCCATGGGTAGAGGGGGGGTGGTCTATTATTTTTATTTGCCGGATACCACACGGCAAAATGTATGTGTGTATGTAAATAAAGTAGGTTTAATTTATGCTGTACACACAGAAACAATTCTCTCTCTATCGCTTTAGGGTTTGCTGTTAGAAAACTCATTTCTGAGGCTCGCCGATGTACATAAACTTTCCTACTGTAATATAAATGTATATATGTGTGTACAATAAAGAATAAGAATTATTATCGATTTCCTTGCTGAAATAAATTCTTGTCGATTACAATATTTTTAGATAATTACTAGGAGGGTATCTCCTCCAAGGATAAAAAATATCAAGTAATTCATTGTTTTAGGTCGCGACAGCCGTCTTCGTACTTCGTACTCATTGACTTACAACTCACTGTTCCTAGTGAACTATTGACCACAGAGAAAATAATCACTACGTGACAGACGGCCGATATTTTAGTCAATATTTACTCTAACTTCACGGTCAGCAGTAACGTAGTGATTATTTTCTCAAATTTTCTCTGTGCGTCTGTCTGACAACAAGTCTGTAGGTAGCTACGATGAAAGAACTGTGATCAGGGGAATGGCAGAGTCTGCAGTAAAAGATGTGATGTCCGGTTATAGTATTTATTGCAAAAGATAGATATTTAAAATAACGCTTTAACTCTAACAGACAATCATTGACAGACGGTAGTAGACAATCAGTGTTACCATACCTACTAATAAGAAACTCTATAACCATTGGCAATTCAACACACCCCCTCAATGGTTAACTCAGTAACTTGATACAATTTGAAACAAAAATAAAAATAGTACACCCCCTTAACCGTTTCACTCATAATTAAAACAGAAAACAAAAAAAATGTACCAGGCCCCTCAGAAAGTATTGCGAAAAAAAGTTTTTATACATGGGAGACTGGCCAGTTATAATGTTTTTCGAAAATATGATTATTTATAAGTAAAAATAAGTAAGTTCCAATTTCAAAATTTCCCTCCACATTTTTTGCGAGTTAATTCAAAGTATTGTGTCTCACTGAAATATGGATCTGCGCCGGGAACATTTTAGAGCTATGATTTTATACGATTTCAAGTGTCGCCTGAAACCGGATGAATCGTACGATAGACTTCAAATGGCATTCATGGATGAAGGCCCTTCCAAGGCAACCGTGTATCGTTAGTATAACGAATTCAAGCGCGGTCGACCAACTTTGGGGGATGACGAAAGAAGCGGTCGCCCTTTGACGGCTGTTACCGAAGAAAACGTGCTAGCAGTGAAAAATTTAATCCAAGACAATAGGCGAATTACATATCAGGAGATTCAACACATATTGAAGATTGGATCGGGAAGCGTTCACGAGATTCTACACAGCCATCTTCGCGTGAGGAGGATAGTATCACGCTGGGTGCCGCACAACCTCACCGATGCTCAGAAGCAGGCCCGGGTGGAATGGTGCCGTGATATGCTTAACAAATTTGAAGCAGGCTCGTCTCGGCGTGTTTACGACATCGTTACAGGTGATGAGTCCTGGATTTATCAATACGACCCAGAAACCAAGCGCCAGTCGACTGTTTGGGTGTTTCAAAATGAGCCAACGCCTACCAAAGTGAAGCGATCTAGAAGCGGGGGTAAGATTTTGATCGCTAGCTTTTTTAATTTGACTGGCCACTTGGTATCAATTCCCTTACGGGATCAAAGAAGCATTAATGCCGAATGGTATACTACCAAATGTTTGCCAGAAGTTTTCTCTGTTATAAGCAACAAGCGACCAAACACAGGGCTCCGCGGGCTACTGCTCCACCACGACAATGCACCTGCGCACACCGCACTCAAAACGAGGGACTTCCTGGACAGCACGCCAGTCAAACTCCTGGGTCACCCTCCTTACAGCCCTGATCTAGCACCGTGTGACTTCTTTTTATTCCCAAAAATAAAAAATCAGCTCAAAGGGATACAATTTTCGTCGCCGGAAGATGCGCTGGCTGCGTTCGAGCAGGCTGTAAACGAGGTGTCTGCGGCGGACTGGAAAAAGTGTTTTGAAAACTGGTTTAGGCGCATGAATCTTTGTATAGAGGCTGGTGGAAAGTACTTTGAAAAGATTTGATAAAAATATATGTACGTATAGAACAATTTTTTTTAGTTTCGCAAAACTTTCTGAGTGTCCCACGTATATCCACACAGAAAAATAAAAAATTGCTTACCTCATATATAGCATAAACCAAGAGCTAATCGAAACTTTTCAAATTTTATTTTACCTAAAGGCTTGGTTAAAATATCGCTTATTTGCTCATTTGTACACAAATATTTAACTTGTACAATATTCTTGAAAACATTGTCACGAACAAAATGAACCTTAATATCTAAGTGTTTCAGCTTATGATGAAAACTTGGGTTATTACAAACTTTAATGACAGACTGATTGTCTTCATACATAAGAACAGAAACATCCTCAAGTTCAAGATACTTATACATATTTCTTATCCAACATGCTTCTGCAGTTGCCATACTCAATGCTACATACTCTGATTCGGTTGATGACAAAGCGACAGTTGCTTGTTTTCGTGTATTCCAAGTAACCGTGCACCCAAAAATCTTAAAAAGAAAACCACTAGTTGACTTGCGATCACTCTTGTCACCAGCCCAATCCGAGTCTACATAACCAATTATTTTATTTTCTAAGTTATCACTTATGGTAAAAACTAAACAAAGATTAAGAGTACCTTTGATGTACCTAAGAACTCGCTTTAGGGCACACCATAATTCCTCACTTGCACTTGCCTGATATCTACTTAGTAAGCTTATACTTAAGCACAAATCAGGCCTTGAGCATAACATTGCATACATAAGTGATTCTAATACCGTTCTACATCTACTCTCTACTTCTTTACTTTCCGAACAATCCCGTTTTAGTACGCTATGATCAAACTTTAACACTGTATTTTTATCATTGGTTACACTTTCACATCCCTTAGGCAAGGTAATAAATACATCGCCCTCTACTTCCCCGTATAGAAAAGCACTACAAATGTCTAGCTGGTGAAGTTTTAAACCTCTTTTATTACAAAAAGCTAGGAATATCCTTACAGCTGTTAATCTAGCTACTGGGCTATATAATTCAGATAGTGAAACATCTGTTTGTTGGAAACCCCTTGCTACAAGTCTAGCTTTATAAGAAACAATATCTCCTTTTTCATTTTTCTTGCATCTAAATACCCATTTACAGTCTATTACTTTACAATCTTCTGGCTTACTTACGCATGTCCATGTATCATTTTCTATTAGGGCATTAATTTCAGTTTGCATGGCTTCTTTCCATTTTTCACTGTCTTTGCTTGATATTGCCTCACAATATGTTTTTGGATCTTCCTCTTCCATAGCAATCAGAGTCAGATCATAATCTTGAAATCTACTCGTAGCTCTCAGCTCCCTTCTAGGTCTTAAATCATATGATTGTACTATATCACCATCGTACTCAATCGACTCTGCCGAGTGCATGCTGACAGCATCCTCCTCCGGTTCATTTGCACTCTGGTTATCCTCTAAAACAAACTCTGGTTCTGGTTCTTTTTCCTCAGCTTCTTCCAGAGTCTTAATTTGATCAACTTTTTCCTGTATTTGTCCTGAAAGAAATATTATGTCACGATGAACTTCTACTTTTCTTTTATGGTCAAAGTAAACTCGGAACCCTTTAACTTCTTCTCCATAACCGACGAATACACCAATAACATTTTTGTCATCCCATTTTAAACGTTTTTCTTTGGGTACGTAAACCGATACTCGTTTTCCAAACATTTTAAACATGTTCGGATCCATTTTCTTTCCATAGAATGCCTCATAAGGCGTCATGCCCTTTATTGGACTAGGACCTGTTCGATTCAGCGTAAAAGAAGCGGTATTTATTGCCTCTGCCCAAAATTCTTTATGCATATTTTTGATCATTGATCGGGCAGCTTCGACCAACGTACGCATTTCGCGTTCTGCGCGTCCGTTCTGTTGCGGCGTATAAACTACACTTCTTTGATGTGACACTCCATGACGCTCCAAAATAGCCTTCAGCTCTGAATTAACAAATTCTAATCCATTATCTGACCTTGATGTTTTTAGTCTACAACCAGTTTCCCTTTCAGTTTTTGCAATAAATCTCTCAATACACTGCTTCACCTCGGATTTATTTTAAAAAAAATAGACAAATCTGAATCCTGAGTAATCATCTTTTAATAATAGATGTTGTTCATCCATGAAGTTTAATCGTCACTGTCCAGGCAGCTAGTAATTATGTTTAGGTTTTTTATGATGTACCTAAGCAACGGTTGTTAGTTGTCATTGTATGGAAAAATTCTAACTGTACTGTTATTTCTCACTGTATTTAAAATATACCTATATACGCAGTAATTGCACTGGGGATTACATGTTAATATATTTCTACTGTAATCCAATAGGTTATGGGCCCAGAGCAAAGTATTTTTATGCTCTAGGATATTTTATTTGCGTAAATCAACCTCTACCATGACGTCAAGCAGTGTGAGCACTTCGGCCGGCGTATCATTTTCTATTGAGAAACTACGCGGTGTGGAGAATTATGCTACCTGGAAATTCGTCACCAAGATGATCCTCATACATGAGGACTTGTAGGAGGCGGTTGTGGCTGATGCAGAGGTAACGGTAACAGAAAAGGTACAGAACAAGGCGCTTGCGCGAATTTGCTTACTATTACAACCAAACGTTCTGAACCATGTTCGTAATGCCAAGACAGCTCACGAGGCGTGGAGCAATCTTGAGAAGGCTTATGAGGACAAAGGTCTGTGCAGACGCTTAGGACTTCTTCGTTCGTTATTTGGTATAAAATTAGATGCATTCCCTGATATGGAGGCGTATCTTTCGAAGATCGGCGATATCTCACAACAATTACAGGATATTGGTGCCGCCTTAGAAGATGATTTTCTGGCTATAATTATGCTGAGCGGTCTACCTGCTGCTTATGATCCGCTTATTATGGCCATAGAAAACTCCAGCTTGAAACTCACATCTGACATGGTGAGATCAAAATTAACTCAGGAATGCCAGCGCAGAAAGAACACTTCGGAAGAAGATTCGGCAATGTTGTCGAATAATAATAACACCAAGAAGGTTGTGATTTGTCATTTGTGTAAGAAGAAAGGACACTATAAATGGCAATGCAGAGACAAGAAACATAAAGACAACAAAGGTACTACAACTCGCCAACTTGAGAGTACGGGTAGTAAAGAGAAAAGTGGGCTGATAACTGCTATGACAGTGGCAGTCGGCGAAAGAAAATGGGTCATAGATTCCGGAGCTACATCCCATATGACGTCATATGGACACATTTTGGAGAACAAGGAAGACATTGGTTCAAAGGTGGTGACAACTGCGAACAATGATAAAATTGTATCTAATCTAAAAGGGGATGTGTTTGTTAAGGAACGTACTATACGGTTTGAGGATGTTCTAATGCTGCCAGGGTTTATGACTAATTTACTATCGGTGAGTAAGATGTGTAGTAAAGATTGGATTGTTGTTTTTGATAAAAATTGTTGTAAAGTTTATAAGAAAAATGACGTTACTTTAGCTGGTAGTGTATTATTTACAGCACCATTGAAACAGGGTTTATATGTTTTAGATAAAGAGGCAGCAATGGTTCTTGCATCTCCTTCAGATACCTCGAGTGCTTCTAATGCGTTTAATTTATGGCATAGAAGATTAGGTCACTTGAGTGGACCTTTAATGGAAAAGTTAAAAGGTTTGGTAGATGGACTGACATTTGGAGCAGTGAGCAAGGAGCCGTGTGAAGGTTGCTGCAAGGGTAAAGAGAGCGTCAAGAAATTTCCTAAGAAGAAAGGTAAGAGAGCAAAGAAATTGCTTGAACTAGTGCATTCGGATTTAGCGGGCCCGATGGAGGTAGAGTCCTTAGGCGGCAATAGATACTACTTAATTTTCGTTGATGATTTCAGCAGGAAAACGTTTGGGTATCTATTACGATCAAAAACTGAAGTATTTGCTAAATTCAAAGAATTTAAGGCATTAGTAGAGACCCAGACGGGCAATAAGATTAAAAAGTTGCGTAGCGACAATGGTACAGAATACACCCATCTGGAATTCCAAGAATTCCTGAAGAAGCATGGTATTCTGCATCAGAGATCTGTACCGCACACTCCTCAGCAGAACGGAGTGGCGGAGCGTACAATACGCACCATAACCGAAAAGGCAAGATGTATGGTGCACGACGCTGGTCTAGATAAGAGGTTATGGGGAGAAGCCATTGGATGTGCCGTATATCTAAAGAATCGGTCTCCAACTATGGCTCTGGTCAATCAAACTCCTGAAGAAGTCTTCACTGGAGAACGAGTCGATCTGTCGAATCTTCGAGTATTCGGGTCCAGGACTCAGGTTCTCATAAAGGATCATAGTCGGAAGAAGTTTGATCCGAAGACTGTTCCAATGATTATGACTGGGTATGCCAGTAACCAAAAGGCGTACAGGTTCATAGATTTAAAAAAGGACCCAAAAAGAGTAACCATCGCTAGAGACGCAACATTCTTCGAGAATATAACTGAAAAGAAACGACAAACTGTTTCAAGAAACGATTTTGTGGATTTACATCTACAGAATGACATTCCTGGAACTAATCATGAAGTACCAGATTATAGGCCAGATGTCCAAACTGAAGAAGTTTCCAGACCTTGGAGTCCGGTTGTCCAAGTAGATGTAGACCAAGGTACATCTAGTTCAACGGCGGAATCAAACTCCGAGGATAATTTTTTCGACTCTATCGACTCAGAGAGTCCAGTGACAGAGAATTTGCAAGGTCCAGTGAATACAAATGCTCCTGAACCGGCAAGTGATGTGGTTGCTCCTGCTAATCGACGCTACCCAGTTAGAGATAGACGTCCTAAGCGAGAAAAGGACATGGTCTATAACTTTCAACTAGCAGATATCCCTGATCCTGTATCGGTTCAAGATGCCATGGAGCGCTCTGACAAGAATCTGTGGGTGGAAGCGATGAAAGACGAGTACAGTTCTTTGAAGTTAAACAACACCTGGGAGCTGGTTGATCGGCCATTGGACGTGAACGTTGTGAAATCAAAATGGGTTTTCAAACTGAAAGTTGGAGCGGATGGAAGCGTTCAGCGCTATAAGGCTAGACTTGTTGCCAAGGGCTATTCGCAAAAACCTGGTGAAGACTATTTCGAAACTTTTGCGCCAGTAGTCAAGATGTCGCCGATTCGTCTTTTACTAGCGCTGGCAGTTGAGATCGCAAGGTTTGCAAGCTGAAAAAGGCCCTATATGGCCTAAAGCAAGCAGCTCGATGTTGGAACGAAAAAATTCATGCGCATATAGTGAAGATGGGTTTCAAGCGATCGAATTATGATCAATGTGTGTACATCAAGAAAAAAGGAGAAGTTTTTGTAGCAATTGCACTTTACGTGGATGACTTCTATATATTCACAAACCATGCTACTGAAGCTGAAACTGTGAAGCACCTTATTGGGAATTCTTTCAAAATTAAGGATCTTGGAGTAGCAAGGGAATGCCTTGGAATGCGGATTGAGCGGAATGAGGACAAGCAAGAGATCCGACTCTCACAGAAGTCATACATAAACAACATTCTTGAGAAGTACGGTATGAAAGATTGTAAACCAGTTAGTACACCGGTTGAAACGAATCTTCATCTGAAGTCTGGAGCTAAGACTGACAACATGCGGTATCAAGAGATCATAGGATCACTTATGTACCTGGCATGTTGTACGAGACCAGATATATCGTTTGCAGTTACGATGTTGAGTCAATTTAACAACTGCAATGATTCGACTCACATGGCAGCACTGAAGCGTGTGCTGAGGTATCTGAAGGGGACAGTAGATCTATCGCTGTGTTACAAAAGGTGTAACAAGCCTTTAGTTGCTTATACTGATGCCGATTGGGGGAATGGGCCTGATGGGAAATCTTTCTCTGGCTATGCCCTAGTTTTCGGTGGTGCTGCAATAGCTTGGCAGTCTAGGAAACAGCGATGCATTGCATTAAGTACTGCAGAAGCTGAATATATTGCTATTTGTGAGGTGGCTAAGGAAGTGTTGTCTGTAAATGGATTATATGCAGAGTTGACTGAACGAAAGCACCCTATTACAGTATTTAGTGATAGTCAAAGTGCGAGTAAGCTTGTATACACTCCCGCGATAGGAAAACGGTCTAAGCACGTTAATATAAGATACCATTTTGTTCGTGACTTAGCAGAGCAAAGGGTAATTAGCATTGAATATTGTCAGACTGCCCTTATGCCTGCAGATTTATTAACAAAAGGAGTTGCCAGGGTGAAACATGAGTTCTGTGGTGGACAGTTAGGATTAAGTGGGGGTGTTGTTCATCCATGAAGTTTAATCGTCACTGTCCAGGCAGCTAGTAATTATGTTTAGGTTTTTTATGATGTACCTAAGCAACGGTTGTTAGTTGTCATTGTATGGAAAAATTCTAACTGTACTGTTATTTCTCACTGTAATTAAAATATACCTATATACGCAGTAATTCCACTGGGGATTACATGTTAATATATTTCTACTGTAATCCAATAATAGAAAATACCTGGACTTTCCAATAGACAATTGCTCCATGGGACCACAAATATCTGCATGCACTAACTCAAGAATCCCTGAAGCCCGCGAATTACTCAATGGATACGGCATTAAATTTTAAATAAATAAAAAATAAATTTTCGAACTCAAATTACAATTTTCGAAATTTGAAAACTTCTGTCCGGATGAACACATTTGAGTTTTCATGACATTGACAATCAACCTCGAAGGTTCGTTTCGCAAGCACATTTCATAATGTTTATTTTCACGCTCAGCTATAGCTCGTACTTCTCTATTCTTTACAAAAAAACATTGATCATTGTCAGAAACTAGGCGTAAACCTTTGTCGAGCACACAACCCGCAGAGAACAAATTATATTTAAGTTCTGGTACATATAGCACATTTGATAGTACTGTTTTTATGCTTCGCTGGCCGTTCCATGCATAAACAATTACTGTTCCTTTGCCTTTTATGTCCAGAGCATTTCCATTTCCTACTTTCACTTTTCCACAGGTTTCAGTCTCTTTTAACTCTTCAAATAAATCCTTCTTTCCACACATGTGTTCAGAAGCCCCCGTGTCCATATACCAACAGTCTTCACGCCCTGTAACACTTAACCCCACAAATGCATTTATCTCATTTTTATCTTCTGGGTTTTTACCTTCTCGGTTATTTTCCTTTTTCTTCAGAATCACACAGTTCTGCGTTATATGGCCCCTCTTATTACAATAGTAACAACTCCTTGTTTCTCTTCCTTTATTTTTATAACAAAACTTTGCGAAGTGACCTCCTTTGCCACAAATATAGCATTTTCTATCCTCTTTTTGATCATTATTGTTACCTTTCATACTTTTACTTGCCAATGCTACTTCAAGTTCATTCGAGTTTAATCTTTCCTCTTCAATCAATAGCCGTGCTGTCATCTCCTCTATACTTTGCTTCTCCATTGGTACCGACTCCCAAGCCGAGCGAAAATGTTTAAAACGCTCCGGTAGTGCCATGAGTACCTTTGTCATAAACATCTTATCAGATATTGGTTCTTTAGCTTGTCTTAGTTTGTTTTTAATATCTTCAAGACTGGCTAAGAACTTTGACACTGAATTATCTTCAAAACTGGCACAAAAAAATCGCTGCTGCAATAAATGTATGCTGACCTGTGACTCTCTTTCATAAACTGACTTAAGTTTGCTCCACATTTCTTTTGAAGATGTACACGATAATATGTAGGTCATTGGCCCTTCCTCCATTCTCGTAACCATAATCTCTTGTGCTTTAGCATCACCTTTTTGCCATTCTTCTCTGGCATCTGCCTTCTCCGGCTCTAATTTTACTCCATTGACAATATCGAGTAAACCTTTTCCTCTAAGTATGACCTCCGTCTGGAACCTCCAAACTGTTCAGTTTTTTCCTGTCAGCTTCAACCCAAAAATGCTTGTTTTCTCCATGATGACTGTCTGCGTTATCTTTCTTCACTACTACGAGGCTCAACAAGCACAATCAAAAAAATTTTCACAACCTCAAAAAACAAAAGAGACCTCGCACGACAAATCTTTCAATCTTCTATTGCAAGCCTGACATCCCAAAAATATGCTCTGGGCCCATAACCTGTGATCAGGGGAATGGCAGAGTCTGCAGTAAAAGATGTGATGTCCGGTTATAGTATTTATTGCAAAAGATAGATATTTAAAATAACGCTTTAACTCTAACAGACAATCATTGACAGACGGTAGTAGACAATCAGTGTTACCATACCTACTAATAAGAAACTCTATAACCATTGGCAACTCAACAAGAACCTTTATGTAGGTTCTTTCAGGGGGGGGCTTAATGTTGACTGAAAAAATATGATGAATTAGCAACAAGCTAGATGTGTCACCGCTCACCGTGAATAGCGTTACAGTCACTGAGGAATTACAGTCAAATAAGTTCATATTTTGAAGTAAAACTTCTTTAGGCACGCTTGATTTGGGGATTAAGCTGGTGAATGCCACAGATTACTATATTAGTAGCTAGCTAGTGAATGCGTTATGAAAAGTGAGGCGAACGCAGGGGTGGTGCGGGACGCGGGGAACAATGCGCGCGTGACGACCGGCTACGACACAGTGCCGGCAGATGTACGCGCGCCGTGCCGCCATTCCTTTGTTCTCATTAAATAGTATTGAGGGAGATATAAGTTAGTGAAGTTTTACTTCAGTCGTGTGGTCTAATGGCCAAAATTAATATCCAATCTATCCACGATTTACCCTACTAGAGATAGAAATTTGACATATTTTGTATGGAGCCTATGTCAAATTCCTATCTCTAATAGGGCAAATCGTGGACAGATTGGATATTAATTTTGGTCGTAAAGCACACTCGTTTGTTTTTAATCCTTGGATGAGATATCCTCCAAGTATTTTTTTTCTCAGACATTTTAAGCTTTCTATTGCAGCCATATCGAGATATTATGGCATTGGAAATAGTCAACTAAAACTTTATCCAGGGTCTTTTTTCCTCAAATCAAAACCCAACCTCAGTTTCTAAGTCTATGGAGCGTGAATTAAACATAAACTTATTAAACTAGCGTAAAGTACCTCTAATAAGTTTATGGAATTAAAATCAGCCTCCGCTAGGAGTACCTTAGTGTTATGTGAAGACGGCACTGACTGGCACCAAGTGCGCACACCGGCATGCCGCGACAGACTTAATTTTCCCATACAAAAAATTACCTATATCACCCAACTATCGGCCGATAGTTTAGTCTGTTATCTGCGTTGCGACTGCGAAGGCTCTAACAGCAGAGTTTGACATAAAAGAGTGATAAAAGGGTACCTTATCATCAGACATGTTGGTTCTCTTGTTCACCAACATAACTTAATTTAAACTAACTAGATATTCATACATTTTTCTAATAATGAAGTCAAGAAAGAGATAGCAAGAATTTTAGAAGTGTCAAATTAGTTTACGTGTTACACTTTTTCGTTGTAAGTAGATACGTTACGAGATCACGACTAAACTTGTATGGAAAGGAGATGTCCAAAAACGGTTTTTTATTAAGGTGAATGCTAAATCAATTAATCAAAAAATTGTAATTTCGATAAGTTTCATATATTTGGATAGAGGTCTTCAAAACAAGTATTTTACGATAAACTACCTATATATTTTTAAAGACCTCCAATTTTAAGAAAAACTTTTAAAATGAACACACCTTTTTGAATCTAACGCTCCCATGAAGTTAGATGAACGCTCCCTTAACGCTCTGGGCGTCGTCGTACGATAATTCTGAACGCGGCCATAGTAATTTTCCGTGTTGCCATCCACCATCATTAAATAACTTCTTGCTTTTCTTTTAAATTTAATGCAAAAGTTTCTTATTACAATAAAAAAGGTTTAAAATATTTTTTTCAGTTTTTCCAAGATTCTTAATTTTGCTGCTTTTACATCAGTGCTGGTTAGAATTATGTCGGAATAAAATACCAACGTCCATACAAAAAGCGGACACCTTTAATTCAGAAGATTAATTTGACAGCACTAAAATTGTTGCCACCCCTTTCTTGTAGGTATCTACTATCTACTATTAGTAAAATAGAGCGAACAAGACAATCAACACAAATGATTTTTGTATAGGCCTAGGACTTTTTGTAGTAGGTTAGGTAGTACCTGTATTAATTTTAAACCATTTTTTATTCAGGCAGTGCAGTAGCAGTGGTTCATCACTGGGCCACTGTCAAGTATTCGTAACTGTCAAACTCGCACGGGACAGTTATTATATTGGGCAATATTCCTCTAGACGAATTCTCGATGTGTGGGAATAAATAAATAATAATAAAATAAGATTTATTAGCAGTTTAATGTTAAAATATAAATTCTCTCGTAGACTTAATTTATTTGAGCACGTATGCCTTATGTACAAAACACGTTAACAATTTTATCGATATAAATTAACATAACCCTGTATTTGCTGTCGCGCAGTCGGGTAAAAGGTAATGTAATCCCATCATCATCATCATCATTTCAGCCGAAAGACGTCCACTGCTGGACATAGGCCTCCCCCAAGCATCACTATAACGACCGGTCCTGCGCTTTCCGCATCCATATATAATCCGTTATATGGTAGATATTCCACCCTTACGCACGAACCGGTTTGCTAATAGCTTTATCATGCGTACCGCCAAAGAGTGGAATTCCTTGCCGGCGTCAGTGTTTCCCGAGAAGTATAATCTGGTGGTCTTCAAGACTCGAGTGAATAGGTTTTTGCTGGGCAAGCGTGCACTATCGTCGACCGCACCATCGCTTAACATCAGGTGAGGTGGCGGTCAAACGCAAGCCCGTTAAGAATAAAAAAAAAAATATTCATAACTTAGACATTATTTCTACCTATCCTTGGTGATGCTTTCATTACCATTAATTATACTATCGACCTTATGACACGCATTTATTTTATGTTATTGAACACAATACAAAAAAAAAACAAGTCGAGGTGTGCATTTGCATGCATATTTAATTAGTTAATTAAATCAGACATCAAGGCCTATATGAAAATGTATAAAAGTTGTAACTTATAAATATTATTATTAGACGCATTAATTCATACATAGTCAATATTGCATAGACCTACAATTTGTAGTTATTATAATAAAATATGCAGCAGTGCCCAGTGGACGTTTTTCGGCTGAAATGACGATGATGATGATGATGAAATGTATTTTCTTAAAAAAAAACATTATATTTATTGAACCTATAAGTAGAAATAAGTACCTAGTAAATGTTCGTTTACGGGATACCTTATGGTAAAATTGCGGAAATAACTTTTTTAACTCAATAAAGCAATTTGACTTATTTAGGTACAGGTAGGTACTATAATGCCAATCTCCTATAGGTACATATAAACTTTGGTACTATCATCATTATCAGCCTGCACAGCATCACCGTTATCACCAGCAGGAGCACGTGGTGCACGACACGTAGTCTGTGAACACGAAACAAACATTAATTGTAAGAATGGGAAATAACAACCAGTGCTTTAGGACAGGACTATTTATTAATAGAATGCAGATTAAGAATTTCGGAAATAACTATTATGAAATACAAGTAAGTTTTCTTGTATACAATAAAATTCAATGCTGCCATAGTACTGGCTGGACTGAACGAAAAAAATTTAATCGAAATTGTTAATTAATAATTGTGGGTGTACTATTTACACCTCTGCCTACCCCTTCGGGGAAATACAGGCGTGATGATATGTTATGTTGTAAATAAATGACGTTTTATCAGTATCTTTAGTGCGAGTTTGACAGTTTTGAGTTTAAAAAAAAAAATAAAGTTGTCCCAAACTAGCATTTCTCCTATATAGGTACAAACACATATCTCACATGCACAAACATCCAGACCCGTAACAACTATTTGTGGATCACTAATATTTTTCCACGCGGGAATCGAGCCCACAATTTGAATGGCAGAAAATCAATCGCTCAACATTGGTTCGTTTGGTATGCGTTGACTTTCATTCATAAATTAGTAGCTTCTGAGTGCCTAGTGCGAGTTTGACACATACTGCATCGAACGAATGCGTACGACTTTCATTCATAAATCAGTAGCGGCCCTGCCTTTTGGTATACTTACTCTACTCTTTGCGCCCCTGGCGGAAACGAGGAGGAACTACTGATTTATGAATGAAAGTCGTACGCATTCGTTCGATGCAGTATGTATATGCAGTAGTATTGGCTCGAGTATGTGGTAAGTGTCAAACTCGCACTAGGCACTTACGTATCTGCTAGTGACGTTATACTAATTTATGAATGAAAAGCATTGATCCGTTACGAACACTCATGATTTCATGAACACTAAGTATAAGGTATTCGTACGCGTCAAACTCGTACATACTAAGTCCTATTGGACTACAGATTGCTGGTTTACTGTTTTAGACCAGTAAGCCTAGACGCATGTACCAAGATTTGCATGAGAACATAATCGTAAAATGTTGGCGGGGTGAGGGGGAGGACTACGCGCTATGATTGGTCAGCTCAACAATTTGGTGGTAAGATTGGTGCCGCTCGATGACGGAATGGCATACCGATTGACGGCGCGTGGCGGGGCGAATGTTATACAGTGCTACTGCATAAGCTTGGTGACCGGGGGGGGGGGTATAGTTGGCGTGTTTATTGCTGGTGTGTGCTGTGTGTGTACCTGCGCATGTGTGTGCGCGCGCGGGGCAGGTGCTGCTCGCCCTCGCGCAGCAGGTACCGGCGCGTGCCCTTCACGAAGTCAAACACGTGCTCCTCCCAACTGTAACACAAACATATTGTGGGTATTAATGACATATTTTATAGTTTTGTGGAAACTTATAGCGATTTAAACAAAGCCACAAGCAACGCCATAGAGGTGGCCAAATTATACCACATGAATACAGTGTGAAGAAAATAAGAACCATTGACACGAAGAAGAAGAAGCGACTAAAATCAGTTCATATCTCTACTTGATCTGTGGATCAGCTGGTCTGTCTCTGCCCGTGGTGCCTATTGCATGAGGTGACTAATATTTAAGGTTAAATTAAATTAGTTGGCTATACCAGGCCCCTCAGAAAGTATTGCGAAAAAAAGTTTTTATATATGGGAGACTGGCCAGTTATAATGTTTTTCGAAAATATGATTATTTATAAGTAAAAATAAGTAAGTTCCAATTTCAAAATTTCCCTCCACATTTTTTGCGAGTTAATTCAAAGTATTGTGTCTCACTGAAATATGGATCTGCGCCGGGAACATTTTAGAGCTATGATTTTATACGATTTCAAGTGTCGCCTGAAACCGGATGAATCGTACGATAGACTTCAAATGGCATTCATGGATGAAGGCCCTTCCAAGGCAACCGTGTATCGTTGGTATAACGAATTCAAGCGCGGTCGACCAACTTTGGGGGATGACGAAAGAAGCGGTCGCCCTTTGACGGCTGTTACCGAAGAAAACGTGCTAGCAGTGAAAAATTTAATCCAAGACAATAGGCGAATTACATATCAGGAGATTCAACACATATTGAAGATTGGATCGGGAAGCGTTCACGAGATTCTACACAGCCATCTTCGCGTGAGGAGGATAGTATCACGCTGGGTGCCGCACAACCTCACCGATGCTCAGAAGCAGGCCCGGGTGGAATGGTGCCGTGATATGCTTAACAAATTTGAAGCAGGCTCGTCTCGGCGTGTTTACGACATCGTTACAGGTGATGAGTCCTGGATTTATCAATACGACCCAGAAACCAAGCGCCAGTCGACTGTTTGGGTGTTTCAAAATGAGCCAACGCCTACCAAAGTGAAGCGATCTAGAAGCGGGGGTAAGATTTTGATCGCTAGCTTTTTTAATTTGACTGGCCACTTGGTATCAATTCCCTTACGGGATCAAAGAAGCATTAATGCCGAATGGTATACTACCAAATGTTTGCCAGAAGTTTTCTCTGTTATAAGCAACAAGCGACCAAACACAGGGCTCCGCGGGCTACTGCTCCACCACGACAATGCACCTGCGCACACCGCACTCAAAACGAGGGACTTCCTGGACAGCACGCCAGTCAAACTCCTGGGTCACCCTCCTTACAGCCCTGATCTAGCACCGTGTGACTTCTTTTTATTCCCAAAAATAAAAAATCAGCTCAAAGGGATACAATTTTCGTCGCCGGAAGATGCGCTGGCTGCGTTCGAGCAGGCTGTAAACGAGGTGTCTGCGGCGGACTGGAAAAAGTGTTTTGAAAACTGGTTTAGGCGCATGAATCTTTGTATAGAGGCTGGTGGAAAGTACTTTGAAAAGATTTGATAAAAATATATGTACGTATAGAACAATTTTTTTTAGTTTCGCAAAACTTTCTGAGTGTCCCACGTATCTAATGATAATAAAACAAGAAAAGGATTTTTAGATCTCTTATTTTCAAGTCAGCTGATTACGGGGTCAACTATCATGGAATGCGTAACATACATACAAAGTAGTTATATTGAAATAAATACCAGAAACCCTTAGAATACAGAATCTATATTCTAACTTTACTATTCTAAGCAGAAACCACAACACTACAATTGTTTTTAAATACTTATTTTCCTAAAAATACCAAGTTAGTAGATTGCGCATCAGACGGCTGTTGAGTGTTGACCTCGTGATCAGCTGACTTGAAATGATGAGATCTCGGGTGTACGCGGCTCATAGCAGTGTGTGTACTCACCGCACGGTGGTGACGTCCAGGTTGTACAAGTCCCGGTCGGCGCGCGACAGGCGCTGGCGCAGGCACAGCACGTTGCCGGTACTGAAGTGTCGCGGCGCTAGCACGCGGCTCATTGCAGTGTGTGTACTCACCGCACGGTGGTGACGTCCAGGTTGTACACGTCCCGGTCGGCGCGCGACAGGCGCTGGCGCAGGCACCGCACGTTGCCGGTACTGAAGTGTCGCGGCGCCAGCACGCGGCTCATTGCAGTGTGTGTACTCACCGCACGGTGGTGACGTCCAGGTTGTACACGTCCCGGTCGGCGCGCGACAGGCGCTGGCGCAGGCACCGCACGTTGCCGGTACTGAAGTGTCGCGGCGCCAGCACGCGGCTCATAGCGGTGTGTGTACTCACCGCACGGTGGTAACGTCCAGGTTGTACATGTCCCGGTCGGCGCGTGACAGGCGCTGGCGCAGGCGCCGCACGTTGCCGGTACTGAAGTGTCGCGGCGCCAGCACGCGGCTCATAGCAGTGTGTGTACTCACCGCACGGTGGTGACGTCCAGGTTGTACAAGTCCCGGTCGGCGCGCGACAGGCGCTGGTGCAGGCGCCGCACGTTGCCGGTACTGAAGTGTCGCGGCGCCAGCACGCGGCTCATAGCAGTGTGTGTACTCACCGCACGGTGGTGACGTCCAGGTTGTACAAGTCCCGGTCGGCGCGCGACAGGCGCTGGCGCAGGCGCCGCACGTTGCCGGTACTGAAGTGTCGCGGCGCCAGCTTGCGGCTCATAGCAGTGTGTGTACTCACCGCACGGTGGTGACGTCCAGGTTGTACAAGTCCCGTCGGCGCGCGACAGGCGCTGGCGCAGGCGCCGCACGTTGCCGGTACTGAAGTGTCGCGGCGCCAGCACGCGGCTCTTAGCAGTGTGTGTACTCACCGCACGGTGGTGTCGTCCAGGTTGTACAAGTCCCGGTCGGCGCGTGACAGGCGCTGGCGCAGGCGCCGCACGTTGCCGGTACTGAAGTGTCGCGGCGCCAACACGCGGCTCTTAGCAGTGTGTGTACTCACCGCACGGTGGTGACGTCCAGGTTGTACAAGTCCCGGTCGGCGAGCGACAGGCGCTGGCGCAGGTGCCGCACGTTGCCGGTACTGAAGTGTCGCGGCGCCAGCACGCGGCTCATAGCAGTGTGTGTACTCACCGCACGGTGGTGACGTCCAGGTTGTACAAGTCCCGGTCGGCGCGTGACAGGCGCTGGCGCAGGCGCCGCACGTTGCCGGTACTGAAGTGTCGCGGCACCAGCACGCGGCTCATAGCAGTGTGTGTACTCACCGCACGGTGGTGACGTCCAGGTTGTACAAGTCCCGGTCGGCGCGCGACAGGCGCTGGCGCAGGCGCCGCACGTTGCCGGTACTGAAGTGTCGCGGCGCCAGCACGCGGCTCATAGCAGTGTGTGTACTCACCGCACGGTGGTGACGTCCAGGTTGTACAAGTCCCGGTCGGCGCGTGACAGGCGCTGGCGCAGGCGCCGCACGTTGCCGGTACTGAAGTGTCGCGGCACCAGCACGCGGCTCATAGCAGTGTGTGTACTCACCGCACGGTGGTGACGTCCAGGTTGTACAAGTCCCGGTCGGCGCGCGACAGGCGCTGGCGCAGGCGCCGCACGTTGCCGGTACTGAAGTGTCGCGGCGCCAGCACGCGGCTCTTAGCAGTGTGTGTACTCACCGCACGGTGGTGACGTCCAGGTTGTACAAGTCCCGGTCGGCGCGCGACAGGCGCTGGCGCAGGCGCCGCACGTTGCCGGTACTGAAGTGTCGCGGCGCCAGCACGCGGCTCATAGCAGTGTGTGTACTCACCGCACGGCGGTGACGTCCAGGTTGTACAAGTCCCGGTCGGCGCGCGACAGGCGCTGGCGCAGGCGCCACACGTTGCCGGTACTGAAGTGCCACTCGCGCGTCGCGAACAGCGCCAGCACGCGGCTCATAGCAGTGTGTGTACTCACCGCACGGTGGTGACGTCCAGGTTGTACAAGTCCCGGTCGGCGCGCGACAGGCGCTGGCGCAGGCGCCGCACGTTGCCGGTACTGAAGTGCCACTCGCGCGTCGCGAACAGCGCCAGCACGCGGCTCATGGCGCGCAGCCGCCCGCTGGCCGTGGCCAGGCTCACTCTGCAGCAAGCGATGCACAACACATTAGTTTAATGTCGTGTGGAGTTAGCAACGAGCATGCAGCCCACTGCGCGCACACGCTCGCCGGCGGCGGGGGCTAGGCTAAATCCTTGAAATAGCAACAGATAGCAATGTAATTTTTTTGTTGTCGCATGCTATTAGCACAGATAATATAATACTATAGTAAATTACACCTATCTCGGGGTAACATCTGCGAAAAAAAAACAAATAAAAAAAAAACCGAGCGCGGGCATTAGTTAAATGTCGTGAGCGCGGAAATACAAATTACAAAGTAGTATTACTCCTTCACCTGAATAAATAACCCTCGTATATATCTTGGAAGTAAAACAGTTGTGCGCGGTTTTTATTCGTGTGAATTAAACAATAATCCCCATTGGGTGAGCCTCAGATGGGGTGAGCGTTGCTATAAATATTATAAGTCAGGTTATACTGTGTAATTTACGGGAAAATATAGCTGGTATTCTTTTGGCTATATTATTACTGTGTTATTAATTTCAGGTGTAAATTTATTGTGGTGAAAAATGTTCGTCATAATTAATATAATTATGTATAATTTCTCTAGAATTAATTATTTTTATCTCTGCTCCAGCAGTAGGCTACATGTCCGTCGCGGTTACTGGGATGTTGCAGTCAGTAGTGGAAATTAGGACATTACGAATAATGCCTAATCTCTATTCCAGGGTTCCTATCTACAGATTCCAACCTATGGTTTCCATCTTACGGATTCCATCAATTCATGCGAACGTATTCGTCTTTTCTTCAGCGTCTCTTCTAAGCGCAGAGCTACGGTACCATCTACGTGGTACCGAGTCTACGGGGTCGGTGCTATGTACCGGCTCTTCTGCTGCCGCGGGGTGTCTACAACCCTGCGAGCTGCCCTACACACCGACTGAGAAGAACGCGTACAACGAAAAACGAGTACTGCCATCTGCAACTGCCTTCTACAACAGATGAGTAAATCGTCTTTGCGGACTAGGAAAACACGCGCTCGCTAGAATTAACTCACGCTGGCTCTGCCGATGACTAGCCGTTGATACTGGTAAAAAAAAATGATTGTGTATTTCAAAGCAAGAATTTTATAATAAAACAAGTTTAACCGGCACATTGCTCGCAGAACGGATGGCCGATGGGGCAGTAAAGTTCTGGAGTGGCGACCGCGTACTGGAAGGCGCAGCGTGGGTAGGCCCCCCACAAGGTGGACCGACGACCTGGTGAAGGTCGCGGGAATCCGCTGGATGCGGAAGGCACAGGACCGGTCGTTGTGGCGATGTTTGGGGGAGGCCTATGTCCAGCAGTGGACGTCTTTCGGCTGAAATGATGATGATGATGATGAACCGGATTACAGGTCGCAGGAAGACCACGAACGCTGCAAAGCTTTCGAAACGTCAGGTAAACCAATTTAAACAATATACGCGATGTAATCCGGTTAAATTTGTTTTTGTAGTGTTCGTGAAAACCTAAGAAATTATTACAAGAATTTTATTTTAAATTAGTTTATTCTACCACCTTTACTACCTATATATTAAGTGACAAGCTAGCTCCTACTACTAAGAGCCACTGAATTTTTTTTTTATATTTTTTTTATATTATATTTGATTGCAATATAACATATGTATAATTTACACTGTCATCAAATTAAGGACATTTTCGAGAAGATTGTTTACAAATTGAATTGACCCGGACGTCATCGTTGGCCGCAGCCCTATTATTACAGACACATTTGGCGCGTATAGAAATGCCATATTTTTGTATGTAAGAGCAGTAGGCACTTAAATCAATGCAGATATATAGAATGTCTGGGGTGTGCCTGAGCGTAAGTTTTGGGGGACACAAATTTCAAATCTTGCTCTGGGCACTCATGACCCTTAGCTACCACAAGAACATGCGGATCAAAAGTATTTGTACGCCCCCAGTGGCAAAACATTGTAGCTGCTATACCTACTATTTAAACATCTTACATGCATGTGCTTTCACATTGTATTGTATACTCATGTTTTAAGCAAATAAAATTTTCATTCATTCATTCATTCATCATTACATTTGTATTTATTATTCGTATTGTGACACTCGGATGAGGTTTTAACTAAAACTAACTAGTAGCACAGTAACAGTTCCATAACAGTTCCTTAGGCAGAAATATCCTTCTGAGGCACTCACTTCAAGTGGAGGCCGCACAGCCTGGCCACGCAGTGCGCCACGAACAGCGGCCCCGTCTGCAGCACCAGCTCCAGCGTCTTGAACGCGAACCTGTTCAGCGCAATCATCACTATAGCGAGAGGACATGCTTCCACTAGCCTACCAGAAACAACACGCAATACGCACATCAGAGTGCTTCACTAAATTAGTTAGTGTGTTTGTAGTCCGCCGACCCACAACAACAGTACAATACAATACAATAGGAGTCTCATAACATCAGTGGCGGATTTACACATTTGCCGCCAGTAGGCTATTTATTTTTATTTATTAAATTTATGCACACACAGATAAATAAAATTAAAATACATAGAAATGAATAGTACAAAGGCACTGCTTATTTCTATAAGAAATTTCTTCCAGCAGACCTGCGAGAGGAAAATTTGAAGCAAAGAGATGTAGACACAGTGTGTCAAGTAATACTAATAAATATACATACCTACATATATATATATACTCATACATAAACTAATATATAACGTAAAATAAATATGGTATAAAAAAATAAACATAGTCTAGGTATACCTACACAATATCAAAATAGAAATCATAATACATTACATAATTACGTACAACCTATGTGGATGAGGAAAGATAATGCTCTTTTACACGTTTTTTGACGGTGGAAACAGTTTTACAGTCGCGTATCACGGGCGGAAGCGAGTTCCACAACCTAACCGCGTGCACAGATAAGGAGTAGGAGTAGAAGTCAGTTTTATGGGATGGAAAATTGAGGATGGTTTTAAGATGCGACCTGCAGGGTGCGTAAGGAGGACGAGTGTAGGAAAAGCGTTCCCGCAGGTATGATGGGGATGTCGGATTATGTAGAATATTAAAAAGGAGACACAATATCCGAGTGTTCCTGCGAAGACGAATAGGGAGCCACTTTTGCGAAAATCAGAGACGTGGTCGTACTTTCTAAGATTGAAGACAAAACGGATACACAAATTTTGCAACCTCTCAAGTTTATTTAAAAGCTCCTCAGTGGCATCCAGATAGCAGGCGTCAGCATAGTCTATAATGGGCTGTATGAGAGTTTGGGCCAGGGAAATTTTAGTTTTTAAGGGCAAAAAGCTCTGGAGGCATCTGAGTGAATGAAATGTGAAATGCACCTTCCTACTAACGGCAGCTACCTGAGCATTCCACGATAGGTTGCAGTCAAAAATAACTCCTAAATTTTTAGCAATTTGGCAATTTGAATGCCATCAAGAATCAGTGGTCTTAGAGTTGCAATGTTAAGTCTACTACGGAAGACCCTGCTACCAATGATCATGGCCTGTGATTTACTAGGGTTAATGCGTAGGCCAAAAGACCTAGCCCAGATACTTATGCAATCCAGGTCACGATTCATAGCAGCAATGGCCGATTCCGCTTCGGTCACAGGAAAATGCGCGTAAAGCTGCAAATCGTCTGCGTAGAGATGAAAGTTAGATGAGATGACTTTGTTGACAGAGTTTATGAAGATAGAGAAAAGAAGAGGAGAGAGGACGCCAGGCTATTCAAATTTTGCCGCCCCTACCGACGTTTATAATTGTCAGTTCCTAAACTATTGTTACAATCCAACGATTTAGTTAAGATTGCACACAGGGGCGGCCCTAGCAAGTTTTTCAGGCGACTGTTTTACCTTATATTAACGTAATTAATTTGGAAAGTGATGTAGATCTTTTTGCAGCTGAGTGTGCAAGAACATCGAGTACCCAAAGGTGTAATAACAGCGCGTACCCAAAAGTGTAATAACTGAGCGAGCGAAGCGAGCGAAGCGAGCGCGAAAATTTTAATTAAAATTTAGGTTTTATTGTGTTATATATTATTTGATATTTTATGTAAAACTTTTTATAAATAAAAATAAATTTGGGCCAAAATTTGCCGCCCCTAAAATCTGCCGCCTTAGGCTTCAGCCTACTCAGCCTGCTGGTAAATCCGCCACTGCATAACATGCGACCGATAGATGTACGCATTTGACTAATATTTAGATCTAATGTAGGTCACCACTATTCGGCACTCGAAAACTTGAAATCAGTTTCGACCACTTATGTGAGCCGTGAATAATTTTGCGTTGGTGAACAGCCAATAGCCACCTTGGTAGGGCCAATCGGATTGTAGTATCCCTATTCCTCGTACCTTGGCTAGTTGACAGAATTAATTGCACGCTTTACATTCAACAATAGGCGTCTATTGGGCTGGCCGTGGCCAGCGATGGGTCAGTACCGGGCAGCTATGCCTACGTGTGCTGCGGACCTGTTCTTGATGCCCAGCGTGTTGGGGTAGTACAGCGCGCGGTCGAGCGGGTGCAGTCGCACGGCGCGCAGCATGGCGGCGCGGAACTGGCGCCACGTGATGGGGTTCTCCTGGGAGCACGAGTTGTACACGCGGACCTCCTGCAACCTGCCCGTTCACGAAACACGATTAAAAATACTCCTTTTTCGTTCAAATACATTGATAATATCCTACGAGTAAGTGTCTGCACTGGTGTGCATTGATTTGGTTTAAATGTTTGGCTACACTGTTGAAGTGTCCTCCTAGGTGGGTAGGTCTACCATGCATTATAAATTTTAAATTGGTCATTTAGAGCAAAAGAGGACCCCATGGCTTTTTTTATGTGACTGCGAAATATGAGGATTTACTTTTGAATACACAAAAAAAAGCAGGGTCCTGAGTCCCCGCTGATACAATTAAAAACATAAACATAGTCAGGTATACCTGTCAGTGGCGATCTCCCAGGCCACCGCCAGCATGGTGTCTATGGTGATGTCTACGGGCACCAGGTCGGCGCGCGACGCCGGGTCCAGGTTGAAGGCACGCAGCAAACCCTTGCCACAGCCCACAATGACGCCGCTGGGCCCCGCCAGGCTCTCGATCCAGCCGGGGAATGGGTGCCGGTGGGACGACACCACTGCGTAAAACAGCAAGCGTCATCACAAGTCAAATTGAAACTGTCACTTATTTAATGAAGGTCCTTTACCGCTTTGCATCGTCAGAGCCTGACGACCTTCAAGTTTTCTGGAACCGTGCAACTAAATTCTCAAACACTTGTTTCGTGCGGGAATACTAACTGCCTGCGGGAATATTTGTTCCGTGTGGGAATCGAAATCGACCCTTAAAGACAATCCTTCACCGACTGTGCCAAGCCAAGTGTCGACAAGTCAATAAATAACCTGTAGAAGCTAGGCCACAGAGGGCAGCGGCGTCGTTAAGACTCAACATTGGAAGCTCACCTATGGAGGGTCTGACGATGGCCAGGGCGTAGTGGCGGTTGCGGCGCTGCTCCAGCACGGACTCTGCCACCGCCTTCGAGAACACGTACGTGTTGGGCTTCGGGTGTATGTACCTGGCGAGCGAGGACAGGAGGCAGTCGTTACATGCTCGTATAGAACGTGGGTCTCCGTAGAGTGCACATATGAAATTGGGGGAAACTAAAATTTTACTGAAAGATTTGTTATGTCACGCTAAAATTTGCGTTATTAACCATACAGAACATTGAATATACGGACATAGAGTTGTCATCTGACCGCACCTTTAAGCGCCATCTGGTGGGTAACGTCAAAGTGACAGCAGCGCGGGGTACACGCGCTCCTCGATGTGCTGCTGCAGGTGTTCACTGTAGCAGCACGTACCTGGCAGTGATATCGTCGAGTAGTTCGGGCGGCAGCGCGTCCAGCAGCGCGTGCAGGCTGGCGAGGCGCGCCGGCGCGGGGTACACGTGCTCCTCGATGTGCTGCTGCAGGTGTTCACTGTAGCAGCACGTACCTGGCAGTGATATCGTCGAGTAGTTCGGGCGGCAGCGCGTCCAGCAGCGCGTGCAGGCTGGCGAGGCGCGCCGGCGCGGGGTACACGCGCTCCTCGATGTGCTGCTGCAGGTGTTCACTGTAGCAGCACGTACCTGGCAGTGATATCGTCGAGTAGTTCGGGCGGCAGCGCGTCCAGCAGCGCGTGCAGGCTGGCGAGGCGCGCCGGCGCGGGGTACACGCGCTCCTCGATGTGCTGCTGCAGGTGTTCACTGTAGCAGCACGTACCTGGCAGTGATATCGTCGAGTAGTTCGGGCGGCAGCGCGTCCAGCAGCGCGTGCAGGCTGGCGAGGCGCGCCGGCGCGGGGTACACGCGCTTCTCGATGTGCTGCTGCAGGTGTTCACTGTAGCAGCACGTACCTGGCAGTGATATCGTCGAGTAGTTCGGGCGGCAGCGCGTCCAGCAGCGCGTGCAGGCTGGCGAGGCGCGCCGGCGCGGGGTACACGTGCTCCTCGATGTGCTGCTGCAGGTGTTCACTGTAGCAGCACGTACCTGGCAGTGATATCGTCGAGTAGTTCGGGCGGCAGCGCGTCCAGCAGCGCGTGCAGGCTGGCGAGGCGCGCCGGCGCGGGGTACACGTGCTCCTCGATGTGCTGCTGCAGGTGTTCACTGTAGCAGCACGTACCTGGCAGTGATATCGTCGAGTAGTTCGGGCGGCAGCGCGTCCAGCAGCGCGTGCAGGCTGGCGAGGCGCGCCGGCGCGGGGTACACGCGCTCCTCGATGTGCTGCTGCAGGTGTTCACTGTAGCAGCACGTACCTGGCAGTGATATCGTCGAGTAGTTCGGGCGGCAGCGCGTCCAGCAGCGCGTGCAGGCTGGCGAGGCGCGCCGGCGCGGGGTACACGCGCTCCTCGATGTGCTGCTGCAGGTGTTCACTGTAGCAGCACGTACCTGGCAGTGATATCGTCGAGTAGTTCGGGCGGCAGCGCGTCCAGCAGCGCGTGCAGGCTGGCGAGGCGCGCCGGCGCGGGGTACACGCGCTCCTCGATGTGCTGCTGCAGGTGTTCACTGTAGCAGCACGTACCTGGCAGTGATATCGTCGAGTAGTTCGGGCGGCAGCGCGTCCAGCAGCGCGTGCAGGCTGGCGAGGCGCGCCGGCGCGGGGTACACGCGCTCCTCGATGTGCTGCTGCAGGTGTTCACTGTAGCAGCACGTACCTGGCAGTGATATCGTCGAGTAGTTCGGGCGGCAGCGCGTCCAGCAGCGCGTGCAGGCTGGCTAGGCGCGCCGGCGCGGGGTACACGCGCTCCTCGATGTGCTGCTGCAGGTGTTCACTGTAGCAGCACGTACCTGGCAGTGATATCGTCGAGTAGTTCGGGCGGCAGCGCGTCCAGCAGCGCGTGCAGGCTGGCGAGGCGCGCCGGCGCGGGGTACACGCGCTCCTCGATGTGCTGCTGCAGGTGTTCACTGTAGCAGCACGTACCTGGCAGTGATATCGTCGAGTAGTTCGGGCGGCAGCGCGTCCAACAGCGCGTGCAGGCTGGCTAGGCGCGCCGGCGCGGGGTACACGCGCTCCTCGATGTGCTGCTGCAGGTGTTCACTGTAGCAGCACGTACCTGGCAGTGATATCGTCGAGTAGTTCGGGCGGCAGCGCGTCCAGCAGCGCGTGCAGGCTGGCGAGGCGCGCCGGCGCGGGGTACACGCGCTCCTCGATGTGCTGCTGCAGGTGTTCACTGTAGCAGCACGTACCTGGCAGTGATATCGTCGAGTAGTTCGGGCGGCAGCGCGTCCAGCAGCGCGTGCAGGCTGGCGAGGCGCGCCGGCGCGGGGTACACGCGCTCCTCGATGTGCTGCTGCAGGTGTTCACAGTAGCAGCACGTACCTGGCAGTGATATCGTCGAGTAGTTCGGGCGGCAGCGCGTCCAGCAGCGCGTGCAGGCTGGCGAGGCGCGCCGGCGCGGGGTACACGCGCTCCTCGATGTGCTGCTGCTCCGCGTTGCTGTAGGCTGTGGACACGTGCACCAGGGCCTGCAGGACAGAAGTGGTTTTTGTGAAAAGTAACGCAATAGTTACTTACAATATACACCAAGAAACAGGAAATGGGGACGTTATACCACACCCCGGACATTCCATACAACCGCGTTGATTTAAGTACCTTTTTTGTCGTGGGGATACTCCTCATTGACGCACTCCGCCGGGGAAGACGGAGCCAGTGTCGGACTCTTACCGACTAGAAACCACCACGGTGTTCCTCTAACTACCCTTGGCTGGGGGTGTGGGAACCTACGCCGAACCATCTCCGGCAGGTCCCGGCTCGCCAGGTAGGTGAGTCCCTTATCCCCGTGTGACAACCACATCGACCGCACCCTCCTCTTGACTGGCGCGCGCAGAACACAACGTGCCACCGTCACGGGCCTTGACTGGTCGGACGGCGGGCCACCCCAGTCCGCCGCCCGCAGGCCCACATCTAGGGTGGCTGAAGGCTGACGAACGCCCTGGTCTATTCGCAGGTGATGACCTGGGCTGACGCCTAGTGGTTGTCACCTGCGGATGGGAAGAGAGTTCTTCGCCTCTTGAACCCTCGCCGCCGCCTCCTTTGCAAGCATTAAACGGGCTCTGTTGGCGCTCTAATTTGGCTCGGCCATCTTGCGCGATCTGTCATAACTGGCAAGCCTCCAAGGTCACGTCAAGGTCACTCAAAGTCACGTACGAATTTGTTGCGACCCTAACAACATTAGCATCATAGCAACATTTAAAACGGCGGGAATAACAATATTTAAAAATAAATAACGAATCATTTTGCATATCAAATATTACTAAATAATTAAAAAATGCCTTAAAATGACACGAACCATGGGCAACTAAATTGTAAACAGCCATATTCCGGCCGATCCCGGAAGCCGCCATTTTCGTACTACGTCATCGAATCCGGAATACGTGACCTTGCCAGTATAGAGGCTATTGCGATTTTGCAACCGCGTTTTATTTTTATTTTTTATTAATGTTTCACAAATCGGACAACACAATAATCACTTGTACATTGAAACATCTTATACATAAGAAATAAATTGCATGCCCTAAAATAGTGAACACAGCATGCATTAAAATAATGAGTTCAGCAATTCAGATTTACTAAATGTTAATTAAATTATTAACAAAATAAAACAAAAGAGCCATACGTACGTACGTACGAGCGTTACGTATTAGTCGTAGTTTATAAGTTAGGTTTAGGGAAACTAACGGGATTCTCCGCCACCCGCCCGTTTAGGCAGTTAGGGCACAAATCTTGGGTGCCAATCTGCGAGAGTCCATTCGAGAAAAAAAACAAAAAAAAAAGCGTACGCGGGCTCATTGAGCTGAGCGCGGAAATACAAAGCGTATATATCTTGGAAGTAAAACAGTTGTGTGCGGTTTTTATTCGTGTGAATTAAACAATAATCCCCATTGGGTGAGCGTTGCTATACATATTATTAGTCAGGTTATACTGTGTAATTTACAGGAAACTATAGTTGATATTCTTTTGGCTATATTATTACTAGGTATGTGTTATTAATTTCAGGTGAAATGTTCATCAAATCAAATCAATAAATAATCATAATTAATTTCTTGTATTTTCGTAAAGAAAATAATAGTAATTATTTTATTATTTTAACGCATTTACGCATGAGAAGCAAGCAAGCAAGTTTTTAAAAATCGTTAAAATAACAGTAGATTTTTCATTACTATAAATCCAGTACCGAGTCTTGCCTGCTGTAAAATTGTTTAATTAGTAATCTAGTAATTTTATATGTAGTGTACTAGCTTACATCATTAGATATTTTAATTATTTTTGTAGCTTCTATCTAATCATTCCTTTGTATTGTATAACACTGACTAGGCCGTCTCATCTCCATAGCCCATTAATGAGAGGATCTCTGCTCCAGCAGTAGGCTACATGTCCGTCGCGGTTACTGGGATGTTGCAGTCAGTAGTGGAAATAAGGACATTATGAAAAATGCCTAATCTCTATTCCAGGGTTCCTATCTACGGATTCCAACCTATTCATGCGAACGTATTCGTCTCTTCTTCAGCGTCTCTTCTAAGTGCAGCGCTACGGTACCATCTACCTACGTGGAACCGAGTCTACGGGATCGGAGCTACATACCGGCTCTTCTGCTGTACTGCTTCTGCTGCCGCGGGGTGTCTACAACCCTGCGAGCTGCCCTACACACCGACTGAGAAGAACGCATACAACGAACAACGAGTACTGCCATCTGCAACTGTCTTCTACAACAGATGAGTAAATCTTCTTTGCAGACTAGATAAAACACCCGCTCGCTTCTTCTTCTTCAAAAAATTAAAATAAAAAGAGGTGCATTAAAAGAGCCTCCGCGAGTGACGATATTTAATTGATCGTCCGGCGCACCCTGGGCAGTTAGCCCCGCTACCAACCTGATGACTGACTAATCTTTTGCCCACGGCATGAGCTATTATCATATGTAGCTCATGTCGACACGATAAAAGAAGAAGAAGAATACTGTTTTTTTTTAATATTGTGTATCTCAAACCAATAATTTTATTTAACTAGTTTATTATACCATCTGTATTATAAAATAAGTGACAAGCTAGCTCCAACTACTAAGAGCCGCTGTCATAGGAGAGAGATGGCGACGTTCGTCCTGTTTCACTCCATCCCCTTCTCAGAACTGAATCATGATAGCTCTAACACTTTAGAGGAAAGCCCCAGGCAAAGGCGAATAGGTTTCACCAAGATGGCGTGGCTGTGAAGCAGAGCGCACAGCTCGGCCCCCCCCCCGTGTGGTACGTACCTCCAGCTTGGGCAGCTGGTCGCAGAGGTCCATGAGCGCGACCACTGACGTCACGTTGTGGTGCAGCGCCGTGCCCAGCGGCTCCCAGAACTTGACCGTCGCTGCGCTGTGGAACACCACCGACACCTGACACACACACACACACACTAATTACAGTTAACCCTGGCAGAAGATCAGTATGTCTAGTGCGAGTTTGACAGTATCAATACTTTCATCGAATTCGATCTAATTTATGAATGAAAGTCATCGAATTCGATGGAAGTATTGATTTGATAACTGTTAAACTCGTATTAGGGGAACTCGTGGCCGAGCACGCACTACCACACTAGATATTATTTTAGACAGATCAAGTGAATGATAATAGTGCGGGACACATCACATCACGGTGTTGGTTCTTGTGGAAATCATTCCGGATTATCTTAAGTATAAGACTTTAGATAATAGTGCGGGACACATCACATCACGGTGTTGGTTCTTGTGGAAATCATTCCGGATTATCTTAAGTATAAGACTTTAGATAATAGTGCGGGACACATCACATCACGGTGTTGGTTCTTGTGGAAATCATTCCGGATTATCTTGAGTATAAGACTTTAGATAATAGTGCGGGACACATCACATCACGGTGTTGGTTCTTGTGGAAATCATTCCGGATTATCTTAAGTATAAGACTTTAGATAATAGTGCGGGACACATCACATCACATCACGGTGTTGGTTCTTGTGGAAATCATTCCGGATTATCTTAAGTATAAGACTTTAGATAATAGTGCGGGACACATCACATCACGGTGTTGGTTCTTGTGGAAATCATTCCGGATTATCTTAAGTATAAGACTTTAGATAATAGTGCGGGACACATCACATCACGGTGTTGGTTCTTGTGGAAATCATTCCGGATTATCTTAAGTATAAGACTTTAGATAATAGTGCGGGACACATCACATCACGGTGTTGGTTCTTGTGGAAATCATTCCGGATTATCTTAAGTATAAGACTTTAGATAATAGTGCGGGACACATCACATCACGGTGTTGGTTCTTGTGGAAATCATTCCGGATTATCTTGAGTATAAGACTTTAGATAATAGTGCGGGACACATCACATCACGGTGTTGGTTCTTGTGGAAATCATTCCGGATTATCTTAAGTATAAGACTTTAGATAATAGTGCGGGACACATCACATCACATCACGGTGTTGGTTCTTGTGGAAATCATTCCGGATTATCTTAAGTATAAGACTTTAGATAATAGTGCGGGACACATCACATCACATCACGGTGTTGGTTCTTGTGGAAATCATTCCGGATTATCTTAAGTATAAGACTTTAGATAATAGTGCGGGACACATCACATCACATCACAGTGTTGGTTCTTGTGGAAATCATTCCGGATTATCTTAAGTATAAGACTTTAGATAATAGTGCGGGACACATCACATCACATCACGGTGTTGGTTCTTGTGGAAATCATTCCGGATTATCTTAAGTATAAGACTTTAGATAATAGTGCGGGACACATCACATCACATCACGGTGTTGGTTCTTGTGGAAATCATTCCGGATTATCTTAAGTATAAGACTTTAGATAATAGTGCGGGACACATCACATCACATCACGGTGTTGGTTCTTGTGGAAATCATTCCGGATTATCTTAAGTATAAGACTTTAGATAATAGTGCGGGACACATCACATCACATCACGGTGTTGGTTCTTGTGGAAATCATTCCGGATTATCTTAAGTATAAGACTTTAGATAATAGTGCGGGACACATCACATCACATCACGGTGTTGGTTCTTGTGGAAATCATTCCGGATTATCTTAAGTATAAGACTTTAGATAATAGTGCGGGACACATCACATCACGGTGTTGGTTCTTGTGGAAATCATTCCGGATTATCTTAAGTATAAGACTTTAGATAATAGTGCGGGACACATCACATCACGGTGTTGGTTCTTGTGGAAATCATTCCGGATTATCTTAAGTATAAGACTTTAGATAATAGTGCGGGACACATCACATCACGGTGTTGGTTCTTGTGGAAATCATTCCGGATTATCTTAAGTATAAGACTTTAGATAATAGTGCGGGACACATCACATCACGGTGTTGGTTCTTGTGGAAATCATTCCGGATTATCTTAAGTATAAGACTTTAGATAATAGTGCGGGACACATCACATCACGGTGTTGGTTCTTGTGGAAATCATTCCGGATTATCTTAAGTATAAGACTTTAGATAATAGTGCGGGACACATCACATCACGGTGTTGGTTCTTGTGGAAATCATTCCGGATTATCTTAAGTATAAGACTTTAGACAATAGTGCGGGACACATCACATCACGGTGTTGGTTCTTGTGGAAATCATTCCGGATTATCTTAAGTATAAGACTTTAGATAATAATGCGGGACACATCACATCACGGTGTTGGTTCTTGTGGAAATCATTCCGGATTATCTTAAGTATAAGACTTTAGATAATAGTGCGGGACACATCACATCACGGTGTTGGTTCTTGTGGAAATCATTCCGGATTATCTTAAGTATAAGACTTTAGATAATAGTGCGGGACACATCACATCACGGTGTTGGTTCTTGTGGAAATCATTCCGGATTATCTTAAGTATAAGACTTTAGATAATAGTGCGGGACACATCACATCACGGTGTTGGTTCTTGTGGAAATCATTCCGGATTATCTTAAGTATAAGACTTTAGATAATAGTGCGGGACACATCACATCACGGTGTTGGTTCTTGTGGAAATCATTCCGGATTATCTTAAGTATAAGACTTTAGATAATAGTGCGGGACACATCACATCACGGTGTTGGTTCTTGTGGAAATCATTCCGGATTATCTTAAGTATAAGACTTTAGATAATAGTGCGGGACACATCACATCACGGTGTTGGTTCTTGTGGAAATCATTCCGGATTATCTTAAGTATAAGACTTTAGATAATAGTGCGGGACACATCACATCACGGTGTTGGTTCTTGTGGAAATCATTCCGGATTATCTTAAGTATAAGACTTTAGATAATAGTGCGGGACACATCACATCACATCACGGTGTTGGTTCTTGTGGAAATCATTCCGGATTATCTTAAGTATAAGACTTTAGATAATAGTGCGGGACACATCACATCACGGTGTTGGTTCTTGTGGAAATCATTCCGGATTATCTTAAGTATAAGACTTTAGATAATAGTGCGGGACACATCACATCACGGTGTTGGTTCTTGTGGAAATCATTCCGGATTATCTTAAGTATAAGACTTTAGATAATAGTGCGGGACACATCACGGTGTTGGTTCTTGTGGAAATCATTCCGGATTATCTTAAGTATAAGACTTTAGATAATAGTGCGGGACACATCACATCACGGTGTTGGTTCTTGTGGAAATCATTCCGGATTATCTTAAGTATAAGACTTTAGATAATAGTGCGGGACACATCACATCACATCACGGTGTTGGTTCTTGTGGAAATCATTCCGGATTATCTTAAGTATAAGACTTTAGATAATAGTGCGGGACACATCACATCACATCACGGTGTTGGTTCTTGTGGAAATCATTCCGGATTATCTTAAGTATAAGACTTTAGATAATAGTGCGGGACACATCACATCACGGTGTTGGTTCTTGTGGAAATCATTCCGGATTATCTTAAGTATAAGACTTTAGATAATAGTGCGGGACACATCACATCACATCACGGTGTTGGTTCTTGTGGAAATCATTCCGGATTATCTTGAGTATAAGACTTTAGATAATAGTGCGGGACACATCACATCACATCACGGTGTTGGTTCTTGTGGAAATCATTCCGGATTATCTTAAGTATAAGACTTTAGATAATAGTGCGGGACACATCACATCACGGTGTTGGTTCTTGTGGAAATCATTCCGGATTATCTTAAGTATAAGACTTTAGATAATAGTGCGGGACACATCACATCACGGTGTTCGTTCTTGTGGAAATCATTCCGGATTATCTTAAGTATAAGACTTTAGATAATAGTGCGGGACACATCACATCACGGTGTTGGTTCTTGTGGAAATCATTCCGGATTATCTTAAGTATAAGACTTTAGATAATAGTGCGGGACACATCACATCACGGTGTTGGTTCTTGTGGAAATCATTCCGGATTATCTTAAGTATAAGACTTTAGATAATAGTGCGGGACACATCACATCACGGTGTTGGTTCTTGTGGAAATCATTCCGGATTATCTTAAGTATAAGACTTTAGATAATAGTGCGGGACACATCACATCACATCACGGTGTTGGTTCTTGTGGAAATCATTCCGGATTATCTTAAGTATAAGACTTTAGATAATAGTGCGGGACACATCACATCACGGTGTTGGTTCTTGTGGAAATCATTCCGGATTATCTTAAGTATAAGACTTTAGATAATAGTGCGGGACACATCACATCACATCACGGTGTTGGTTCTTTTGGAAATCATTCCGGATTATCTTAAGTATAAGACTTTAGATAATAGTGCGGGACACATCACATCACGGTGTTGGTTCTTGTGGAAATCATTCCGGATTATCTTAAGTATAAGACTTTAGATAATAGTGCGGGACACATCACATCACGGTGTTGGTTCTTGTGGAAATCATTCCGGATTATCTTAAGTATAAGACTTTAGATAATAGTGCGGGACACATCACATCACGGTGTTGGTTCTTGTGGAAATCATTCCGGATTATCTTAAGTATAAGACTTTAGATAATAGTGCGGGACACATCACATCACGGTGTTGGTTCTTGTGGAAATCATTCCGGATTATCTTAAGTATAAGACTTTAGATAATAGTGCGGGACACATCACATCACATCACGGTGTTGGTTCTTGTGGAAATCATTCCGGATTATCTTAAGTATAAGACTTTAGATAATAGTGCGGGACACATCACATCACGGTGTTGGTTCTTGTGGAAATCATTCCGGATTATCTTAAGTATAAGACTTTAGATAATAGTGCGGGACACATCACATCACGGTGTTGGTTCTTGTGGAAATCATTCCGGATTATCTTAAGTATAAGACTTTAGATAATAGTGCGGGACACATCACATCACGGTGTTGGTTCTTGTGGAAATCATTCCGGATTATCTTAAGTATAAGACTTTAGATAATAGTGCGGGACACATCACATCACGGTGTTGGTTCTTGTGGAAATCATTCCGGATTATCTTAAGTATAAGACTTTAGATAATAGTGCGGGACACATCACATCACATCACGGTGTTGGTTCTTGTGGAAATCATTCCGGATTATCTTAAGTATAAGACTTTAGATAATAGTGCGGGGCACATCACATCACGGTGTTGGTTCTTGTGGAAATCATTCCGGATTATCTTAAGTATAAGACTTTAGATAATAGTGCGGGACACATCACATCACGGTGTTGGTTCTTGTGGAAATCATTCCGGATTATCTTAAGTATAAGACTTTAGATAATAGTGCGGGACACATCACATCACATCACGGTGTTGGTTCTTGTGGAAATCATTCCGGATTATCTTAAGTATAAGACTTTAGATAATAGTGCGGGACACATCACATCACATCACGGTGTTGGTTCTTGTGGAAATCATTCCGGATTATCTTAAGTATAAGACTTTAGATAATAGTGCGGGACACATCACATCACATCACGGTGTTGGTTCTTGTGGAAATCATTCCGGATTATCTTAAGTATAAGACTTTAGATAATAGTGCGGGACACATCACATCACATCACGGTGTTGGTTCTTGTGGAAATCATTCCGGATTATCTTAAGTATAAGACTTTAGATAATAGTGCGGGACACATCACATCACGGTGTTGGTTCTTGTGGAAATCATTCCGGATTATCTTAAGTATAAGACTTTAGATAATAGTGCGGGACACATCACATCACGGTGTTGGTTCTTGTGGAAATCATTCCGGATTATCTTAAGTATAAGACTTTAGATAATAGTGCGGGACACATCACATCACGGTGTTGGTTCTTGTGGAAATCATTCCGGATTATCTTAAGTATAAGACTTTAGATAATAGTGCGGGACACATCACATCACGGTGTTGGTTCTTGTGGAAATCATTCCGGATTATCTTAAGTATAAGACTTTAGATAATAGTGCGGGACACATCACATCACGGTGTTGTTTCTTGTGGAAATCATTCCGGATTATCTTAAGTATAAGACTTTAGATAATAGTGCGGGACACATCACATCACGGTGTTGGTTCTTGTGGAAATCATTCCGGATTATCTTAAGTATAAGACTTTAGATAATAGTGCGGGACACATCACATCACGGTGTTGGTTCTTGTGGAAATCATTCCGGATTATCTTAAGTATAAGACTTTAGATAATAGTGCGGGACACATCACATCACGGTGTTGGTTCTTGTGGAAATCATTCCGGATTATCTTAAGTATAAGACTTTAGATAATAGTGCGGGACACATCACATCACGGTGTTGGTTCTTGTGGAAATCATTCCGGATTATCTTAAGTATAAGACTTTAGATAATAGTGCGGGACACATCACATCACGGTGTTGGTTCTTGTGGAAATCATTCCGGATTATCTTAAGTATAAGACTTTAGATAATAGTGCGGGACACATCACATCACGGTGTTGGTTCTTGTGGAAATCATTCCGGATTATCTTAGGTATAAGACTTTAGATAATAGTGCGGGACACATCACATCACGGTGTTGGTTCTTGTGGAAATCATTCCGGATTATCTTAAGTATAAGACTTTAGATAATAGTGCGGGACACATCACATCACGGTGTTGGTTCTTGTGGAAATCATTCCGGATTATCTTAAGTATAAGACTTTAGATAATAGTGCGGGACACATCACATCACGGTGTTGGTTTTTGTGGAAATCATTCCGGATTATCTTAAGTATAAGACTTTAGATAATAGTGCGGGACACATCACATCACGGTGTTGGTTCTTGTGGAAATCATTCCGGATTATCTTAAGTATAAGACTTTAGATAATAGTGCGGGACACATCACATCACATCACGGTGTTGGTTCTTGTGGAAATCATTCCGGATTATCTTAAGTATAAGACTTTAGATAATAGTGCGGGACACATCACATCACGGTGTTGGTTCTTGTGGAAATCATTCCGGATTATCTTAAGTATAAGACTTTAGATAATAGTGCGGGACACATCACATCACGGTGTTGGTTCTTGTGGAAATCATTCCGGATTATCTTAAGTATAAGACTTTAGATAATAGTGCGGGACACATCACATCACGGTGTTGGTTCTTGTGGAAATCATTCCGGATTATCTTAAGTATAAGACTTTAGATAATAGTGCGGGACACATCACATCACGGTGTTGGTTCTTGTGGAAATCATTCCGGATTATCTTAAGTATAAGACTTTAGATAATAGTGCGGGACACATCACATCACGGTGTTGGTTCTTGTGGAAATCATTCCGGATTATCTTAAGTATAAGACTTTAGATAATAGTGCGGGACACATCACATCACGGTGTTGGTTCTTGTGGAAATCATTCCGGATTATCTTAAGTATAAGACTTTAGATAATAGTGCGGGACACATCACATCACGGTGTTGGTTCTTGTGGAAATCATTCCGGATTATCTTAGGTATAAGACTTTAGATAATAGTGCGGGACACATCACATCACGGTGTTGGTTCTTGTGGAAATCATTCCGGATTATCTTAAGTATAAGACTTTAGATAATAGTGCGGGACACATCACATCACGGTGTTGGTTCTTGTGGAAATCATTCCGGATTATCTTAAGTATAAGACTTTAGATAATAGTGCGGGACACATCACATCACGGTGTTGGTTCTTGTGGAAATCATTCCGGATTATCTTAAGTATAAGACTTTAGATAATAGTGCGGGACACATCACATCACATCACGGTGTTGGTTCTTGTGGAAATCATTCCGGATTATCTTAAGTATAAGACTTTAGATAATAGTGCGGGACACATCACATCACGGTGTTGGTTCTTGTGGAAATCATTCCGGATTATCTTAAGTATAAGATTTTAGATAATAGTGCGGGACACATCACATCACGGTGTTGGTTCTTGTGGAAATCATTCCGGATTATCTTAAGTATAAGACTTTAGATAATAGTGCGGGACACATCACATCACGGTGTTGGTTCTTGTGGAAATCATTCCGGATTATCTTAAGTATAAGACTTTAGATAATAGTGCGGGACACATCACATCACGGTGTTGGTTCTTGTGGAAATCATTCCGGATTATCTTAAGTATAAGACTTTAGATAATAGTGCGGGACACATCACATCACATCACGGTGTTGGTTCTTGTGGAAATCATTCCGGATTATCTTAAGTATAAGACTTTAGATAATAGTGCGGGACACATCACATCACGGTGTTGGTTCTTGTGGAAATCATTCCGGATTATCTTAAGTATAAGACTTTAGATAATAGTGCGGGACACATCACATCACGGTGTTGGTTCTTGTGGAAATCATTCCGGATTATCTTAAGTATAAGACTTTAGATAATAGTGCGGGACACATCACATCACGGTGTTGGTTCTTGTGGAAATCATTCCGGATTATCTTAAGTATAAGACTTTAGATAATAGTGCGGGACACATCACATCACGGTGTTGGTTCTTGTGGAAATCATTCCGGATTATCTTAGGTATAAGACTTTAGATAATAGTGCGGGACACATCACATCACGGTGTTGGTTCTTGTGGAAATCATTCCGGATTATCTTAAGTATAAGACTTTAGATAATAGTGCGGGACACATCACATCACGGTGTTGGTTCTTGTGGAAATCATTCCGGATTATCTTAAGTATAAGACTTTAGATAATAGTGCGGGACACATCACATCACGGTGTTGGTTCTTGTGGAAATCATTCCGGATTATCTTAAGTATAAGACTTTAGATAATAGTGCGGGACACATCACATCACGGTGTTGGTTCTTGTGGAAATCATTCCGGATTATCTTAAGTATAAGACTTTAGATAATAGTGCGGGACACATCACATCACGGTGTTGGTTCTTGTGGAAATCATTCCGGATTATCTTAAGTATAAGACTTTAGATAATAGTGCGGGACACATCACATCACATCACGGTGTTGGTTCTTGTGGAAATCATTCCGGATTATCTTAAGTATAAGACTTTAGATAATAGTGCGGGACACATCACATCACGGTGTTGGTTCTTGTGGAAATCATTCCGGATTATCTTAAGTATAAGACTTTAGATAATAGTGCGGGACACATCACATCACGGTGTTGGTTCTTGTGGAAATCATTCCGGATTATCTTAAGTATAAGACTTTAGATAATAGTGCGGGACACATCACATCACGGTGTTGGTTCTTGTGGAAATCATTCCGGATTATCTTAAGTATAAGACTTTAGATAATAGTGCGGGACACATCACATCACGGTGTTGGTTCTTGTGGAAATCATTCCGGATTATCTTAAGTATAAGACTTTAGATAAGGTGGCCTGGCAAGGAATAGTTAGATATATTATTGCATTTATAAATCGCTGACGGTTACTTCTACTAGTAGAGCCGCTCTATAGTAAGAGGCGGCCACCATTTCAACATTGGAAGCCTTTCTACCAAGAATCACAAGACTAGATCACGGATTTCAGGAGCTGTGTGCACAGGATAATGGACTCTGCTAGTATGAGTTTGACAGTTATTAATACATTTGTCCCGTATGCAAAATACACGCTTGGACTTGGAGTTGCGGAAACCAGCCCGTATACTATACTATAATACGTTTGTTGAATTCTTTGACTTTTATTAATAAATAGATAGTTCCTCCTCGTGCCCGCTAGGGGCGCTACTGATTTATCAACAAAATTCATCGAATTCGATGAAAGTCATCGTAAGTGTAGAACTGGTAGGTATTAGGTCTTGGCAAACTAAAACGGCCCTGGCCCTACTGAAACGTGGTCGCTCACAATGGGTCTGATAAGAAATCTCAAAGTCACTCAAAGGGCAATGGAGAGGGCTACGCTCGGAGTGTCCCTGTGTGATCGAATCAGAAACGAGGAGATTCGCAGGAGAGCGAAAGTAACCGACATAGCCCGAAGAATTGCCAAACTTAAGTGGCAGTGGGCGGGGCACATTGCTCGCAGAACGGATGGCCGATGGGGCAGTAAAGTTCTGGAGTGGCGACCGCGTACTGGAAGGCGCAGCGTGGGTAGGCCCCCACAAGGTGGACCGACGACCTGGTGAAGGTCGCGGGAATCCGCTGGATGCTGAAGGCACAGGACCGGTCGTTGTGGCGATGCTTGGGGGAGGCCTATGTCCAGCAGTGGATGTCTTTCGGCTGAAATGATGAATGATGAAGATGATAGATGATATCTTGGTAATGCTGCAAGAACCAGTGATTAGTACATACGTCTTGCAGCTGTGCGAGTGCAGCCTCGTCCAGCCCCAGCTGCGGGCGCGCCACGTCGCCCCGCACGGCGCGCAGCTTGTGCAGCTGTCCCGGACACTTCGCCCGCACGTCGTCGAATGCCTGGCCGTAGACACATACAACTGCTATCACAATGAGGCCTCTACAACCACTCCAGTGACCTTGGCTACTGGGAGTACCCAAGGGAAGTGATGTAGAGTACCTCATGAATTTGTCTAATATTTTTCAACTAGGAGTTATTTCACGACGTCGTCTTCTGTGGTCTAAAGGTTCGAGGGTCAAACTGCTGATCACGAGGTCGTGGGTTCGATTCCCACAGGACACAAATATTTGTGTGATGAAGTGTTCGTGTTGGTCCGAGTGTTTCTTATGTATTATAAGTATGTATTTACAAAAAAAAGTATGTAAGTATTATATCCATTGTCTAGTATAGTTGCCGGCACGAGTCGTGAGCACAGATTCCACTGCGAAAGTGGTCGAATCTCTTATCACAGTACAACATATCAGACACTGGCACTTGCATTGGCTTAAATATATGATAATGCATAATTTTATATACGTAGAAAACGGAATACTAGAACACGGTGACGACAGAGACTACCACTCAAGTACAATTTCTGCTCACGTCTCGTGCCGGGAACTATACCCAATTGTCTTTTAGCGATAAGACCGCCCATGTACCCATAATTTATACGTTGTTCTTGTTTACTACTATTTTCATGGTGTACAATAAAGTATATTCTATCTATCTATCTACCCATAGCACAAGCTCTGCTTAGTTTGGGACTGAATGGTGCTGTGTAAAAAATGTCCCAAAGATATTTATTTATTATTTATTTATTGTCAAATCTAATGTCATCTTCTGTGATTAGCCGGCAAAAAGGTTAACAACCAATCACATCGCTTGACCTGAGATTTGACAGCTGTAGGTCTACTCGCGTTTTACGAACGACAAACGAAGTACTAACTTTCGTTCCGACTGATACTTACATAATAAAGATAGGCACCTAAAAAAGGCACAATTAAGATAGACTACGGTTCATAGTCGTATACAATTTACCGGAGATGAGAAAAACAAACGTCAAAACACGATCATCGCATGCGATAAGGGAACGATGGTTGACCGGAGTAGCAAATTGTGCGATGAATCGTACGATTAATCGAATATCGTCGAACGGGAGTAGACCCCTTGATTAATTTAATTTTGCGTTGATCAGCCTTTCAGAATCTGAGGGTAAGTGTACATATTGGTGTTTAGTTATAAAGAGGCGTGGCAAAAGTTACGAATACCGCCTTAAACAGAGTTGCACAATTCAAGTATCTGGGCCACTGGGTTTCCGAGGACCTCAAGGACAACACGGATGTAGAAAGGGCACGTAGGGCGTTGGCTGTCCGGTGTAATATGTTGGCCCGCAGTTTCGCACATTGCAGCAACCAAGTAAAACTTACGCTTTTTAAATCTTACTGCCAAACACTATATACTTGCAGCCTGTGGGTGAACTACACACTGGGGATATACAACGCCTTGCGTGTTCAACACAACAACGTGTTAGATAACACTTTTTACAATAAACTAATGTCTGCAAATCGGTGGCAAAACAGTTATACAGAAGGTAAATAAAAGTCATATTCACTTTCCACCACGAGAGAACTCTGTATTTTTCATGTTAGTCACTTTAACACATGGCATTAATATATAACAATTTAAACTCAATTCACAACTATTGGAAATCAAGGATTTCTACAATTCACAGAAAATACTACAAAGGTTACATCAATACTGACCGTTGCAACAATCTGAATGCCCCCCACTATTCAAAACCACAGTTCTTTATAGATCAGCAAACACGAGTCAATACAACGTTCCTTAATTCATTTTTAAGAATATTCCTTTTTAAATAAAAATGGTGGTAGTATTATAAAAATTAAGTAGGAATCAAAAAAAAAAAATATCATTATAACATTTGGAAATAATTAATTTGACTCGGATATTATTCGAAACAGAAATTAATATCAAAAAAATTAATACAACACATAAACGTTAAAATAATTCAAAACAAATTGAATAACATAGGCATTCTAACAAACGCGTTTAGGGTGCTGTTGGGGCTGCCGCGATTTTGCAGTGCTTCGAATATGTTCGCGGAAGCGCGTACAGATGGCGCACTATACGCACTTATAAGAAAGCTGTGTGCGTCGCTGTTGAGTCGTGTCGGGTCCAGCCGCAGCAGCATGAGGCGTGTGCGCGGATAGCTGGCACTCACTGACACACTGCACTGTGATCAGTGGGTAGTCCCTCCTTGAACTATTTGTTTACTAATCATTTGTTTTGTTGTTTGTGTCTTGTAATTGCTTTTGTGTGTGTCACTAATTTGTTTTTATTGTGTGTTGTATTGTAACTATGGACAAACGTCTGAAATAAATATTAAATCAATAAAAATAAACATAGTTCTTATAAACTTAGTGTGTGTGATATTCATCACACAAATATTTGTGTTCCGTGGGAATCGAACCCACGACCTTGTTATCAGCAGTCCGACACTCGAACCACTAGAGGTCTTCAGTCGTGATCATCCTTCCAGAGACTGGGGGTTAGTTGCAAAATAGATATGTTTGAATGTGAAATTTTCGTGTAACTTCATGACATTGTTTCTCTTTTTAGGGTTCCGTAGTCCGTCATGTCCGTCCGTCTGTCCGTCTGTCCGTCTGTCCGTCTGTCCGTCTATCCGTCTATCCGTCTATCCGTCTATCCGTCTGTCCGTCTGTCCGTCTGTCCTAATCCTTTACAGCTTAATAACTTCTACAGTTATAAACATAAAATGAAATTTTGTTAAAAAATGGTTTAGATATAGATCTCAATTTTAAAAGTATAAAAAAATAGTTTTTACGTATTTTAGGGGGGGCGTCCATACATGTGAAATGGGAATGTAAAAATTTTTTTCGCTGCACCCCCTCGTGTTGGGTATCATTGAATAGGTCTACTAAAATGAAGGTAATGTTTCATACACCACTTTTTTATCAGGTGTACCATCTGCGAAATATAGCGCGCCAAAGTGGCTTGCAATGTGTCCCTCCCCCTGCCATTTCTAAACTATGCAACGTAGAAAGTTATAATCTTCCACATTGATAGACCTTTGTGAAAACTCTCTTTTAAAATTATTTCGAGTATAATGTAATTATAATTTTTTGAGTTATAGAGAGAAAACTGAAAAATACTTAAAACGTCCTAGTTCAAAGGTCATTGATCTTAGAGAAAAATTATCATAGCAAATAATGCTCCTTTAGCTACTTTCTATTTGAAAAAATCACAAAAAAGTAACTTTGACATGAGAAACTTCTTAAATTTGGCTTCTTGAATTTATCGCTAGATGGCGCTACTAACAACACGCTCTGAGTCGCGAATGCTGCCGATTATTGCAAAAACTAAAATAGCCATGATTAATATTCGATTTGATTAGTTTGTAATTACACCTACTTAAGGAACCCTATAATACTGAGCATGGCCCGACATGCTCTTGGCCGGTTTTTAGGGTTCCGAAGTCCTACAAGGAACCCTTATAGTTTCGTCATGTCCGTCCGTCTGTCCGTCTGTCCGTCTGTCCTACCTAATCCTTTACAGCTTAATTACTTCTACAGTTATAAACATAAGTAAATGAAATTTTGTAAAAAAATAGTCTGCATATAGATCTCAATTTTAAAAGAATAAATAAATAGTTTTTACGTTCTTTAGGGGTGGCGCCCATACATGTGAAATGGGGAAAAAAAATATTTTTTCGCTGCACCCCCTCGTGTGGGGTATCATTGAATAGGTCTACTAAAATGAAGGTAATGTTTCATACATCACTTTTTTATCAGATGTACAATCTGCGAAATATAGCCCGCCAAAGTGGCTTGCAATGTGTCCCCCCCCCCTTCTGCCATTTCTAAACTATGCAATGTAGAAACTTATAATCTTCCACATTGATAGACCTTTGTGAAAACTCTCTTTTAAAATTATTTCGAGTATAATGTGATTATAATTTTTTGAGTTATAGACAGAAAACTGAAAAATACTTAAAACGTCCTAGTTCAAAGGTCATTGACCTTAGAGAAAAATGATCATAGCAAATAATGCTCCTTTAGCTACTTTCTATTTGAAAAAATCACAAAAAGTAACTTTGTCTTATGTTGACGACACACTTCTTAAATTTGGCGCCATCTAGCGGCGTCGTACAACACTCTCTGGGTCGCCAATGCTGCCGTCAAGTGCCCTGTATTACATTTGGCACTGTATAGCGCCATCTAGTGGCTACTGACATCACTCTCTGAGTCGCCAATGCTGCCGTCTATTGCAAAAACTAAAATAGCCGTGATTAATATTCGATTTGATTTGTTTGTAACACCTACTTAAGGAACCCTATAATACTGAGCATGGCCCGACATGCTCTTGACCGGTTTTTATTGTATAACATCCTGCTTGTAAGTATTACTTAATCGTCTTATAAATGTTTATTATAATTTTGCAGAAAACGCTGTCTTATTTTTAGTATTTTTTATAACAAGGTTCCGTTTATTTTTGTACTTCTTTTAACAACTTTATTTTTATTTTTGACCGGGTAAGCATAATGATGAAACAGCTCCTATAAATGTTATGAACGCCTCATCGGATAATGTACCTGTAATATTAGAATAAGATAATGTCTGATGTTTATAACTGTTGGTGTATTAATAATAAATAAATAAATGAGTGTCAGTATGTGGGCTCGGCGCCCCTGTACCTGCGACTGCTTGAGCTGCTGGAGGCGGTGGTGTGACGTCACGCCGCGCTTGTCGCGCAGCAGCACGTGCAGCGCGCGCAGCTCGGGGCACGTGCCCAGCAGGCGCGCCAGCAGCACCTGCGGGCGCCGCACGAGCATCACTACAGCGGCTGAGCTGCGGGGGGCATTGCAAGAGCCTCCACGTGTGACCATATTTAATCCGATAGAACGAAACACCGTGATCCGTCGTCGGACGAAAGTCTACGACGTCGGTGATAGGGAAATTAAGCTAAAGTGGAGTTGGGCGGGACATCTGGCTCGGCGTAGAGATGGCCGATGGAGTAAAGCGTTGACCGAGTGGTGGCCAAGGTCAGGTCGGAGAAACCCGGGCCGTCCGAAAATGCGCTGGGTTGATGATATCGCCAAAGCCGCAGGAAACACCTGGATGAGGGACGCACAAGATCGAAGGGGCTGGTAAAAACGAAAGGAGGCCTATACCCAGCAGTGGGTGATACCAGGCTAGAATGATGATGATGAGATAACTACAGTCAAAAATTACCAAAAATGTTATATTATTTAAAAGAAGGTACAGAAAGGATCACATTGTAGAAAGAATAAATAAAATCCATAAAAAAATGGGAGAGATACACGCTTTTTAAGTTTTTGGACATCTTCTGTCCTTGTCGTGCGAAACGGACATCGTTCAGAGAGATGTCAAGTTACTATGAAGATTTTGAACAATGACGTCACTCTTCTATAAAACTTGGACATTTTATTAAATATTTCATTGTTTTTTTCACTGTTGCTTATTTTCCTTGAAAAAGTTTCGAGATTTCTGATAAAAACTAATAAAAAAAAATTGTCACCTTCCCTATTGATCGTCCGGCGCAATTTAGGTCGTCAGCCCCACTACCAACCTGCTGACTGTCTAATATTTTCCCCACGGCATGGCCTATTATCATTATAAATAATAAATAACTTTATTCACATTTACAAAGGAACAAGCTTAAACCGTATTGTTTACATAACAATTTTATCTACTAGGTAATTAGGTATACTTACAGAGTATTTATACTGTTACATAAACACCACTGAATCCATACACTAAACATTTATGATTGTGTGAAAGATGATATGAATAGAAAGAAAGTGAACACGGAGATGACGGCTGATAGAGATGTATGGAAGAAAAAAACATGCTGCGCCGACCCCAAATAAATTGGGATAAGGGCAGGAGGATGATAATGATAATGATCTTCGTTGCTTGTTTGTTTGGCGCCGACTCATAATTAGTTATTTACATTAGTTTAGTTAGGAAAAGAATAAAAGCTTCATTTTATTTAACGCTTTTCAGTTTCTGTTTTCGTCGGTTCAATTTTTTGTTAAAAAGTTTTATTTTTCAATTTTTTTGTGACTAAAATCGAACTCCAGGTCTCTATTATGTTGTAGTGTTTAGAACTACATTTATGTGTGCCAAGTTGCAACAGAATCGGTTAACAGGTAAGAATTCAGTGGGTGAACAAACACTCATCCCCTGTTTTCCTACCCTTAGGGGTGGATTTTGAGTTTGAATTTTAAATGGCACCAACTTCGAGATATATTCCTTTTTTTTAGTCGGTTAAAAATCGTTTCGATGCACGCAGTAATCACTCACAATATCATTATCTTTTATAGTGTTGCGTGCTGTTTGGGACTTGATTATTTATAGTGTTGCGTGCTGTTTGGGACTTGATTATTTATAGTGTTGCGTGCTGTTTGGGACTTGATTATTTATAGTGTTGCGTGCTGTTTGGGACTTGATTATTTATAGTGTTGCGTGCTGTTTGGGACTTGATTATTTATAGTGTTGCGTGCTGTTTGGGACTTGATTATTTATAGTGTTGCGTGCTGTTTGGGACTTGATTATTTATAGTGTTGCGTGCTGTTTGGCACTTGATTATTTATAGTGTTGCGTGCTGTTTGGGACTTGATTATTTATAGTGTTGCGTGCTGTTTGGGACTTGATTATTTAACTTTTTTAACTTTGTTTTATAATAATGTGTAGTGATCGCGAAAACCTAAGAAATTATGATGGAAGTACATATTTTGTGAATTTATAAGTACTACATGGAAAAACAGAAAACAAGGTAGTTAGTGGTTACCTATAAATTGTGAAAAGAAAAATTCACTCACAAGCAGCTGTGGGATTCAAACCTGCGACTTCTGGTACAGCGGTCACTCTAACCACTTGCGGTGATGCGATTACAATAATACAATCTCGTAGCAAGCGAGCGCTACGAGCTACGGAGCGAGCGTAGCGCTCGTAGCGCGTAGCACCTGTAGCTGTAGCGTAGCGCGGTGCGTGAATAATGGCGTAGACCAATAACAATGTAATAATTGTTCCATGATAATGGTAACATGAATACATACTACTAGAGCCGGAGGTCGACCACCTCCATGTCGCCATCCGCGCATCCTTCGGGGACTGTATACAATCACTCACCGGGATATACAAAGTAGCATCTCCTGCTGCAGGCCCCGGGATACCTCTTTGCCGAGGTTCATAACCATCGATTCAGAGATTTAGTCGTGAACACGTAACAAACAGTTATTTTCGCATGTATCATATCAGGTACTGTGAAAGTTTATTGTTTCATTCTTGAATTAGTAGCGAGTTATAGACAACATAAAATCGTCAGTAAAAGTAATTTTAAATCGTAGTTTTTGAATACTTGTAGATGGTGTATAGTGGGCAGTGGGCGGGGGGCAGTGAACTGCCTCCCGCTGTGCCAGGTGGTGCTCACCTTGCCGAGGAAGCCGGTGCCGCCCGTGATGAGCAGCGAGCGCCCCGCGTAGAACGCAGGCAGCAGCGCCTCGCCATCACCCAGCATGTCCGCCGCCATCCTGGGGGGGGACGCTCATGAGTAAGCTATGAAGAACATGTGTGGGCAGATGACCATCATCTCATTGGTAAGAAGAGTTTGAGAGTCTAACTAATTGGAAAAACCGGCCAAGAGCATGTCGGGCCATGCTCAGTATTATAGGGTTCCTTAAGTAGGTGTAATTACAAACGAATCAAATCGAATATTAATCATGGCTATGCTTTTTTAGTTTTTGCAATAATCGGCAGCATTCGAGACTCAGAGCGTGTTGTTAGTAGCGCCATCTAGCGATAAATTCAAGAAGCCAAATTGAAGAAGTGTGTTCAACATATCACAAAGTTACTTTTTGTGATTTTTTCAAATAGCAAGTAAATAAAAAGATAGTAAGATTCTGTTGAAACTTGACACACATAAATATAGTTCTAGACACTACGACATAATGGAGACCTGGAGTTAGATTTTAACCACAAAAAAATGAAAAATAAAACTTTTTAACAAAAAATTGAACCGACGAAAAGTGAAACAGAAAAGCGAAAAATAACTAATTATGAGTCGGCGCCAAACAACCAATCAACGAAGATCATTAAATTACTTTAAATAAATAATAAAAACAATGTCACATCAAATACAACGTGAAATTTTCAACGATAAACAATAACTTTCCAAAAATGCGTTCTCCGCTCGGCCACTTGCAACTTACACGCACTTTGCTTGTTAAAAGTTCGTTTGCGCCGACTCATAATTAGTTGGCATATGTGTCAAGTTTCAACAGAATCGGTTAACAGGTAAGAATTCAGTGGGTGAACAAACACTCATGTTTTACTACCCTTAGGGGTGGATTTTGATTTTGAAATTTAAATGGGACCAACTTCGAGATATACCCTATCCATTAAAAAAAGAATCATCAAAATCGGACCACTCTGTAAAAAGTTATGCGTGGTCATACATAAAAAAAATATACGCGTCGAATTGAGAACCTCCTCCTTTTTTTCGTCGGTTAATAAAGGAGCATTATTTGCTATGATCATTTTTCTCTAAGGTCAATGACCTTTGAACTTGGACGTTTTAAGTAATTTTCAGTTTTCTCTCTATAACTCAAAAAATTATATTCACATTATACTTGAAATAATTTTAAAAGAGAGTTTTCACAAAGGTCTATCAATATGGAAGTTTATAACTTTCTACGTTGCATAGTTTAGAAATGGCAGGGGGGGGGACACATTGCAAGCCACTTTGGCGGGCTATATTTCGCAGATGGTACACCTGATAAAAAAGTGGTGTATGAAACATTACCTTCATTTTAGTAGACCTATTCAATGATATCCCACACGAGGGGGTGCAGCGAAAAAAATTTTGTCATCTCCATTTCACATGTATGGACGCCACCCCTAAAATTCGTAAAAACGATTTTTTTATTCTTTTAAAATTGAGATCTATAAGTAGACTATTTTTTAACAAAATTTCATTTACTTATGTTTATAACTGTAGAAGTTATTAAGCTGTAAAGGATTAGGACAGACGGACAGACGGATAGACGGACAGACGGACAGACGGACAGACGGACGGACATGACGAAACTATAAGGGTTCCTTGTAGGACTTCGGAACCCTAAAAGTGTGACTGTATTGTATCATTCATTCATTCATTTCATCCGAAAGACGTCCACTGCTGGACATAGGCCTCCCCCAAGCATCGCCACAACGACCGGTCCTGCGCCTTCCGCATCCAGCGGATTCCCGCGACCTTCACCAGGTCGTCGGTCCACCTTGTGGGGGGCCTACCCACGCTGCGCCTTCCAGTACGCGGTCGCCACAACTTTACTGCCCCATCGGCCGTCCGTTTTGCGAGCAATGTGCCCCGGCATAGTTATCTAGTTATTTACTTTTGATACACAATTATACAAGAGCGGGATACCTTGACGCGGGAAAACAATAACGTTTATCAATTTTTGATAGATAAAATAAGGCGTAACGTGATAGATAAGGCAGCGTTGTGGAGTGGAGGAAGATGTAGGGACAAAGATTGAGAAAGGTATGTTAAGATGGTTTGGACATATAGAGAGGATGGACGAGAGGAGATTGACGAAACAAGTATACGAAGCGAGTGTGGATGGAAGAGTTGGATGGGGACGACCTCGGCGAACGTATATCGCGATGAAATCGCGGATGTTCTCAAAGAGTACTCTTACGGCCAAAATTAATATCCAATCTATCCACGATTTACCCCACTGGAGATAGAAATCTGACATATATTGCATAGAGCTTATGTCAAATTCCTATCTCTAGTAGGGCAAATCGTGGATAGATTGGATATTAATTTTTGCCGTTAGTCGACGAGCATGCGTGACGAGGTTAATGGACGTAGATGAAGCGAAAGAGCCGTGTCAGGATCGTCGCAGGTGGAAATACAGTCTCTGTCTACCCTAGTGGGAAACAGGTGCATGTTATCAAACTTCTCCGAACAGCGTCTATACAGAACGTACAAATTGAATCGCCACGAACATTTTTGACGCACACAGTGTTCGATGTTCATTAGTGATGCGCACGCGCAGTGTTGGCCCCGGGGCCGGGGCCGCGCAGTACTGGACGCCGCGAGCCCCCGCGCCCCGCGCCCCGCGGCCCCGATCCCGAAGGATCCTGGCGGATGCGGCGCTCCACCCACTCGCCGCATCCGCCTCTGAGTGAGACCAGCCATCTCCCGATCCTGCTCGGACGTTTGTCCAAGCACCCTAATTCGTGACAGTTTAAAAGTACTATTCGTATCGTATCATTAGTTTTCATCAATACGAATATTATGAAGAGGTCTTGTTAGATTGTGAGTTTGTATTGTAAGGGTGTAATCTTCCGGAGATAACACCCTTACAATAATAACTAATGATCCGATTCTGAAAATTCTTTTACTTATATGAAGCTACATTAACTTTGAGTGCTGTAGACAATAAATTATTTAAGTATCGTGTGCTTTAGCTGAGCTATCACGATTTTTGTTTAGCAAGTCGGAAAAAAAATACCGCTTAGAATAGCATTCTCTGCGTGCGCAGCTTAAACGGTTGTATTTCGTAGGATAATCAGACAAATTGATTCTTTGCCAAAATTCTAGTGTGATTGCCGCCCCCCGCCCGCATGCAGTATGCGGCAGGCTGCAGGTCCATGGGTTGTGTTATTCCGAGATACAGCCTGACCCCTCTCACCCACTACTACTACACATTCGTAATAAAAGCGCAGCTCATGAGTGCATGTTTTCAACAACACAACACAACACACGCGATTACGAAACCAACCCTTACTGCTTACGAAATACTTACACTATCAAGGTCAAACTATTACCACTGACTTGCGGTCGACTGTACTTATAAAATAAGCAGCTCAAAGTTAGGAATGGTGTCCTATTCATGACTTTATAGCCATCTTTAGACTCGCCCCTCCTTGTAACTGTAATGGAACTGTAATGAGAGCGCTGATACCAATAACACAAGTTAAATCTTACATTGGGTACCAGAGTTCAAAAAAACACTTCACAATACCCACCAGAGAAATTGTATAACTATTTATAGAGCTATTTGTGAGTGTTATTGTACACTATTTAGGTGAAATAAAAAAATAAAAAAATCATTTATTTAACTTATAATCACACACGCAGCTCCTATCCCCACATCACCTTCTTCTCTTACTATTTTTTATAAAAAGATTAAAATAAAAAAGCTGTAAAGTACTTATTAGATTAGATTAAAATAAGCTCTGTTAAATATCTACACAAATAGCATCAATGTAACCCACCCAACGGCATATTGTTATCCTTTTCTTATGAGGGGGGACCTGGTGTCCTAAGATACAGGCTTCGGCTTAGTTTAGGCACCAGTCTCCCACAGATTATCTATCTTATTGTGATACTAATAATTGTTATCCCTACTGGTGTATGATTTGTGGAAGATAATAAATTAAAAAAAAAAAAAAAAAAAAATCGTCATTCGTGAAGTGCGGGCAAGATATACTCCCTAAAACCTTTAAAGTTGCTTTAAAGTGATAATTTTCTTTCAACGCATTGACGCATGCGGAGCGAAATATAAAGACGTCAATTGTGGTACAATATTCGTTCATGAGCAGGATCTATAAGTACATAAGTACAATGTCTTTGATAAGTACCTACCTATTTGTTTGTGGAGAATATATAGGTTCACAATGTAACACAGATTTACATTAATTTACTTTTTTAACAGTAATTGTATGCACATACTTATACTACATCTGTTACGTCTTATTACGCCTACGATTTTTTTATGTAATATCTGTAGTTAATTTAATTTGAAATTATGCAAACATTTTACTAGCGTCATAATTTTATTATAAATGACGACCTTGGACGAATAAAAAAAGGCGGACGGAATTTTGCTAAACAGCAAGTGAAGCACCCATGGTAAGACGGCTCGCTTAAAAGTACGGGCTGGCACGCACACATTTACACCCATAGTAAGACAAAAAGCCGCGATTACGCAACAAATCTCGTGTGACGGTTGCCATTGTCGTAGTGTCACAAATAAAATAACAATATTGTTGAATATAATACAACCTCTTTGATGAGTTTATTTTAAAATAATGTTTTTCTCTTTTCTGATAGGTGTCAGCTTTTGTTTTATTTTTTATTACTGTCAGTCTACTTCAATGTAAAACTATACGTCATGGTATAATAACACCAGGTAGTCTCTTCCCGTGACAGCTAGGTCACTTGATTGCCTCCGTACTACGTCATCGGCCGTGGAGCCAATAGCGGGCTGTTAGCGTGACACTTGTCAGTTTGATGTGCTGCCTCTTTGTGAAAATTAATCACCCGAGCAAAATGCATTTTTTCATTTACTTTCTTCTATAAAGAATCACTTTTTAACTAGTAATTTAATATAGTTTCCTTTATTAACTAATTAGATGAATAACACGAGATAACAAATAGTTAGGCTAGTTAGGAATTTATTTTATATTCATTATGAACAAAAATCTCCTTAAGCATATTGAACATAACTTCTTAGGTTTTCGCGATCACTACACATTATAATAAAATAAAGTTTAACCGGATTAAATCGCGTATATTATTTAAATTGGTTTCCCTGACGTTTCGAAAGCTTTGCAGCATTTCGTGGTCGCAGGTAGACTAAGATGACAAGCGTCTTTACAAATATTTCTAAAAAAATATTTTAATCTACCGTACAATATTATTAATTAAAATCGTTTCGATGCACGTAGATTAAAATAATATTTTTTTAGAAATATTTGTAAAGACGCTTGTCATCTTAGTCTACCTGCGACCACGAAATGCTGCAAAGCTTTCGAAACGTCAGGGAAACCAATTTAAATTATATACGCGATTTAATCCGGTTAAACTTTGTTTTATTATATAGTTGTTTTATTTGTGACACTATGACAATGACTACCGTCACACGAGATTTGTTGCGTAATCGCGGCTTTTTGTCTTACTATGAGTGAATCACTTTTTGTGTAGTGAGATTCCGTCCGCTTTTTTTTATTCGTCCATGCATTATTTCTGTGATTTGGCCGCACGGTCGCGCCGTTGACATTGAAAGTGTAAAAAAAACCGAGATTACTTTTTATTTCCTTAGACAGAAATAAATGCGTATCTATATAAGAACAAAACAAAATATTTGTAATGTTAGGTACATTACAAATATTTAGTTTACATTAATTTTCGGAATACTATTTTTTATACGACCAGAATAAAACACCCGTAAACTTCAAAATATTTAAACGATGCAAGTAACTAGGCAGGCTAGAGCTACGCTACTATTTAATATGAGTTCCTGCAGTAAGGACAACCCTGAAATCGCAAAAAAACAGCTATTCCTAAGCTATAGCAGCAGCTATTGCTACATTTCGTGTTCACATAAATCGTCAGAATATAGGGACCAGCTGATATTTTTTTCGATTTCAGCGTCGGTCCTATGAGACCAACATTCGGTACAAGTTGTACCGAACCTACCTATCTACTTGTATCATTCGGTACAAAGTTGTACCGAATGATGAGCAGACTAGTCCTAAAGTTTTATTTTAGTAATTACAGTACCATACAACACAAATACTCTTTATTGTACACAAAAAAAGCAACATCCCGACTTATATAGAAGATATGTACCTACAATAGGCGGTAATAAATAATAGTGGTTTATAGGTCAGGGGGTCAGCCAGCAGCCTCACTACGAAACGTGCAGTTAGGTGACCTTGTCACCAGCGCGTGAGCTCTTCTCGTATAGACCGACCCATGCTCGAAAATTAATGTACCTACAGTCTAACAACGCAATTGGTAACATACAGGGTAGATATATGAATGAAGTTTTCTCAGAAGATTATGGATGTTTTCGAGTGAAATATCATTTTAATAACGGACAAAGTTAAACTGTATTTAAACAAAACCCTAATCAAACCATTCTATAATAACTTCCTGAGAAATCTTCATCTATATCTGGCGACCCTGTATACTAATTGCTTTGTTAGACTGTACCCTGGAGCGAGCGGGGCGCGGCACCACTCTCGTGTATTACATTCTCTTTGGTCTACTGGGGAAAAGGAGATACTGGTGCTGGGCTCTACTCGCGTTTCACGACATTTGATTTATCCTACTATTCATCCCACAATTAGCTACTCCGGTCAACCATCGTTCCCTTATCGCATGCGATGATCGTGTTTTGACGCTTGTTTCTTTGTTCTCTGGTCAATTTCTTACGACTATGAACCGTAGTCTATATTTATTGCGCCTTTTATGTGCCTATCTTCATTGTGCAGGTGTCAGTCGGAACGAAAGTTCGAACACCGTTTGTCGTTCGCCAAACGCGAGTAGACCCTATTCTGTTGTTTACGAACTAAACTAAACTAATAATGTCTCCTAACGTCAAACTCACCAACGTCACTAATGTAGTCACTTGTATGAGCGCCATAAACTGTTCCACTCGTCGAATGTAAGCCAACCACTTTTTGCTGGACACATCGAATTGTTCTATTTTTCCGATCGGCATTTTATCTCCACGTATAAACAACACTGTACACAAGCTATTACGTAGTTGTAAGCGGTTTCTTATATAATAAAATTAACAAAACTCTAAACCTACATGGCTTACGCAAAAATGATTGTAAAATAAAACTGAAGAAATGGCTCTTGACATTAGATTACACAGCAACTGAAAATCTCATAAATCAACAATTTACCACGAATAATTGACTATAAAATAAAAATATAATTAAAATAAGGCAAACATCCCGAAACTGCACCCACATCTATCTTACTGTCTTACGCACATCTATCGCTCACACTAACACAAATACACCTTACACACATAAAACATCCACACAAGAACTCAACACAAACCCATTCAAGTACACACACACACTTTCACCTGATGTGAATGTGGCATATCATTAGTTAGTTTTTTACCACTTTTTAGGAAGACCTGTTTAACAGTAGGTCTTTGCGTTTCTGTGTAATTTGTGAACTGATTCCCTATATACAGGCATGCCTACATTGGGAACAAGGGCGGATCCAGCCTTTGTGTCAGGGGGGGGTCGCGTACTTTTATCCAGCCCCGGATCAATTTTTTTTTGGTGCAGAGTTAGACGCCCTTCCCTTTAGGAAAAAACTTTCGACCAATAAAATTCTAGGAATTTCGTAATTTTTGCTAAAACATGAATGGAATTATTTCATAGTGGGTAGTACTTTGTTTAGCTTTTATTTTTTGCTTGCTTGAAATATATTAGGATTCTACGAAAAATCGCATTGTACCAGGCCCCTCAGAAAGTATTGCGAAAAAAAGTTTTTATATATGGGAGACTGGCCAGTTATAATGTTTTTCGAAAATATGATTATTTATAAGTAAAAATAAGTAAGTTCCAATTTCAAAATTTCCCTCCACATTTTTTTCGAGTTAAATCAAAGTATTGTGTCTCACTGAAATATGGATCTGCGCCGGGAACATTTTAGAGCTATGATTTTATACGATTTCAAGTGTCGCCTGAAACCGGATGAATCGTACGATAGACTTCAAATGGCATTCATGGATGAAGGCCCTTCCAAGGCAACCGTGTATCGTTGGTATAACGAATTCAAGCGCGGTCGACCAACTTTGGGGGATGACGAAAGAAGCGGTCGCCCTTTGACGGCTGTTACCGAAGAAAACGTGCTAGCAGTGAAAAATTTAATCCAAGACAATAGGCGAATTACATATCAGGAGATTCAACACATATTGAAGATTGGATCGGGAAGCGTTCACGAGATTCTACACAGCCATCTTCGCGTGAGGAGGATAGTATCACGCTGGGTGCCGCACAACCTCACCGATGCTCAGAAGCAGGCCCGGGTGGAATGGTGCCGTGATATGCTTAACAAATTTGAAGCAGGCTCGTCTCGGCGTGTTTACGACATCGTTACAGGTGATGAGTCCTGGATTTATCAATACGACCCAGAAACCAAGCGCCAGTCGACTGTTTGGGTGTTTCAAAATGAGCCAACGCCTACCAAAGTGAAGCGATCTAGAAGCGGGGGTAAGATTTTGATCGCTAGCTTTTTTAATTTGACTGGCCACTTGGTATCAATTCCCTTACGGGATCAAAGAAGCATTAATGCCGAATGGTATACTACCAAATGTTTGCCAGAAGTTTTCTCTGTTATAAGCAACAAGCGACCAAACACAGGGCTCCGCAGGCTACTGCTCCACCACGACAATGCACCTGCGCACACCGCACTCAAAACGAGGGACTTCCTGGACAGCACGCCAGTCAAACTCCTGGGTCACCCTCCTTACAGCCCTGATCTAGCACCGTGTGACTTCTTTTTATTCCCAAAAATAAAAAATCAGCTCAAAGGGATACAATTTTCGTCGCCGGAAGATGCGCTGGCTGCGTTCGAGCAGGCTGTAAACGAGGTGTCTGCGGCGGACTGGAAAAAGTGTTTTGAAAACTGGTTTAGGCGCATGAATCTTTGTATAGAGGCTGGTGGAAAGTACTTTGAAAAGATTTGATAAAAATATATGTACGTATAGAACAATTTTTTTTAGTTTCGCAAAACTTTCCGAGTGTCCCACGTATAATTGTAAGTGTCAAAAGTACATGACAAGTGCCTTATATTTGAGTGAATTTTAGACCTCTGAATTTTCTCTTTGTAGAATATTAATGTAACGGAATAGTTACTTGCAATATCTACAAGCCAAAAAAGACGAAACGACAAAATACACAGGCGCGAGCGAAGCGACCGCGAACATATTTTCAATTTTGGCTTTGTTCCTATTAACATACGTAACAGAATAGTTGCTTACAACATACGTCCACTACGGAGAATAAGGTAGGTTAGGAATGAAAGCGCGAGCGTAGCGAGCGCGAAATTTTTTGGACTGTTCTTGAACAAACTGATTAGCTTTTCACAAAAACTGTGAAAACAATAGACATTCTGTGACAAAAGAGTACGCATTTATTTGAGCACGGCCCATTCTTGCGGCGCCTAGAGCGGCTAATAGTAGACACCATAGCGTAGATAAGTAAATATAGATTTACGCTATGGCCATAGAATATCTAATAGTACCTACTATCGTAATGGCAGTCCTACACCTGCTTGGACATAGAAATAGTGCTTAAGCGCGAGCGCAGCGAGCGCAAAATTTTTTGGTACTTTTTTGCAAACACAACCGTTTTAAGAGCTCCGATTTTAAAAAAACGAATTACTTATCATCTAATATCGATGTTTTAAGGTTCTTGAATTATTTTTACTTCGGCTAGGTTTTGTAAGGCTAACATCGTACTTAAGTAGTTATTTCTGTTGTTGATGGTAAGCTAAGTATTCAATCGATTCGTTATCGATATTCAAGCGATTGGACGTAACGGAGTGATTGGAGAAGAGATGCTGCAAAATCAAACTTTAAATCACGCAAATAATATTCACAATGAACGGACGGATTCGGGTGCGACGTCAATTTAGTAATTTTTATGTGTGTATTTTGCTACAATTTTATTTATCTTGTTACATTAGTATGTACTCGTAACACAAACAAACATTCATTCATTCATTGTATATTCATTTAGTAAATTATGTACACAGGAAAAAACTGTGGTTGACCCAAAGACATTTCTAATGGGTTGACCTAGGCCCAGGGGGGGGGGGTCATGACCCCCATGACCCCCCCCCTGGATCCGCCCTTGATTGGGAATCCAGTGATTCAACTGCAACTTTTTGCTACGATTGATGTAAACAAGTTTTAGTGCGGCGACGGAGCAATCACCTAGCACCCGTAACACTGGTTGACTCCTAGCTCGGGACTGGGTCTTGCTCTGTCTCCCACGTAAAATTCCAGATGTATCTGTCGCTCAATCTAATACTTAAGTTGACCTGTACTCATACGTTTATAAATAAAATTTATGATGATTATGATGATATTAGTGGTGATTTTATGTAACTTTCCTCGTCGCCAGTTGCTTTTATTAATTATTTTATGTAACTTTCCTCGTCGCCAGTTGCTTTTATTAATTATTTTATGTAACTTTCCTCGTCGCCAGTTGCTTTTATTAATTATTTTATGTAACTTTCCTCGTCGCCAGTTGCTTTTATTAATTATTTTATGTAACTTTCCTCGTCGCCAGTTGCTTTTATTAATTATTTTATGTAACTTTCCTCGTTGCCAGTTGCTTTTATTAATTATTTTCGGGAGTGAAACAATGAAAGGCCAAGTCGACGGACCAACTGTTGTTCATTAGCGGCCTACTTACTCGCGACATATAATTATTCCACAGATACCACAAAGACGAAAGTCTTTGACCAGTAATTACTTACGGTATTGAAACGTGGTCGCTCACAATGGACTTGGTAAGAAGGCTCAAAGTCACTCAAAGGTCAATGGAGAGGGCTATGCTCGGAGTGTCCCTGTGTGATCGAATCAGAAATGAGGAGATTCGCAGGAGATTGAAAGTAACCGACATAGGAAGGCGCAGCGTGGGTAGGCCCCCCACAAGGTAGACCGACGACCTGGTGAAGGTCGCGGGAATCCGCTGGATGCGGAAAGCGCAGGACCGGTCGTTGTGGCGATTCTTGGGGGAGGCCTATGTCCAGCAGTGGACGTCTTTCGGCTGAAATAATGATGATGATACGTATTAATCACGTCGACAAAGTGGTAAAATAATATCTTGGAAAAAATAATTTAGGTTACCTCCCCTACACGTAAAGGGGGGGATGTTTTTTTTTTCGTCTATCCCATGGTGCACTGAGTACGGAACCCTGCTCTGTGCGTGGTCAGACAAGCACTTGGCCGGTTTGCCTACTATACTATGTCGTGGTCGGCTTCCAGTCTAGCCAGATGCGGCTGAACACCAGTATTATGCACGGAGCGACTGCCAGCAGACCCTCGCAACACACTCACTGGGTAATATTGATATCCTAAGGCTAACCTTACAACCTGACAGCTGGAGAACTGCTCTAAACCAGTTCTCCAGCTGTCAGACTATCGAGTTATATTCGTGTAGCTACCGCTCCGTTTGGTTTATGTAAAACCATGTTTTCTTGAAAATAAATAAATACTTACTTACTCAACTAATAACAACACACTGTGATTACTGCCCAGTGTTCTGGCGGTGATCATGGCGATATTCTCTCGGAATCACTAAACTGCTTCTTAGAGCTACAGTTTTTTGAGTACCTGCCTAAGGTACTGTTCGTTACGATATTATATTTGATAGGCTTAACTTGCTCTTAAAAGTAGATAAAATAATTATGATTAAATTAAAATCTTAGTAATAAGTCTCACCTTTGTTGGGTTCTTTCACAGAGAAGCTAAACTCGAACAAACACTGATGTTAGGGTTCACAAACAGACGCGTGAACAACGATGTCAGGCACGTGCCGCACACGCAGAGGTACTGCCGCTAGTGCCGCAGGACTAGTGCCCACGGGGGGGCGCTGCCTATTTGAGTACGACGTATTCTAAGCTCCACTGTGCTGTTTCAAATATCGCGTTACTATCGTACCGTACCAATGCGTCATAACATTCAAGATATAGCTTGTATACTATGTCCTTGTAACTTTCGGTACTTTCACAAAAACCCTTTTAGTCCGTTACTGGAAGTATCGATATATCGCAAGTATCGGCAGTGGTTATATGTATAACCGCCGCAGTGTCCGCGCTGCGAGTGGTGGTGTACTGTGATGGCCGCGCTGGCTGCATATATCCTAGCTTCACTATGCTAATTGATCACGAGGTGGTCGGGCGTCGCCAGGGGGGAACAGCCCCCCACCCCTAGAAACTCGTACCAAGAAGAATGAAATATTAAAGTAGTCAAAAATTCACAAAAAACCAAAGAAGATTATTTAGATTGTTTTAGTTAAGATTATTTTTCATTATTTTATTATTTTTAACGCATTTACGCATGCGAAGCGAAATCAAATGGCGGAATCAGCGAAAATAATTAGTAAGGGTAGGCATATCTATACGACTTTGAATTTAACTGCAAAGTTAGTCGAGTCGGTCTTAATAAGATATCGCTGACGTCACCCAAAGACGTACTATAGTGGAAGATAATTTCGATACCACGAGCAGTGTTCACGGTAGCTTAGTGGCTAAATCACTGGCGTACTGAGCCAGGAGTCGCAGGTTCGAATCCTGCTCGTGAGCGATTTTTTATTTCTACAATTTAAATCATCTTAATTTTATTTAATTATTAATTTAATTTAATCCACAAGCATCATATTAAAACAACATTCATTACTATCATCATCCATCGAATTCACGAGGTAAACGACGGTACGACCCCGTAGATCGCTTTCAAATTAGATACTCGACTCAGTTTTCAAAGCGATTCTTCTTCCATCTGGGTGGCTTCTTATATAATAAAATAAATAGTATGGTACCAATATATAACCTCACGAAGAGCATGTGCAAGAGGAAAGTAACTGCCTTATTACAGGAATTAAATTACGACGAAACTGAGAAGTTACTTTCCACTATGTTGTAATGTAGTTGCTACCACAGTGTTTTGTGATACCTATTTGTTTATCTTTTCCATCAAAAAATTTAATATATTATTCCGTTTTGACCCCCCTCCCCACACACCCACACATACTCACCACACTCATTGACACCACTCCACACACATACACTTTCACACACAAAACTGAATACTTACCTAACTAATTCTACCTAATTTAATTTTTTTCTTATATTCTACTCTCGAGTCACTAGTCCAATTAAGGCTATATTTTGTTTAAGGCTGTCAGTGTACAAGTACATAGCAAAATAAAAATGTAATTTTTATTTAAAGGGTGGAGACCTGGTGTCCTGAAATAAAGGCCTAGAGCTTAGTTTAGGCTCCAGTCTCCGCAGTATTTTTAACTTTTATGACTTACTCTAATACCATGTAAAACTAATGTAATAACTAATATTGTGGCGAGAAATAAATCATTCATTCATTCATTATAAGTGTTTATTTACAAAAAAAAGTATATAAGTATTATATCCATTGTCTAGTACCCATAGCACAAGCTCTGCTTAGTTTGGGACTAGATGGTGCTGTGTAAAAATGTCCTAAAATATTTATTTAAAAAAACCATCTTCATAAACTTTCACATTTATTATATATTTGCCCTAACACGGTAATAGAACCTGCGACTGTCCGACTCTGCCATGATACATGAACAATAACAAACAGTCAGGCAAGCTTCATGTGCGCTCAGCAGCACGTCAATGGTAACAATGTAACCATTACAAACGGAGCTGGCTCACTAGCCTTAGTCAAGCCAGATTCTGCTTTGGTTTACTTACCGCCTATACAACAGTACGCGCTCGAGTGTGCCAGTGTTAGGGCATCCCTTCACCTCACGCGGCGTTCTAGCTCCGAGGCTTCCCCAGTCCCCCGCCCCCCGCTACCCAGTCACTGGCCAATACCGACTTAAGGGTTAAAACTACACTAACGCTGGCTTTCCACCAGTGCTGTGCGAGCGAGCTGAGCGCTGAGCAAGGGAAAACAACCAATAGGATTACTTCGATTTTTATTTCTTTATTGGCTTAAATGTGGTAGACACAGGTGTCAGGTAGACTCGTGTTGCCAGCCCGGCACAGCGCAGCTCAGCTAAAACAATATTTTTTAATTTTTTTCATATTTATTTATATATGTTAGAGCACAAACCCTGGTTATTATGTAATTGAGTATAGTGTTACAATTATAACCAAAGTGTGGTTGTCAGGTAGGCCAGAGCGGGTATAGGAAATGAAACCAACAAAGACTCTCTACCACTGAGAGTGCATTTACTTTGTGTTAGTGTTAGTCAGAACACAACAACTTGTACAATAATATTCACAAGATCTTATGAATTCTCCTATCTTTACAGCTTGGGTTCTATTTGTAAGGTAATCTTTAAAAAGCTTGAGTGCTACGTCCCGTACTCCAATTTTTTCTTGTGAATAAATTGGAAAAAATTGGAGTACGGGACGTAGCACTCAAGCTTTTTAAAGATTACCTTACAAATAGAACCCAAGCTGTAAAGATAGGAGAATTCATAAGTTCTGGTGAGGTTTTGGACTTTGGAGTGCCGCAGGGGAGTATTTTAGGACCAACACTGTTCATAATCTATATAAATGACCTCTGTGCCCTCCAGTTTCCTAACTGCAGAATCTTTACCTATGCAGACGACACTGCGCTTTTTATCCATGGCCCCACATGGACTGAAGCTAAAAGTTACGCAGAGGTAGCTCTTGCTGGGGTTATGAAGTGGCTTACCGACAACTTATTGACGCTCAACCTTCAAAAATCTAATTTCATAACGTTCGCACATAGAAGTAGTACGCTTCCTGCAACAGACAACTTTTTCATTGGAGCCCATACATGCATAACGCCTTCCTCCAACTGTGACTGTCTGCTTATTGCTAGAGCCACTCAAATAAAATATTTAGGGGTGACTATAGATGAGTTTATTAAATGGAAACTACATATTAATAATTTAGCCTCACGCGTCCGAAAGTTAATATATGTATTTAAACTACTCCGAAACTCTGCAGATCCTGATACCCTAATGATGACCTATTACGCGTTATGCCAATCCATACTTACATACTGTATAACCACATGGGGTGGAGCTGCCATGACAATACTTCTTCCACTGGAGAGGACACAAAGAGCAGTCCTCAAAGTCATGACTAGAAAGAAATTCCGGTACCCAACCACCCAACTTTATAAAGATACCTCTGTATTAACCGTAAGGCAGCTTTATATTTCACAAGTTATCCTCAAGAAACATAAGACCCTAAAATTTGACCCAAGCATATATGCAAAAAAACGTCGCTCAGATATAGTATGTCAAACAATTAGGCATAAAACTACTCTAGCAAAGCGACATTACAAGGTTGCTAGTTCATTTTTATATAATAAAATCAATAAAATAACAAATATGTATTCCCTAAATAACTATAACATTAAAATTAAATTGAAATCATGGCTACAAAAACTTACTTACTTAGAATCGGAAAATATATTGCAATCACCCCAATAAACAGACCTGCATTTTTATTAATTGCATACCCACACAAACAAATTTGTCCACACTTATTATTTAATCAATAAATCACCAACACATTTACTCACACAATCACACAACACGTGCAGTGCACACAATCGCACATACTCAAAAATACATTTACCCACACGTATATTAAACTATAACAAACTCTGAAATTCACATCCACACCGTACACTTTCAAAATACACACCAACTCACCCCCACACCACACTAATTGTGGCTTCTCTTTTCATTCTTTAACACGCTTTAGCTTTACTTGTAACTAACTAACAATGTAAGCAAATCTTGGAAGTCGATTTTACCCTACTTCCAATTGTCGTATCGATTTGAAACTTTGCAAGTATGTGTAATCCGCATGACAATACAATAACTCGGTACCATCGAGCAGATCTGATGATGGACTACAGTACCTCTAAAAGCGTGTTTCTTTTTAGTTTTAAAAAACTGTATATTCTTTCTTTTGTACTGATTCCCAAATGAACAGGCATGCCTAGTTTGGGTTTCAAGTTAATCAAGTAATGCTACATAGTATAACTGTTATGATGGGTATAATCGCTAGTTGTCAGTGGGTGGACGGGCAGCCTCCTACTACTCGTAACACAGGTTGACTCCTAGCATGGGAGTGGGTAGTCTTTCTGCACACCCGCTGCGATTAGACGTATCTACTTAATCCCTTGCGTAGTGCGCAAGCAGTAGCAAATGTAGTATGCGAGATGTAACAATTTTTGTATTCAAATAAAGATTTATTTATTATTATTATTATATTATTCAGAGAAGAGGCCCGTGCCCAGAAGTGGAACAATGGTCTACTTATGTATGTATGCCATGTATGTTATACGTCAAAGCGCTTCATGCTCTACTTTTAATTCCATATTGGTTTCTTAAGTTAAAGATAAGAATTGATAAGATAAAAACCGGATAGCGGAAATATGACAAAGTTATTCGTCAAAATTGATTAACAAATAGTTCTCGGTAAGGAAATCTTTAATAATACAGAGGTAAGAATGACAACAACTTACGGAATTCGATAAATAAGTGATCGATTAGGTACATTAGGTACTATCAAACGAGTTATGTCATTGTCATTAGCAATTCCGTATTCGTATGATATTAACACAGATATGACCAAGGAACTTATATATCAAGCTGGAAAGCGGACGGCTGACTAAAATTCGGTGCGATGATTGGGGAGCCCTTTGTCTCTTTCTATAGGGTGTCCATACATGCAGGAAAGGGACAGCGGGCTCTCGGTAATACTATCTCAGAAAACCGGGCTCGCCCGGTATTTTCTCCCTGATTTTGATAAAAGATTTTGGACTTATATGAACGGAGTATTATTCATTTTTGAAGTTCTTAAATTTCTCCGTCCGCAATCTATCTCGCGTAAAAATTCTTTGGATATGACATCTACGGGTCAAAAACATAGGAACGCGCTGTTATCACAGATATTAATAAGTTTGTGAAAGTAATATAATCCTTGGATAATATCCATGCAGTTTTAGAATAAAATATGCAAATGAAATAAAAATTGTAAAAAAAAACCTATTCGTTTCTGGCCATTGAATCCTTAATCCTATAAGTCACCTACTTACCTAAATAAATAATTTGTATTTTTCTTCATAAATAATGTGTTTCATGACTCATTATCTCCTTCTAACTTGATAACAGGTGATAAAATAGATAAGATATGCCTGCAACCATTTTGTTTTGCAGTACTCAAAACGTTCTCCGTCAAACGTATTGTGTGTTTCTAATAAAGTTTTATCGTAAAGTGAAAAAAAAAAAAAAAAAAAAAAAAAAAAAAAAAAAAAAAAAAAAAAAAAGATCATAGACAAGCTAATACGTCCGTCCTGTACGGAGTTTCGTAATAAAATGATTAAACTGTTTTACAATAATACAAGGCGTCCGCCTTGTACTACAGCTACTAGCAACAAACTGACCAAACTGTAGTGTGGAATAATACAGACGTCCGACCTCTACGGCCGCTCGCAACAAACTAACCCCCCTCCGTTGAATGACGGTAGTTTTATAACTAAATTGTGATACTAATAATTGTTATCCCTACTGGTGTATGATTTGTGGAAGATAATAAATAAATAAAAAATAAATAACGTTAGCTCGATTCATAAAACAATAACAACCCTCATTTTATTTTATTAAATGATATTGCCCTAACATATATGTATTGCTGATGCTAACATATATGTATTGCTGATGCTAACATATATGTATTGCTGATGCTAACATATATGTATTGCTGATGCTAACATATATGTATTGCTGATGCTAACATATATGTATTGCTGATGCTTACATATATGTATTGCTGATGCTAACATATATGTATTGCTGATGCTAACATATATGTATTGCTGATGCTAACATATATGTATTGCTGATGCTGTACATTTTCCTCACCCTCGCTTAACTTCGTCGCACAGCTCCGATGGAAAGCCACCCAAGTGTGCGCAGAGTGTGTATATATGTAAAACAGGTGAATAGGTTAACAAAAACATTCAAATAACAGTTTCATAAAAATTTAATTTACACATTTTACGAGTTAGGTGGCTAAAACACTTCCAAAATAAAACAGATGTTAATGTTCGTACTTATGGCGACTGAATGTCACATACACTTCCCTTACTAGCCGGCTAGCAAAATACCTATTTGCCACTCTGAAAGTACCTTTTTGCCACTGCGGCTTAGCTGACACAAGTAGCGGGACGAGCGTCGGTAGCCGTCCCTCACCGGCCTCTTTACAAACTTTTTCACTCTTTTTACTGAGGGCGAGGGTCGTAATGTAATAAATTCTAATAGTGAGTCACCTCGACCGCCAGACAGAGCAACGATGCGGTGCGGTATGAAGGAGAGCGGAGCTCCCCCCCCTGCCCGCGACGCCTGCGGGGGGCGGCTCCACATCGCTAGCGCGCCGGTACTCTCGTCTAGGTGTGTCACGTACACAAAATCACTGGCACGTGATTGATTTTTAATTGAATTTAAAGATGATAATTAATTATATCATTAGGTTCAATAAAAGAGAAATAGAAACATCTAACAATAAATATCGCAAATATTTAACGGTGGCACATCTGTATCGAGGCAGATTAATTAATAAACAGAACGTATATTTTAGCATTTTTTTAATTTTATACTGTCCTAATAAATCAAATATTTTAAATGGAAAATCTTAAATTAAAATTTTGATGTTTTTTGTTACCTAATCACGGCGAATTGGGCGAAGCCGCAGGGCATAGCTAGTAAGTAGTAGAACATAATATGTTTAGAGAAATACAAGTTTTGATATAGGTATTATATTATTCACGTGTGTCACTGCAGGGTGCCAACTGAAAATCAGCGCCGGATGCTCCACGCCAGCACATGCTGAGTTGGTGACCCTTTTGGCATGGGCATGGGCAGCAACTTCATATTTTATTTACCTATAATTAACTTTAGTATTTTTATTAATGTTATTGTTGTGCTGTCCTGTGTTCTGTGCCAAATAAAAGTTTTTCTTTCTTTCTATTATTTATAAAAGATATTTTCTTTTGTCAACCCTTACATATGTTTAGTTACTAGTCGCCTGTCGGCATTTTGCGCCGCGACAAAGGAGTTGACTCTCTACTAGTGTTTATTACACAAATGGTGAGTGTGACATACAAGTTGGAAGTAATACGCTTGTTTCTTACATTTCGGCAAATGGCAAGAAAGGTACTGAGAGTGATTCCAAGTTAAACTAAACTGTACACTACGAGCGATGCGCACGACGGCGCCGCCACGACTCGATACAACTCAACAGCTTGTTGCAAACAAAAGATAAGTATGACGAGTTACTTCACGTTGCTACTACATTATTATATTTACAATCTTCAAGATTAACTGCAATAACGTGGGTTATAGCTCTTCACAGCTGAAACGAAACAAAACGGTCTAAATTAGTAAACAAATTAAAAGTTAATAGTGCAATTGACAAGTTAGGGTCCTAGAATGTAGCCTTGGGGGAACCCCATTGTACCGACGAGTTACATTGCTCGGCTTGATTGACATGACGTTTTTTGCAAAATATTGTTTGTTTTGTTGTTATTGTTGTCAGCCAAATAAATATATGAAACTTTTTTATATCCACAGTATTGGAGTGTTATAGTAGGCATCGCACATGTTTCACATGGTCAAACGCTTCTGAGAGACCATTCATTTTATGGAATTAATTCTATAATATTTGAAGCTAAAGCAAAATACATGAAATAAAGAGGTTAAATTATGTAGACAGGAGCAACAGTTTATAAATCTGAAGACGAAGGTATGTCTTTTTGTCATTTCTGTTTCCGAGTGACTGTGTACTGTCTAAAAGTCTAAAGGATATGGCCTCATTTCTTACTACAGGTTTTTTGTTTCTGTTTGATGTTGGTGCTACTAAATTGCTTGTGTTGAGTGAGTGTGAGGCGTAGTTGAGCTCCTCTATACATACATATGTAGTCACACTCACGGCTACAGGAAGTTGGCGCCCACGCCGAACTGCAGGCCGGGCGCGTGCACGTCGTGCTGCTGCGCGCGCAGCGGCACGGCGTAGCTGAGCTCCTCTATACATACATATGTAGTCACACTCACGGCTACAGGAAGTTGGCGCCCACGCCGAACTGCAGGCCGGGCGCGTGCACGTCGTGCTGTTGCGCGCGCAGCGGCACGGCGTAGTTGAGCTCCTCTATACATACATATGTAGTCACACTCACGGCTACAGGAAGTTGGCGCCCACGCCGAACTGCAGGCCGGGCGCGTGCACGTCGTGCTGCTGCGCGCGCAGCGGCACGGCGTAGTTGAGCTCCTCTATACATACATATGTAGTCACACTCACGGCTACAGGAAGTTGGCGCCCACGCCGAACTGCAGGCCGGGCGCGTGCACGTCGTGCTGCTGCGCGCGCAGCGGCACGGCGTAGTTGAGCTCCTCTATACATACATATGTAGTCACACTCACGGCTACAGGAAGTTGGCGCCCACGCCGAACTGCAGGCCGGGCGCGTGCACGTCGTGCTGCTGCGCGCGCAGCGGCACGGCGTAGTTGAGCTCCTCTATACATACATATGTAGTCACACTCACGGCTACAGGAAGTTGGCGCCCACGCCGAACTGCAGGCCGGGCGCGTGCACGTCGTGCTGCTGCGCGCGCAGCGGCACGGCGTAGCTGAGCTCCTCTATACATACATATGTAGTCACACTCACGGCTACAGGAAGTTGGCGCCCACGCCGAACTGCAGGCCGGGCGCGTGCACGTCGTGCTGCTGCGCGCGCAGCGGCACGGCGTAGCTGAGCTCCTCTATACATACATATGTAGTCACACTCACGGCTACAGGAAGTTGGCGCCCACGCCGAACTGCAGGCCGGGCGCGTGCACGTCGTGCTGCTGCGCGCGCAGCGGCACGGCGTAGTTGAGCTCGAGGCGCGCGGCGCGGCCGAGGCGCACGCACACCCCCGCCCCCGCCGACACCCGCGCCGCCCGCAGCGCCTCCAGCGCCGCCAGCCCCGCGCCCTCTGCAACACGCGCCGGTCACACACAGTCGCACGGGACAGCCCCCCCCCACTACACCCACCTGGCATGGCGAGGCAGCCCGCCGTCAGGAACACGTGCGAGCGGAACAGCGCGCCCAGCCCCGCGCGCGCACCCTGGAACGGCAGCGGCGCGAACACGTGCAGGCCACCCGCCCAGTACACCTGCGCACGGAGACGTCACTGCCGGCAACCGACGAACCAGTGTCCACTACTGCCGCCAGCAAATTAAATAGACGACTACCGTCCATGTATTTATTTTAAGATCTTTGTAAGGCTTTTGACAAAGTGGACCATACCATGCTGCTCAGAAACATTGAATATAATGTTATTCTTAGGAGTTAATTACACTAAGAAAGAAAGAAAGAAAGAAAAATAGTTTATTGTCACAGTTAACGACGCGCAACATTTAAAACACAGTGATAAACACAAGCAAGCAACTTATAGGTGGGGTTACATAGAAAGTAAAAACAAAAGACACATAGGTAAAAAATTAAGAAGGGACAGTCGATACAAAATATAAGAAAAGTATAGTGTAAATCGTATGCAAAAAATAGAACTTAAAAAGTCGTGGTCCATAGTTTTGCTTCCGATGTTATCGGCGTGACATCGGGAGTTCCACAGGGCTCGATACTGAGTCCATTGCTTTTTCTTCTTATTTATAAACGACATAATTACATGTTTTAAAAGGACAATTTTCTTTTGTATACTATCGATCTCAAAATCTATCGTAAGATGATGGATGGAATGGATCTTCCATTGAAGACTATGACAAATTGCAACAGGACCTGAATCGATTCACTGCTTATTACCTGGCTAATAAACTGCAACTGTTTATCCAAATCCATATATTTTACCAAAAAAATCAACGTCGTCTCATTTACAGTGTCTCGTTCAGGTCTAGGACCTCAAACCAATTTTTGTAACCTTTATACAGTAAATTATTCTTTATACAACAAATTATTCAATGAGACTTTTTCCAAGGATGTGATACAATGAGACTCATTGTTTTACTTCCTTAGTAAAAGTTTCCTTAATAAAAGACCTGGGTATACTCTTCGACTTTAATCTACACTTTGATGCTCATGTTGATCACATTACAGATAAAGATTTTCAGATTTATGGCTTTCTAAGGCAGACCGGCACTGTGTGTGTGTGATCTAATAGATCACAACTAGAATACACCACTGTCTCTGTCTGGAACCCATACTATGGAAAATACAGTTCAGCGTAAATATCTTCGGTTTCTGAACTATAAACTGAGAAAAGAGTCTGAAGTGAAACACAACGACTTACTTACTTTAGACTCTTTTTCCACGAACGGAGTCTTTTTCCGAGATTAATAATAGTCCGTTTTTTCGAATTCTAAAGCTAATATAATAATTATGAAATATGACTTAAGGAATAATTAACGAGATTGGAATGCTCAACTGGAAAATATAGTCACATGTACTTAAAAGTCAGCCGAAACGCACCCGTAAGCATGTATTTAGAAGTATTATCATGATATTAAACTTGATGACAAAACTCAGAGCCTGACATCCATTGCTTATGCCACCTGTCTTCAAGATTCTTTTCTATGTACGACTTGCGAAGTTGTAAATCTATGTGACACAATTTTAAGATACAATATCAATTTGTATATCTCACCCGCCCGCCGGTGGCCTGTCCGTCGTTGTGCGGCCCGACGCCGCGCTGCTGGAAGCCACGCAGCGTAGTGGGCCCCCCCAGGTAGAAGTGGTCCGGCAGCTCCGTGCCGAACACGTCGTGCAGCACTCCCAGCGCGCCCGTCAGCTGCAGCACCTGCCGTGCCACTAGTGTGAGTGCACCGCCACTGTGTGTGTGTGTGTGCGTGCCACTCACGACGTGTCCGGCAGCTCCGTGCCGAACACGTCGTGCAGCACTCCCAGCGCGCCCGTCAGCTGCAGCACCTGCTGCGCCATTGTGTGTGCGTGTTTATGTGGGGGTGTGTGTGTGTGTGGGTGGATGTGTGTGTTTGTGTGTGGGGGGGTGTGGGGGTGTGTGTGTGTTCGTTTGTGCGAGCCACTCACGACGTCGTCCAGCAGCGTGGCGTTGGCCTGCGCGTGCAGCTCCGTCTTGAGGTTGGCGACGCCGCCGCCGAGGCCGGCCACCTCGCTGGTGAACTGCACCCACGTGCCGCGCGTCGGGAAGATCGGCTCGTCGCGGTGGTCCACGCACACGATGTGCCGCAGGATCGACTTCATCTGAGGACCTTCACGAACACACGAAGCATATTGTAAACCAGGAAGCTTAACTCGAGCTAACCACATAAAGAAACTCACCACTACTCTCCCTCACTTTGAAGCTAGTGGACTTGGTGAGCACGGACGTGTCGCGCACCAGACCCTCCCACTGCACGTTGTGCCTCGTCTAAACAAATATGCATCGTTTAATAAAATCTACTACAGTAAATTAAATAAGCCATTGTTAAAATAAAATACGGTCCTAATAAGAAGCCCTGTGGTACACCTTAAATTTTTCCGAAATATTGGCCTAATTTTTGTATTATTTCTCTACACATATTGATTTTAGTTACTTTATTACACAGACTGAATAACCTCAGACGGTAATAACTCTGTGAGCATAAGCCTTTACTCATAGTATGAACATTTTAACTCTTTACTCATGATCAACTGTATCGAAAGCGAAGTAGAACTATATTTTTTTTATTAAGTAAACATTTTATTTCAAATCATGTCTGTTCTTAAAGAGTTGTTATGATAGCTCACCGCTGGCGAAGTTTTGAAAGCGAGGTCGAGTAGCAACCCGCGGTCTAGTAGGCGATACCCTGACCACGAGTACTCGTGGTTCTGTTGGTAGATCGACGTCGACAACCTGCGAGGAATACACTGTGTCACATCATCATCATCAGAGTTACTGGAAACGCCATGTTGGTGTTCCTAGCACTACTTTTTACTGGGGCCAAAATGCAACCAATTTAACTGCCCAAAATGCAATAGTGAAAACCGTTATTTAGTTTTCGAGATTTTATAAAGCGTTTTTTTTTCGTAGAAATATAACTCGATGAATGAGTGTCATAATGATGCTAGCTGAAATCATGACGCATATTTACACTTAAAAGGCTGACAACACCTAAAAAATCAGACCTCTGCGGTCACTGTCGTTTCGTACAGAACTGAAAGAGAGGCAACGAGCCGAGGGACGTCGGATACGCCGCTCAACTTGAATGAAAATTAACAATTTATTTTTTTAATAAAAAACTAAAAGCTTATTTGAAAAAAACAACAAATGTTTATATTATTGTCTTTCTCAAATGTTTTCTTAATTTTATTTATAATATTTAGTAAACAATAGAGATTGTTTGCTTTAAAGCATGTTTTAAGAGGTTAGTTTACAATTCTTTTCTATCGAGAAAACTTCAAGAAAACGTGTTTTGGGCACAATACAGTTTCAGAAAATACGATCAAGATTAACACATATTTTTTTCACCGCCACAAACTGAATAGATACAGCTAAAAATGTTTTTAAAAGAAGCCTATTTGGGGTATTTGGCTTAATGACGCCGCAATGTTTGAATATCATTGGTGAGGCGGAAGCACATGTGATGCAGCTAGCGTGGTTAGTTACGTACACGGGCACGAGCGGCTTGTGCGGGAAGGGCTTGGTGGCGGCCACGCTGAAGTTGGACGAGCTGCGGTAGCCCAGGCTGTACTCCGCCTGCAGCCGCTCGCCGCGCCCCAGCACGTTGGGCAGCTTCACGCCTGCAGCCACACGGGATCATGTCGCGACGCTCTCCGCCAGCCGGGACAGAACATAGCCTACTATACCGGGTGTCAGGGAAACGCTTCCGAAAACGAAGACAGGTGATAGTGCTGGTGATTACTGATACGAAACCACGAAAAATAATGCGATTCTTTTTAAATTTATTTTATTTATTTTTTAAATTTTTCATTATGTATGAGTTTTATTTAACTGCCCAAAGCTGGTTATGTATGAAAAATGCAAAAAATTATATATGAAAAAAATCTAAAAAAAAGCATCGCATTTTTTTTTCGTGGTTTCGTATCAGTAATCACCAGCACCTATCTTCGTTTTCGGAAGCGTTCCTCTTACACCCAGTATGACTGGTTAGGAAAAAAAAACAAAGTGTGATCGTTTTCGAGATTTACGTATTTAAAAAAAAGATTATCCACTATTTGTTTCATTTCAAGTTGTAAGTGTGAACAATAACAGGTTTATTCAGGGTTGCAAAACAAGCATTGCTATGACAAAATATACAAAGTAAACGAAACATTAAAAAATTCGGCACAGTGTGGCGATTTTCACAATTAATTAAAAATACCTAAATCTCGAAAACGACCGATCTTTTGTTCCTGATCACTCATAAATTGGCCTATCTTCTGTCTCCGGGTTGGCGTGGGGTTTTGGTACATCCTAATACATGACAGCAATGCTGCACTCGAGCTACTTGGTGCAAATGTAAGACACACAACACAATATTTAAAAATGTAAAAATAAGTTAGACAAAAACATAACATAACATAAAATCACGCCTGTATTTCCCCGAAGGGGTAGACAGAGGTGTAATAGTACACCCACATTTCGCCAGTTATGTTATAGTCCCATGTAATAGGGGGCGAGCTTATTGCCATTGACCGGGCACAAATCCAGACTCCGGGCTGCTACTGAGAATTTCCTAATGAAAAAAAAACCAATAACACTTTGCCCGACCCGGGAATCGAACCCAGGACCCCATGCTCAACAGTCGCGCTTGCAACCACTAGACCAACGAGGCAGTAAATAAGTTAGAATATTTGAATAAATGGAATAATAATAAAAACATTTATTTATCCACCACATAAAGGATTTTTACAACATAAATTATTAAAATAAGTATTTTCTTAACATTATGTTGTGGAGACTGGAGCCTGTACTAGGTGAACCTGTGTTACAGGTCTCCAGTGGTCTGATTCACAAACGTTCGAAAAGTGTCCGTTTCCAAAGTGAAATTTGACCGGCAAATAAAACAAAACGACCACTTATATTTATTTATTTTAAATTGAGACACTGCGGACCGTCACACCCTGAACACAGTTTATTACGCTCTGGGCCAGTCAGTAATAACATACTGCATCACAGTATGGGGAGGGGCGCCTAAGACACATTTCCTACAACTAGAGCGAGCACAGAGAGCTGTGCTGAAGGTTATGACTTTCAGGCCATTTCGTTACTCTACTCATAACCTACACACTGATTGCCAGGTCCTCACGGTGCGACAACTCTTTGTACTCCAAACCATTCTTCGGAAACACTCTACTCTAAAACTTAAGGCGAGTACCGTGAGGACGCTTCGAGCATATAGAGTATACGAAACCTACAACTGCAGAACAGCTCTCGCTCAACGCCATTTTCATATCATTGGGTGTCACTTGTACAATTTGATCAATGAATCTTGTAATATTTATCCTCTCTGTAAATATGAATGCAAAATAAAAGCTAACAAGTGGCTACTGTCACAAAATTATGACGAAACAGAAAATCTATTAAAAATATCTATTCTCTAAAATAATGTACTATCACAATCACACTATCATATCTTCTCACACCCACTAACCCACCACACACCACACACCCCTTCACACATACACACTCACACACATGAGGCTTCTGGCTTTACTACTATTATTAGCTGAATTATTATTTACTCTTTAATCTATGCTGTAGCCTGTAACGTAGTTTTACTTACCCCATTTACTCAACTGCACTTTCTTGTAACCACCTCCTGATGCAATTAATGTAACCCCCTGTGGATTTAATTAATGAGAGCGCTGGTACCCATAACACAAGTTAAATCTTACATTGGGTACCAGAGTTCAAACAAACACTTCATACCGAGAAATTGTATAACTACTATTTGTGGGTGTTTACTGTACACCATTTATGTGAAATAAAAAAAATATTTATTATTTATACTTCGCTGCAAAGCATTCGAAACTCAGGAAAACCAATTACACGATGTAATTCAGTTAAACTTGTTTTTATTAAGAAACAAAACGATTTGAGAACCGAACGGATTCGGAAACGCAACGCGAAATTCATGGAAACTCTACCGTGAGCCATTTGCTGTCGGAAATCACTCGATGTAAAATTAAAGAACTATGAGTAGCGTTTCCGAATGCGTTCGATTCTCAAATCGTATTTTTTCGTAATAAAACAAGTTTGACCGGATTACATCGCGTATTATTATTAACATTGCTTTTCCTGAAGTTTCGAATGCTTTGCATCATTCGTGGTCGCAGGAAGTTGTCGTTTTATTTAGTTTGCCGGTCAAATTTCACTTCGGAAACGGAAACTTTTCGAACGTTTGTGAATCAGGCCACAGGACTCCCAACTAACCGTTTGCAAAGGCAAGGTTGCATAAATATGTTAACGGTGGAACTAAAATTTATCTATAGCGCTTCAGAAAAGTAGCAGGAATGTTATCTCGACCAACCGCACAATTACTTTTAAGACCAAGGATGGTGCTTTCAATTTCTGCATTATCAGTAGGAAGTAATACAAGATTTGGGGCATGATTTTTTTTTATATGTCTTTTGGGGAATAGGTAATTGCAGGGAGGATTTTTTTCAGCGCGGCTTTTACCTATATTAGCAAAAAAGGTGTTTACTTTATTAATATCATTGGAAGGGTTGTTAGTTGATAGCAGTTCAACAAGAACATGTTTGTGTTTTGTAGTGTTTGTTACTGTTTTAATAGTGCCCCAAAGCTTTTTATTACCCGTAGATGCAGCTTTTTTTAATTTCTGATTGATCAAACTCTCTCTTAATTTTTTTCAATAAATTGATACTAAAGTTCCTGTACCTTTTATATGTCGTTTTAACTATTTCATTGTTAGAGTACAATGCAATTCCCGTTCGCCGAACGGAGACTGAAAGTGTAGTAGTGTAGCAGAGCGGTGTATACGTACCGAGCACAAGGTTGCCCTCGTTCTCACTGACGCTGGTGTTGATGCCGCCCACGATGCGCGACAGCTCGCGCACCTGGAACGTCACCTGCGACACACGAATATAACTGCACAAGGAGAAAGATCAGTGCTGCGTCAGGCTTGACAACACGTAGCAAGCTGTGCGAGTGTGGGTGTACAGTGTGCTGGTGTGTGTTGGCATGTGTACCTCGAGGCCCTCGGGCGTGGCGCCGGGCCCGGAGGACACGTCGATGAACACGCCGATGTCGCGGAAGCAGCCCATCGCGTCCGGAGTGCGTCAGGCACGTAGCAAGCTGTGCGAGTGTGGGTGTACAGTGTGCTGGTGTGTGTTGGCATGTGTACCTCGAGGCCCTCGGGCGTGGCGCCGGGCCCGGAGGACACGTCGATGAACACGCCGATGTCGCGGAAGCAGCCCATCGCGTCCGGAGTGCGTCAGGCACGTAGCAAGCTGTGCGAGTGTGGGTGTACAGTGTGCTGGTGTGTGTTGGCATGTGTACCTCGAGGCCCTCGGGCGTGGCGCCGGGCCCGGAGGACACGTCGATGAACACGCCGATGTCGCGGAAGCAGCCCATCGCGTCCAGTGCACGCCGCACCTGCATCAAACAATCATTGTTGCCTCCATTCATTGGTGCTATGAAAACACAGATAGAGTCAATATTTGTATTGGTTTGAACCGTGAGACAAAGCATGGAACTTAAAACATCATGCAGTCTTTTTCTACTTTTACGCAATGTTTTTTTAATCCTTTTTTTTAGTGCTATCTGTCCGGAGAGGACAGTAAGCAGTAGTTTGGTTACTTCTCACTAGGCTTGCTGGGTATGCGGCCCAGTGGACGAACGATGGTGAAACCTATTAAGCAGTAGTTTGGTTACTTCTCACTAGGCTTGCTGGGTATGCGGCCCAGTGGACGAACGATGGTGAAACCTATTAAGCAGTAGTTTGGTTACTTCTCACTAGGCTTGCTGGGTATGCGGCCCAGTGGACGAACGATGGTGAAACCTATTAAGCAGTAGTTTGGTGACTTCTCACTAGGCTTGCTGGGTATGCAGCCCAGTGGACGAACGATGGTGAAACCTAATAAGGGTTGCATACTGATGCAACCCTTATTAGGTTTCACTCATCGTTATTAAGTCTTGGGGTAGTGGTTGGGACAGGGTTCACAATGATCGCATAGTTTCATGTCTACCACCTAAGTAATACATTGTGAATGCAATAAATATATTGAGTATTTGGTATTTTTTTCGCTTCAGTATCTAGTCAAAGGTTTCCCTGACATCAGTGATTTTTCTACATTGTTTGGGTCCTTGAGTAGCCTTTGTTGGTATCTTTTGTTTGCTTGATTGCCTTTTCTTCAACTGTTGTCACTTTAAGATCTCTGTGCAGTAAGCTATTGGTGACATACCAAGGAGCTTTTGTGATTAGCCTTAAGACTTTGGACTGGAATCTTTGCAATATGCCTAAATTTGGTTTTGAAGCAGCCCCCATAAAGCTGTATACCATATGTCCAATATGTCCATACAGGCTGGAGTATACATTTATTGATTAAAAGCTTATTCTCTAGGTATAATTTTGATTTGAAACTCAACAATGAATATATAACTGCCTTAAAAGTATGCCAAGCTGTTTTCTTTTACTAGACATGTGTTTTCTCCAGGTCAGTTTTTTGTCAATATGCATACCCAGGTATTTTGTGTCATCAGTTTGTGGTACTAGGGTGGCATTCAAAGTAACCCTTGGGCCACGCAGCGCCGTGACCTCGTCGATGCAGTAGGAGGCAGTAATCTCTCGCTTTCGGCCGTGCTCCTGTTCATGGTTGGAAGCAAAAGCGCTTGGGAAGCTGTCGTCTCATTCTGCGAGGAGGTAATGCTCGCGAAGCAGGCGGCGGAGAGAGAGCGAGAAGCGATCATCTCTCTCCCAGCCCGCAGGAGGCGGACCGGGCGTCGTAGGACCACGGCCACCCTAGGACTGGGTCTGCAGGCGACGGTTCGTGCCCGAGTCCCGACCGATCAAAGCCCTGAGGTGGCGCATGGTGTTACGCGCGCGCTAGGCGAAAGGATGGTGCAGCTAACGTTAGGCCGCACGGGGAGACGGGACTCGCCAACTAGTGACGAGCCGGGACCTGACAGGGGTGGGTGGAGACTACTGGAGATTGCAGATCGTATTCCAAGTCCCTGGCCAAAGGATAGCAGACAAACACCGTGGTGATTTTAGTCGGTAAGAGTTCGACACTGGCTCCATCAGCCCGGTGGAGTGCGTCCATAAAGATTTCCCCAAGTTAAAAAACCGGCCAAGAGCATGTCGGGCCATGCTCAGTATTATAGGGTTCCTTAAGTAGGTGTACAAACGAATCAAATCGAATATTAATCATGGCTATTTTAGTTTTTGCAATAATCGGCAGCATTCGCGACTCAGAGCGTGTTGTTAGTAGCGCCATCTAGCGATAAATTCAAGAAGCCAAATTTAAGAAGTCTGGTTGATGTCAAAGTTACTTTTTGTGATTTTTTCAAATAGAAAGTAGCTAAAGGAGCATTATTTGCCATGATAATTTTTCTCTAAGGTCAATGACCTTTGAACTAGGACGTTTTAAGTATTTTTCGGTTTTCTGTCTATAACTCAAAAAATTATAATCACATTATACTCGAAATAATTTTAAAAGAGAGTTTTCACAAAGGTCTATCAATGTGGAAGATTACAAGTTTCTACGTTGCATAGTTTAGAAATGGCAGGGGGGGGGGGGACACATTGCAAGCCACTTTGGCGGGCTATATTTCGCAGATGGTACACCTGATAAAAAAGTGGTGTATGAAACATTACCTTCATTTTAGTAGACCTATTCAATGATACTCCACACGATGGGGTGCAGCGAAAAAAATTATTTTTTCCCCATTTCACATGTATGGGCGCCACCCCTAAAGAACGTAAAAACTATTTTTTTATTCTTATAAAATTGAGATCTACATGCAGACTATTTTTTAACAAAATTTCATTTACTTATGTTTATAACTGTAGAAGTTATTAAGCTGTAAAGGATTAGGACAGACGTACAGACGGATAGACGGACGGACATGACGAAACTATAAGGGTTCCTTGTAGGACTTCGGAACCCTAAAAAGGGTCATGGCCCCATCGAAATGTGAATGTGACATAAGCAGGTTTTGATCCGTTCACTTTGATACGCCATAATTTTATCCAATTCTCAATAAATGTTTGATCTTTTTGTAAGAGCTTAGACGCTTGTGTCGGATCTTCGTAGCATGTCATAATTACGGTATCATTGGTATCATCGGCATCATCATCATCATTTCAGCCAAAAGACGTCTACTGCTGGACATAGGCCTCCTCCAGTTATGGGGGGATATGCCATAATCGCCACGCTTGGCAGGCGGGTTGGCGATCGCAGTTGGTTGGTTAAATACTCAGAGGACGCTGCTGCCTATCCTCTGGTGAATCCCTTAGTCGCCTTTTACGACACCCATGAGAAAAGATAAGGGTGGTGCAATTCTTTATGTCTGGCACCGCACGGAACCATCATCGGCATAGGTTGCTGTAATTGTAGTTGTCATAGTCGACGCTGGAAGGTCCAAGGACGCTCCCTTGGGGCACGCCTGACATTATGGAATTTAAATCAGTAATTTCGTTTCATTGCTTTATTAAGAAATGCCTGTCTGACATCTATATGATTTTATAAGGTAGAATAATTGATCGGTAACTGTGTTTTTACTTTATAAAGGATCTCATCATGCCAGATTGTGTCGAATGCTTGGGTGACATCTGGGAATACAGGTGAGCAGTAACGTTTATCTTCTAAGGGCCAAGTTCACCGACAAGATAACAAATGTTTATATAAAAACCTGCTGTTTAACCCGAGCTTTGGTGTTCACCAACGATAACTAGCCATTATATCACAGTAATCAATGTAATGTAATGTTTTTTATGGTGTACAATAAAGCATATATAAATATAAATAAATAAATAAATAATCAATCAGTTTTTTTTCACCAAGGTGCGGATGATGTCGTCTTAGCATATACGTGTGTGTGTGTACCTTGTGTGCCCGCAGGATGACGTCCTCAAAGTCCGTGGCATGGAACAGCTCGTCCACGGTGCTGCGGACGATGTCGTCTTTGGTTCGGTTCAGACCGTCCACGTGCACTCGGTCCACGCGAGCCTTAAACAATTTACCTTTTTATCAAATCTGTTATAACATAAGCAACGTGAGCACGCTTATTTATTTAAGCCTTTATTGCTGATACTACAAAATATTAACATGTTAAACTTAAATTCTAAAACATCAGGTTTCCCTTCTTAGTGGTCAGCGTGTCCTGTGACACGTAGGCCTCTTCCAGCTGCTTCCATACTGTCCTGTTTTTTTGTTTTTCTTGACCAGATTACACCTCCGACTTTCTTTATGTCATCTGTCCATCTCTTTAATTGTCTTCCTCTTTTCCTTTTTCCATCTCGCGGTTGCCATTCTGTTATAATTTGTGTCCATTTCACCTTGCTGTCTCTTGTCATGTGTCCAGTCCATCGCCACTTCAGTTGCCTAACTTTCTCTATTATATCTTCCACTTTTGTTATTATTCTTATTTCTTCTGCTCTTTTACGATCTTTAAGCGTGATACCCATCATGCTTCTTTCCATTTCCCTTTGGCATGTTCTCAGTTTTAGGTAATGTTTCTGAGACAGCGCCCAAGTTTGACACCCATACGTTAGACACGGCAAGATACACGAACCAAATACTTTTTTCTTGGCTACCATGGGAAAGTGTTTACTTTTAAGTATTTCTTTTGATTGAGGATGTACATCATTTGCTGATGGATTGTGTTAGGAACCAGAATGAAAGGGAAGTTTTAATCAATGAATTTCATTTAAATAAATTAGAGGTGGGGTTAGTTCAAACAATCTTAGCACAACCAAAATCAGATGTTGCAAAAAGACTATGTCAATTAGTTTACTTCATTGATTAAGATTTCCCTTACTATACTTAGGTTGATCTTATATTGGTTTTAGTTAGATGGCATAAGGCATGATGGGGTTGACATATCCACATGGATAAAAACCCCAAATTCAAAATAGAGAAAAAAAAAAAAAAAAAAAAAAAGTATTTCTTTAAGAGACCAGTATCTTTTCCAGGCACAAGACACTCTTCTTTCTATTTCTAAGTCAGTTTGGTCTTTGAATGATATAATTTGTCCTAAGTATTTGTAGTCTTTAACATATTCAATAGTTAACCGACGAAAAAAAGGAGGAGGTTCTCAATTCGACGCGTATTTTTTTTTATTTTTTTATGTATGACCACGCTAACTTTTTACAGAGTGGTTCGATTTTGATGATTCTTTTTTTAATGGATAGGGTATATTTCGAAGTTGGTCCCATTTAAATTTCAAAATCAAAATCCACCCCTAAGGGTAGTAAAACAGGGGATGAGTGTTTGTTCACCCACTGAATTCTTACCTGTTAACCGATTCTGTTGAAACTTGACACATATAAATATAGTTCTAGACACTACGACATAATGGAGACCTTTCACCACAAAAAAATGAAAAATAAAACTTTTTAACAAAAAATTGAACCGACGAAAAGAGAAACTGAAAAGCGAAAAATAACTAATTATGAGTCGGCGCCAAACAACCATTCAACGAAGATCATTAAATTAATTTAAATAAATAATAAAAACAACGTCACATCAAATACAACGTGAAATTTACAACGATGAACAATAACTTTCCAAAAATGCGTTCTACGCTCAGCCACTTGCAACTTACACGCACTTTGCTTGTTAAAAGTTCGTTTGGCGCCGACTCATAATTAGTTATTTTTCGCTTTTCAGTTTCTCTTTTAGTCGGTTCAATTTTTTGCTAAAAAGTTTTATTTCTTTATCCACTTCTATGGCTATTTCTTCCCTACTAGTCATTATTTTTGTTTTTGACTTATTCATGGTAAGGCCAATTACTCTACTAGCCACAGTTAGCTGTTGTAGCATAGTTTGGAGCGTCTTAGCGTTGTCTGATATAAGGACCAAATCATCCGCGAACCTTAAGTGATTAAGTTGCCTGCCGTTAATATTTATGCCAAAATTATCTCAATCTAGATTCCTATAGTAGCTTATAATGCTGGCCCTTGACCCGGCCAAACAAGGCAAATATTTATACAAACACTCCAAGTGATGCTTTAGCATCATCAGCAGAGCTCTATGTAGGTGAATAACAATAATTAATAACATCATTTCACATACAACAAAAAACAACTGCTTCGCAATGTGTCAACTGGGTTTGGCTAACCGGTTCAACCCATATCGAGACTAACTTCCGTCAAACCAGGCTACGATCTGTCAACTCGGTTTAGCTTTTCAACCGCGAACATGTGTACCCGACGCCGACGCCGTACGTCGACAGAGTCCATCCGAACGAGGACGAATTGTTCCGAAGTCGCCGCAGTACGGCAGCACACAGTGTACATAAAAATATTTTATTTTATTTATATTATTATAAACTTTCAAACCGATATAATCCCACAAATTACACAAATAATATGCATGTGACTTTTCACAACTGAATAGGAAACTTAACCATATTTGAATTGCAACCTACCACGAGTTACCATCTCACTATATGGTTGATTCTGTTTGGACTAAACCGTTAACAACTTGGTTTGTGTTAATTTCCCATTTGGTTCCTATTTGGTTTACCCGGTTAAGAAAAATCACAGGTTGACCCATCGCTACCACCACTAGACATTACAAAAACCAAATGCTGTAAAAAACAATGATGGACATAACACAACATAACATCACGCCTGTATTTCCCCGAAGGGGTAGGCAGAGGTGTATAGTACACCCACAATGATGGAGCCATGTTTTATTTTATAGTTTTTTTTTAAATGACTTATTTTAAAAGTTAGGTGTCTATATATAAGTATCTAGATGTAAGTAAGGCAGATATAGCACTCACCCGGACGCCATTCAGTTTGATGGTGGGCTTGGAGATGGGGTCCTCGTCCATGTCCAGCGGCTCCTCGAACTCGAACAGCCCGCTCCCGCCCACCTCGCCCCCGCCGCCCCCGCGCGCCGCCTGCAGCGTCCGGTATCTCATTAGTACACACCCTCAGTGTCCGGTATCTCATTAGTACGCACCCTCATCCTTTTACAACACGATTGGCACAGTGGCCAGTTGCCCACCCACAAATACTCTATTGTATTTTTTTTTCTTGTAGTTGATCTGCAGTCAGTTTTTGCATTATAAGCTAATTTTTGGTAGGATTTCGTGTTCAATTGTATATTCAAAAAAATTTAGCATATTACAGTCCCATTATTATTTTTAAGTGGTTGATTCTCTTGTGCTCAAACTAATTTAAACTATTGCTCTCTTTTACTAATAGTAGATACAAGAAAGGGATGGCAACAATTTTAGAGCTGTCAAACTAGTCAGAATTAAATTTCCATACAAGTTTAGTCATGATATCGGAATGTGCTCACTAAAATACAAAGAAATGTAACATGTAAACTAAATTGACATTACTAACATTGTTGTTATCCCTTTCTTGTACCTACTAATAGTAAAAGAGAGTGATAGTTTAAAATTAGTTTAGTTCGTGAACACGACAATTGATCTTAAGGGGTCATTGTACCTACTCATTAAAATGGTCAATTTTTACTATGGGACCAATACAGAAATCATGAAAAAAAATTAGCCTTTGCCTACATTTTGTCGAGTTATGTGAACATAAATGTATGGAGCAGCTGATTTTTTCGAGATTTCAGGGTTGGTCCCATAGTCAAAGTTGTTCATAATGATGAGGACAATGAGCCCTAAACAGGTTATCAGTTATTTCAATTACGTGTTGTAGACATCTTATACGAGTTATTGAGTTTTACAGTTTAGCTGTAAAGTTTATGAATGTAAGCACATTTTCATTGGCATGTCGGAGTAACATACAGAGTCAACTCTACGGAACTAGTATTTATTCATTCATTCATTTATTCAATAACAATCTTTAATTGTGTCTGAATTTTTTACATAAAGAAAAAGATTCCTAAGTTATATTATTATGTAAGACGACAAATTAATTAAACACAAAACTATATAAAATCCAGAATAATGTTAAAAAAAGTTTTTCACAATAAAATTCAATACCTACTTACTTAAGTCAAACTAATAATTATACTATTTTAATTTCAACGTTTCTGCTTTTGTCAATTTATAATTCGTCGATAGAATAGATACACCTATTTAACAAGAACAGCCTAAGTTTGTTTTGAAAACCTCTTGTATAGACTAGATTCTTTATTTCTGTGGGCAGTTTATTAAATATATTTACTGACTTGTAATAAGCACTATGGTTTACAATGTCCAGATGAGGCACATGTTTTGCCTGGAGATCTTTCCTTCTCGTGCTCTCCCTTTTCTGCCTTTCATCTTCAGTCTCATATTCATGGATATATTTTGACAGATGACTTAGTAGAACCAAGATATACAAGCTTGGAACTGTCAATATCTTCATTTCCTTAAAATGTGGTCTGCACGATTCCTCCTGTTGTATTCTAACTATGCTCCTAATTGATCTCTTCTGGATTATAATATTAATATTAAGTAAGTATTTATTCTTTCATATTACACAGTTGTCACATAATATGGAGATAAATGTTTGCATGAGTTATAAGCAGTGGCGTGCATTGGCCTACTTCATTTGAATTTAAGTGTGGTGTAAGTTTTGTTTTAATGTAGGAAGATTAATTTAGCTTTAATAGGTCTATTAAAAGATAAATAATCATCGTAAAAGAGCCTCCACGAGTCACGCTATTTAATTGATCATCCGGTGCACCCTGGGCAGTCAGCCCCGCTACCAACCTGCTGACTGGCTAATCTTTTCCCCATGGCATGAGCTATTATCATTATGTAGCTCATGTCGACACGATAGAAGAAGAATCATACTTTGAAAAAAGATAATAACTTATACCACTATCGAATTTGAATGAGGAAGGCACTGGGTACTGCCTAATTGCCTCTATGCAGTGCACACAACTAGTTATATGGTGAACGGTGAAGCACCTAGTGATGCGCAATGGCAAGATTTTAAATCTGCTGCGGCTGCTCAATTGAACTAAAATTTATCTAGTTATACTGGTAGTGTAACCATGTTGTAACCTGGAACATGCTCATGAGTGTGGGATCCTCAGCTGTCAATGAAACTGATCAATTACCGATATATTATATTAAAAACATTTCCATGAAGTCACGCAAGAAGCTGCACGGCTGTACCTGGCTTCATCAATACAATACTATGATTATTTTATTCGCGGATAATACTATCTTAACACCGAAGACCTCCATGTGTGCACGCTTTATGATCATTTAAATAATAACACTACGACTATTACAATAATATTTTTTTAATAACAGTCCAAAAAATTTAGAAATAAGCCGTAATTATCAAATTTATCAAGTTTTATTATTTTTCTATCCGAATATAACCTCACATAGATTTCGGGGCATGATATCACAAACACGGAAATGTTTTACCTTTGCGTGAACTGTTCCCATGGTAAGTTATATGTTTTACTACTTCTAAGTAAAAAATTATAAGTTTATAATATCAATAACACAATTTAGAATTTTTTGATTTTGAAATTACATAAACAATAGGGTTTTGACAGCACGACCAAACAGTTTTGTACACAGGCAACATTCAACTTTATGTCAAAAATAGTCATAATTGGTTAGAAATTAGAAACAATGATTTTATATAATGTAATATCATTGCCATTGGTTAGAAATAAACAGGAAAAATTACCAATTTGGAGGAATATAATATTCTTTTTTTTTTTTTTATAATCACAAAGAATACATTAGTATTTAAATCGACATGCGAATAAATAAAATTAAAATGTGATCAGCTGATGAGATTTAGGATGGCAATTTTAAATTTGCATTTCATTTTACGTGCTATTTGTACAGAAAACCTTTCTATCGAAACATAATCTGTGTATCGAAACCTCTACTAATATAACGATTATAATTAATCGTTATATTAGTAGAGGTTATCATTATCAAAGCGATTAGCAAAGATATAACGTCACAGAATATCTAATAGTACAAATCAAAGAATTTTTACCCAAGATAGAATGCGGACGGAGAAATTTAAGAACTTCAAAAATGAATAATATCCCGTTCATATAAGGTCAAAAATCTTTTATCAAAATCAGGGAGAAATACCGGGTGAGCCCGGTTTTCTGAGATAGTATTACCGAACGCCCGCTGTCCCTTTCCTGCATGTATGGACACCCTATAGAAAGAGACAAAGGGCTCCCCAATCATCGGACCGAATCTTAGGCCCGTATTCCAGAAGGATACTCAAGCGTTGATCTCTGTTTAAAACTAGTTTCAAGTTGAGCTTTGATTTTAGAACGTCCCTCAAGCAGAGATTTGTTGATCACAGTTCAGCTGAGTTTAGTTTCGTTTTATATTGTCACCTGTTTCGGTATTTGGGCAGATATTTGATCTGTAATCACTCAAGCGTGGTCCAGACTACGCTTGAGTAGAGATTTCTATTATATTTCAGGTCAAATTCGTGTGTTTTGTTGTTGAATTAAAGTTTATAATTACCGTTCTGGAATAAGACCGATACTCAAGTAACGATTCTATACTTAAGTAGTGATCAGGTGATTGGAGTTTAAACTGTACTTGTGGAAGCTTCTATAATATCAGCCGTCCGCTTTCCAGCTTGATATATAAGTTCCTTGGATTATATACTCTTTGACCGCTAACTTCATGATCGAAACCATAGATGTAAGGAACTATTCCCCACACAGACCTATAAGTACTTAATCTGTGATTCCCAAGAACATTATATATGTATGTATTACATACATTCCTAGACAAAGTACTACATATTTTTTCATTATGTCCTGCGTCGGTATTTCCAACAGCAGGTTGTCGAAACTGCTGCAGTTCTTACCCAGCTCTTGTTTGTCATCTGCTAATCTACTTCATTATGAGTACAATGGCCCCTCTTAGTTTTCCAAACGATAACATTAAGTTTGTGAGACAATCCACGAGTAAATATTATTTGGACACCCTAGTAGAAAGAAATGCAATAGTTTTATGGACCTCTCGCTCGGCTCGTTTTAAGTCACTTAGGCCCGTATTACAGTAGCTTCCTCAAGTACAGTTTAAACTCCAATCACCTGATCACTACTTAAGTATAGAATCGTTACTTGAGTATCGGTCTTATTCCAGAACGGTAATTATGAACTTTAATTCAACAACAAAACACACGATTAAATAACTTGACCGTAAATTTGAAGCCTAATAATACATGAGAGAGAGGCCATCATTCTGTCCCTTTCTCGCACTTAATCCCCTCCTTTGCGCTCACTATTGCTATCTCTGTCTCTCCCCCACCACCACCAGCAGTCGCAAGCGTTGGTTGCGTTCGTATTTTGACTCATTGACGTCGTTGTTCCCGTCCCGACAACATCGAAGAAAAACACAAGGTACATGTTTTTGAATATTTAAGTGAATATCTATTTCGCACTTATAAAGAATCCCTGTTGCAGTGATATTATATTTTAAATTTTTAACAGGCATATCGAACAATATCGTGTTAAATTAGTTATTTATTATTCGCACACGTTTTTGTAGACTTTTATTTGTTTTGAACTGTGTCACTGCATAAATTCTTAACGTTATTTTTATACTTTAGTTTCTCTTTTTTGAACGTACCTACCCTACATTTTTTAGTTCATAGTAATTATTTTTCCGGTAAACTAAATAGTGATAATGAGTGATCAGAATATCTTACCCGATAAAAATATGAACGATCAAGATAAAAACAATGTGCATCCCCGCAAACGAAGCCGCCGTGTTCGTGATTTGAGTAGTTCGTCATCGTCAAGTTCTAGTAGCAGCAAAAATAGTTCTCCATGCTGTAAGCGTACTCGTCGTTCCCGTAGAAAGAATAATCGCAGCCATAAAAATCGAATGCTAGAAAAGTTATTTGAGGAAGTAGCCGAGCTAAAGAAAAATATTGTGCCACGTAATATTGAGCCTGACCGCGGATCATATTACGAAGATAGTATAGACGATAGTGTGAGTCGACAGCTATATTGCGACGACGTACTGGTAGAGAATCTGGGTGATCCGGAACCAGGATCGCGACCTGGACCGGGACCGGAAATTTCATTGTCATTAGGAACTAAAATAAAAGATCCTGAGATTTTAAAGACTCCGATCGCTTACCTGGAGGCGTTAAAAAAATATCCAACACCTAGATGATCCGGATTGGACAAACGTTAGGTATTCTGAGGTTCAAAAAATCTATAGGCATACTCCTGGCTTCACGGAGCTTGAGGCCAATGATGAAGTGTAGCGTTACGACGCTCCGCGCTCGTTAAGTAACACGGAAAAAGCTTTTGCTTCCTTGAGTTTCGCCCTTCTTAAACAAAAAGATCAATTGGAAACGGAGCTTCGCTCCTTTCTAAGTTGGACTAGGCAAACAGATAATTTAAACCCTGACACAATTAATGAAAAGATTATGGATATTTTTGTAAATGGCGACCACGCGAAGATTTCTAATGATGCCTTACAATTGGTTTGCGGACATCGAGCGGAGTGTATTCAGCAGAGAAGGGAGACTATTTTGGCCGCCGTCAAGGATTCTCTGCACAAGAGTATTATTAGGAAAATTCCACCTTCTTGTCACAACCTTTTTGGCGCGGATCGACTAACTTCCGTCTTAGAAAAAGCAGGAGGTGTAAACAAAGTTTTCTGGCCTCGTGAAAAGGATCGCGCTTCTGCACCGCAGACCGATCCAAGTACATCTATGACTCAGCAAAAGTTACCACTTCCGAGTCAAAGAAAGGTGACCTATAAACATATGGGGCATACAGCTTCAAAAGCGAACAATACACCTTTCCATAACAGCAACAAGCCCTTTCGAGGCCGAGGCAGTAAGCAGTCGAATAACCGCAAAATCAATGACGATTCATACGCTTACAAAAGAAAACACTCTCCCTCATCCCACCGGGATAAGAGAGGAAAGTCACGACGATTCTGACTCAACGAGTTTGTTTCACGCCGGTCAGCTGAGACTCTTTTACGATCGGTGGAAGGAAATGGGCGCACCAGATTACATTTTGAAAATAATTTCCGGTTACCGCATACCTTTCATACCTAAGCCTCCTCTTCACATGCCCAATCAAAAGCATCCAGATCGGTCAACACCACATTCCACAGAGATGGACAATATTATTCACAAAATGATATCAGAGAGGGTGCTGACAGCTGTGCCTCTTTCTCAAAGTTTTATCTCTCCAATGTTCTTGGTACCCAAAAGCGACGGAAAACTCAGACCGATTTTCAATCTCAAAGCATTGAACCATTTCGTCGAGGCTTCGCCTTTCAGACTGATCAATATCTACAGGATCCCAGATTTTCTTCAACCAAACGATTGGATGGTGAAAATAGACCTGTCCCAAGCATATTTTCACCTGCCAATTTCGGAGGCCCACAGAAGATTCCTACGGCTTGTATACAGGGACCAATTGCTTCAAATGAATTGCCTACCTTTCGGACTCAGTTCGGCACCAAAAACTTTTGCCTCCCTAAGCAACTGGATCGCCCAGACTCTGCGAGAGCACGGGATGCGTGTAGTCGTATATTTAGATGACTATCTACTAGCAAATCAAAATTACAATACACTGGTAAGTCACGTCAGAACCACAGTGAGCACTCTAAAATACTTAGGGTGGATGATAAACTACGAAAAGTCCACCTTGCAACCAAGGCAGACAATAGAATATCTGGGCATATCATGGGACGTTTGGAGAAATATAAAATCACTTCCCACAAAAAAGTGTCTCAAAATGAAGGCCCTTATCACTCTCCTGATCAGCAAACAAAAAGCATCTCTGAAAGAATTGCAAAGTGTGATAGGAATGATGAACTTTTCCAGTTTTGTTGTTCGTCGGGGAAGAATCAATTTCCGTCATCTGCAAAGACTCTGCATAGGCATGTTACATCTGAGGCCCACGATAATGAATCCACTTTCCGATGTAGCCCTAAGGGACTTACAATGGTGGCTAAATCATCTCGACACCTCGTCACCTATCCATATGCCACATCCAACACATTACATAGTAACAGACGCGTCGGACAATGCCTGGGGAGCTTACGTAAACAGCGTTTATGTTTCCGGGACCTGGACAGCAACAGAAAAGAATCTTCACTGCAATCAAAAAGAGATGCTTGCTATCCTAAAAACTATAAAACACGCCGGTGTCAGTTTACACAAAGCCACCCTGCATATTCAGAGTGACAACAAGACTGCGGTATCGTATCTGAGGAACGAAGGCGGCACGAAATCTCTAGCGCTTTTGGATCTGACCGATCAAATATTAGACATTGTGGATACTCAACTGATGAATCTGACAATCCATCATATCCCCGGTGTTTAGAACGTGGAAGCAGACAGATTATCCCGTCTGCAGAAACTACCAGAGTGGCATCTTCTCCCTCAAGTAACGAGGCTGATATTCGCAAAATGGGGAATCCCAGTAATAGACCTGTTTGCGTCTCAACAAGCTCATGTAGTCCCCAGGTACTGCACTCTGGATCACCACGACCAGCAAGCTGTATTTCAAGATGCCTTCAGCCAAATCTGGGACTACCCATTAGCATGGATCTTTCCACCTCCATTCTTGATACCCAAAGTGCTGCTCCATCTGAACAAATGTCGAGGCGTGTTTCTAATAGTAGCCCCGAAATGGGACCAAGTTTTTTGGAGACCAGACCTGAAGAATCGGGCAATAGATCACCCCTGGACCATCAACAATCTGCACCAAGTACTGATAGACGTGTCGACCAACAAACCCCCTCACAGGGTCAGCGAGATGACACTGGAGATATGGAGATGTGGGGGTGGGATGAAAAGCTGAGTGGCTGGACAGCCCAACAGAAGAGCTTTCTTATGAAAAGCTGGCGTTCGTCTACTATAAGATCATATAAACCAGCATGGGCTCGTTGGACGAAATGGGCCAATCAAAATCACATATCGGTGAACAAACCAACCGGTTCCGCGCTGGCTAGATTTCTATCTGATCTACATCAAAAGGATAAACTCTCTTACAATACTATTTTAAGCCACAAGGCAGTAGTTTCAACTTTATGTAGCCCTGAATCTACGGAACGACTTAGCGGGCATCCGTTGGTAAAGCGAATATTAAAATCTATTGCGCTAGCTACACCAAAACTCTCAAAGTCTCCAGTTTGGGATATAGACCAGGTTATATCCTTTATATCTTGTCAAAACCCTGATAAGGACAATTTTTATGAAATATCAAAATACACTGCATGTGTCTTACTTTTGTGTTCAGGTCGTCGGGTACACGACCTGACATTATTAAGCATAAATTCTAGTAATTGTGAAATTAACGATGATTATATTATTTTCTGGCCAATGTTTGGATCAAAAACAGATTCCGCAGATTACCGCCAATCAGGCTGGAAATTAATGATTAATAAAGAAAATAAATGTTTAGATCCAGTACATTGGATTAAAAAGTTGATTTTAGTTGGTACAGATAGAAGGAATAAAGCTAAATGTGATAATTTGTTTATTACTGTATGTGACAAAGCTCGTCCCGCTTCCCGATGCATTATAGCAAATTGGGTTAAAAAATTACTAAAGGAGGCCGGGATCGAAGCTTCTGCTGGAAGTTTTAGGTCCGCTGTAGCTTCAAAGAGTTGGTTTGAGAATTGTTCGTTGGATGATATACTCTCTAGGGGTAATTGGAGGTCTGGAAACACGTTTCAACGATTTTATTGTAAAGAGATAATGAAAGCGAACTCTCAAAATTGTGTAAACAAACTTTTCAATGCAGTATAAATATGGTTATTTGTAATCTGCTTTGTAATCGAATGAGTATTAATAAATCATTCAATAAGTTATTATAACAATTTCGAAAATGATTTTTTCTGTTACATATCACACGTTGGTTTAAAATTGAAAGACCATATCACATGAATTTGTAATTTGTGTAATAAAAAATTGTTTAACACCGCTGTTATTATGTTTTTAATTTATAAAGATACAAGCTTTTTAAGGAAAGACTATTATTACCTCGTCGAGCTAGACCCGAATCCACTAAAATTATATTGCTACTGCTGCTTATTTAAATGTTTGCCTTAAACAGAACACATCGTATTTATCCTTTGAAAGGCTAATCCATTTCTTTCATTGTCGTGTGATCTAAACTCTTATCTACTAGTCACATTGACGTCTCCACCACCACCAGGCGATATCAAACACGTCTCTCATGTATTATTAGGCTTCAAATTTACGGTCAAGTTATTTAATAAAGACGTTTTACCTAAAATAAAACGTAAATTAAATTACTTACCTAAATTTGAAGCCTAATAACCTAAACTCTGCCTGGTTCCACAACGACTTCAATGAGTCAAAATACGAACGCAACCAACGCTTGCGACTGCTGGTGGTGGTGGGGGAGAGACAGAGATAGCAATAGTGAGCGCAAAGGAGGGGATTAAGTGCGAGAAAGGGACAGAATGATGGCCTCTCTCTCATGTATTATTAGGCTTCAAATTTAGGTAAGTAATTTAATTTACGTTTTATTTTAGGTAAAACGTCTTTAATTTGACCTGAAATTTAATAGAAATCTCTACTCAAGCGTAGTCTGGACCACGCTTGAGTGATTACAGATCAAATATCTGCCCAAATACCGAAACAGGTGACAATATAAAACGAAACTAAACTCAGCTGAACTGTGATCAACAAATCTCTGCTTGAGGGACGTTCTAAAATCAAAGCTCAACTTAAAATTAGTTTTAAACAGAGATCAACGCTTAAGTATCCTTCTGGAATACGGGCCATAGTGTGTTATCCTACTGTTAGATAATTCAGAATTATAAACACCGTTTTTATATAAAAATCTGTTTCCGCCAAAAATAAATCGATTACACATCGATTGATGGACCTGGAAAAGCCCCGATAAGGTGACAAGGAACGAGATAGACTTTATCATGACGGATAAGAAGCACATATTTAGAGATGTCTCTGTGATCAATAGGTTCAACACCGGAAGCGATCACCGACTTATCCGAGGCACTCTAAATATCAATTTTAGAGCTGAAAGAACGCGCATGATTAAGTCTACTCTCCGACCTTCGCCGCTCCAAACCAGTTTGGGCTCCGAAAGGTTCCAAGCGGAACTTCAAAATCGATTCGACTCGCTGGAAACCACTGGCAATATTGAGGAGAAAACCAACACCATAGTCAAAACATTGCAGGAACTGTCTCGAAAATTCTTTCCGCCGCAGCGTGGAAGCAAGATGCCCAAGCTTTCGACTGAGACTCTCGATCTGATGAGGAAAAGACGGGAAATGTCAGCCGCGCATTCGTTTTCATCAGATAATAGGTCCTTAAACCTACAGATTAGGAAGCTGATGCGACGTGACCTCCGCCGCTCCAACACCCGCGCCGTTGAGGCTGCGATTGAGCAAAATAGGGGGTCGAAAGTTTTCGCTCAGCAGCTAGGGAGGACCCATCTGATGAAACTGAAAGCCGCGGATGGCAAAATTGTCACCTCTAAGATCGAGATGCTTGATGAGGTCGAAAACTTCTATGGGCATTTGTATTCCACGAAAACGGCGAGACCAGCGGTTCCTAGCAATGACGACAAAAGAGCCCAGCTCACGCGCCATTACACCGAGGATCTTCCGGACGTTGACCAGGGCGAGATTAGGGCGGCCCTCGAGCAGCTTAAGAACAACAAAGCTCCGGGCGATGACGGCATTACTACTGAACTCCTAAAAGCAGGCGGGGCTCCAGTCCTGAAGGAGCTACAGAGTCTGTTTAATTCCGTCATCCAACAAGGCTCTACACCGGAGGCATGGAGCGGGAGTGCGGTGGTACTGTTCTTCAAAAAAGGGGATAAAACCCTTCTGAAGAACTACAGACCCATCTCACTCCTGAGTCATGTGTACAAGCTGTTCTCGAGGGTCATCACGAATCGTCTCGCCGGAAGACTCGACAAATTCCAGCCACCAGAGCAAGCTGGGTTTCGAAAAGGCTACAGCACCGTAGATCACATCCATACTGTTCGGCAGATCATACAGAAGACTGAAGAGTACAATCAGCCGCTGTGTATGGCATTCGTGGACTACGAGAAGGCCTTCGACTCTATCGAAACTTGGGCAGTTCTGGATGCTCTTCAGCGATGTCACATTGATGAGCGGTATATAGAGATGCTGAGATGCCTATACAACGCTGCTACCATGACTGTTCAGCTCCAGGACCAAAAGACGAAGCCAATCCAACTGCGCAGAGGGGTGAGACAAGGGGATGTAATATCCCCGAAATTGTTCACTAACGCGTTGGAGGACGTCTTCAAGACGCTGGACTGGACTGGACAGGGTATCAACGTTAACGGCGAGAACATCTCACATCTCCGTTTTGCCGATGACATCGTTGTAATGGCTGAGTCGCTGGAACAACTGGGTGAAATGCTGCACAGCTTAAACGGAGCCTCTCGACGTGTCGGTCTCGGCATGAATCTGGACAAGACTAAAGTCATGTTCAATATGCATGTCATGCCGAGGCCAATATTCGTCGAAGGGTCGGCACTCGAAGTTGTAACGGAATACGTCTACCTAGGGCAGGTAATTCAGCTTGGTAGACACAACTTCGAGAAAGAAGCCAACAGAAGGATCCGTCTGGGCTGGGCAGCATTTGGCAAACTTCGCCGAGTCTTCTCGTCGCCTATACCGCAAAGTTTGAAGACAAAGGTCTTCAACCAGTGCGTCCTGCCAGTCATGACTTACGGTGCCGAGACGTGGACACTGACAGTTGGGCTAGTCCACAAATTCAAAGTCGCTCAGCGAGCTATGGAGCGAGCTATGCTTGGAGTTTCTTTGAAGGATAAAATCCGTAACGAGATTATCCGGAGAAGAACCGGAGTGACTGACATAGCTTGTAGGATCAGTAAGCTGAAGTGGCAGTGGGCTGGCCATGTCTGTCGAAGGACCGATGGCCGTTGGAGCAGACGAGTCCTTGAGTGGAGACCGCGAATCGGCAAACGCAGCGTAGGGCGCCCCCCTGCCAGGTGGACCGACGACCTGAAGAACGTGGCTGGGGGGGACTGGATGCGGAAGGCAGAGGACCGAGCGTTGTGGCGCAACTTGGGAGAGGCCTATGTCCAGCAGTGGACTGCGATAGGCTGAGTTGATTGATTGACACATCGATTCCTGGCTGATTTCATTCACTCGCTTAACCATCGACTCTATCAATATTCACTCGTTGGTATTGTACGTGGCGGGGAACTGAGAACGGGGCATTCGAGCATGGACGCCCGAGCTGAGTGGTCGTAATAGTAAACTGTTGTAGCAGGAATTCATGTAAGTTAATGTAAAATAATAATCTTACTGTGACCGTTATTTTATTCTATTTTTGTGGATTCGTAGATAATATTTAGAGATGTTCAGCAGAATGTGCTACGTATTAAAATAATTATAATTATATTATGCCTGGCAAAATGTTTATATTCAATTTCCATAACCTACGATCGTACACCCTAATCTGTTGAAAAATAAACGTATTGTTAAAAGAATGCCATAGTTTTACTCCTACCTTCTGATCGTTCTTATAAATCAGAACTGGGATTACAACGCTCACTAACTTTCTAATTTCATTGCAACATTAGTATTTAAAAATAAATAAATCGGATAAAATAACGGTTACAATATAGCAAAGCAATATGTGTTTGTAAAACAAGTGAAAATAAAAACTATTTTAATATTTTACTGTGTACCCACTCTTTGAGATCTTAATTTTGTACGCCCCATGCGTCTTGCCATAGCTACTCTATGGAGACGTAGGCAGCTAGTATTGGGGAACCCGTATGTATCTTGCCAGGGTTACTCTCTGGGTGTACACGCGCTTTCCCTGTTTATATCTATTCATATGCGCAATCGTCTTGCCATGGCTACTCTATGGAGACGTAGGCGCTAATTGCATTATAACAGTGGTTCCGTATTCGCTTTTCCCTACATACACCAAGCCATGGCTACTCTATGGGGGTGTAGGTAGGAATATGGCTTTGACTGGTTTCCGCACGCATCTTGCCGGGGCTACACTCCGGGGTACGAGCGGGATATTGGTTTGGTTAAAGCGCTTTTATGATACAATTTGAATTCGGAAGTGTGCACGCTCTTTCCGTTTGTAACGATGCATAAACGCATGCGTCTTGCCATGGCTATTCTATGGTGATGCAGGCAGCTAGTATTAGGGGAACCCGTATGTACCTTGCCGGGGCTACTCTCTGGAGGTACACGCGCTTTCCCCGTTTATAACGATTCGTAAGCGCATGCGTCTTGCCATAGCTACTCTATGGAGACGTAGGCGTTAATTGCATATAAGAACGTTTCCGTATTTACTTTTCACTACACACACCAAGCCATGGCTACTCTATGGGGGTGTAGGTAAGAATATGGCTTTGACGGGTTTTCACACGCACCTTACCGGGGCTACACTCCGGGGTACGAGCGGGATATTCGTTTTGTTTGGTTAAAGCGCTTTTATAATACGAATTTGTATTCGGAGTTGTGACGCGCTTTCCCTGTTTATAACGATGCATAAACGCATGCGTCTTGCCATGGCTACTCTATGGAGATGTAGGTGTTAAATGCATATAAGAACGTTTCCGTATTTGTTTTTCCCTACACACACCAAGCCATGGATACTCTATGGGGGTGTAGGTAGGTAGAATTATAGCCTTGAGGGGTTTCCGCACGCATCATGCCGGGGCTGCACTTCGGGCTCATATAAGCGCTCTTAAAATAGATTTTTTTTTTAATCTGGGTATACATACAGTAAATGAAATTATAGTACAACTATGTTTATAAGCACTATTACATAATCTATGCCTGCCACTTTTAATTGCTTTGCAATTTTAGTTTATAAATAACTTCATATATCTTTTATTTTGTATGCCAGCTGGCTGGCGGTACATGCAGAACTTACCTTATGTAACACCAGTATGTACAATGTTTCGTACAAATAAACCGTTTCATTTATGTCTTTCCTTTTCGATCAGACTTTAAAATTACTTTCTGATGAATATGATTCATAGAATAAATAATGATAATATTAATATATGATTGATATTGCATTGAATAGCAATATCATGCTGTGTATTTTGTTGTGTAAACATTATTCTAATTACATATTACTTTCCTATTACTGACCTATCACTATTCCATATGATTGGGACTTGAATTGACTTTAGTAGACTGTTTGATTACAACAATGTCTGATCAAGAGAGCTTGACGCCACCATATACTATCGAACAAGCTACGTCGGCCGAAAGGCGAAAAGTCGATCTAAAGAAACTAAACTGGTACGTACATGTCGGCGCGTGTAGCCCAATGTTTCATCAGGATTCATCAAGAAATAAATTTCTCATTACTCCACAACAACAACAACATAACATCACGCCTGCATTTCCCCGAAGGGGTAGGCAAAGGTGTAATAGCACACCCACATTTCGCCAGTTATGTTATAGTCCCATGTAATTATCATCATTACTCCAAATTATGTATTTTCCCGATTATTACATGAACTGCCCAGAAGATAAGTTTTTCAAGCAGAATGAGTACCCGCGCAGTTTCCATCTTGATATTACTAGGTACAGTAGGTACAACACAAATAATCACTAATAAATTTTAATTTATAAATGAACACATAACAACATTTAAATTAATCATTTCATTAATCTAATTAGAATATTCGAATTATAATTATCATAATATTAACATTATTTATAACATGGATCTAATTAAACAAAATCTTGTAAATATAAAAAGGTATCTTCTTTGATGATCTTTGCAAAGTACAACAAATACAACAGAAATCAGTATGATTTACAGAATTTCATGATTAATAAATTATATAGCAAATTCTGGAAATAAAGAATATTTATTTCAAACAATTTCATAATATAAAAGTAATTAATTGTATAAACTGCCGGGCAGTTACTCAAAATGGCAGTAGGTGGCGTTGTAAGCATCGATATAGCATAGACATTAATTATACTCAGTAAAGTAACTTTATGCGATATAGTTAGAAATATAACAATTGTTAGAACTATAACAATTTATGAAACTTACAGGGAACAATAAATAACAAATTGCTATAATTAAGCAATAATTGGTCTGAGTCAGAGTATAAATTAATATTTTAATGTTATAAGCTATGGAAAGCTATGTTATTCTAAAATTACAATAGATGGCGCAATGTTTCATTCAATACTGACTAGTAATAAAGATTAATATATTAAGTCATGTCAAAAAAAAAAATGATTGCAGAACTAGCGAACCCATATACACAATTAACCAGATCGTAGTGGTTATATTCTCTTTGCCAGACGTAGTAGTAGCTCTAAAAGGCCGTCGTCGGTTTCTTCTAAAGTTATACGTTCGCGTCTCATAGGCATGAGGGATCGAAGCGAAGGAACCGTGCGCGTATTTCCCGGTTCAGTATGAGTTACGTTAGAAGCACAAACTCGTCACAATCGTCCGAGAGACTTTCTACTCTTAAATTGGAAAACAGGCACGCTTGCCGACATCGCTCACGCGGTACAGACTGGGAACTAAGTGATGGCAGTAGATCAGCATCAAGCTATGTATTTACATCAAGTTCCTTTGAATCTTGTGGCAGCAAGCGTAGATCGCGCTGCACGGTCCGGTCTTCAGCCAAATCACGTTGTTCTACACGACGTCGAAGAAGTTACAAAGAAAATAATGTCATGCAAAGTTTAATAGACGCGTTAAGTATATTTAAAGACTGATTTACTTATTGGTAAAAATTTAACTGAACTACCCGAATTGCTAGTGTGCAAAACTAGCAGTAGTATGACTCGGGAGATGGCCGAGGCGGAAAAACTAAAGTTTATATTAAATCGGATGTTTATATAGCCGGAATAAGTGGTGTAGATATCTCTTTAGGAACGGATTACACAGGTCTGACCTGTAACTTTTATAACCAAAGTACATTGCGATGCTAGTAAATTAGGGGTAGGCGGCATCCTACTTCATAGGCCCAATAGAAACTCCCGCGGTAATCCTATCACTAAAGTTTCGTATATACCTTATCGGTATTCCATTCAAAGTATTTACCAACTGCAACGCGTTGAATTTTGCAAGACGAGATTTGATGCCACGTATTGCGCGTTGGTTATTCAAAGTCAAATCATTTATTTCAATTAGACCATTTAACAGGCACTTTTGAAAGTCTACAGTGAAAAGTAAATTGTAAATTGCCCATTCCAAAATGTAAATTCCTATGGAGAAGAATGGACAGAAGAAACTCCATGGTTAATCTTGTATTAATCGTTTAACAATATTTTGTATATCTACATGTAGACTCTCGTACGGAATCTAAAATAATAAAAATATGAAGGATTAACTGTTATTCGGGTTCTTGACTCTTGAAAGTAAAATAAGGAGTAGAAATAATAAACACTTGTCAATGTACTTACTTGATATAATTTTCCAACACACACAAATTACCAAATACACAGGTTATGATTATTCTTCAATTTTCTACTGGAAATCTGGTACTCGTACCTTGATGTCCCATTCACGACTGCGTTCGCCAGCTGGCAGGACAACCAAGTGGGGTTACCCCCACCATTATTCTTACATTCTCTACAATGCGCTCCGATTGGTTTGTCGTGCCATCCCCGAATGCAGTCGGCAGTACAAAATCAAAACAATACTTTTAATATTAAATCAGTCTTAATTTAACATTAAAAAAAATTATTAGATAAAATGCCATGTAATTTACTATTGATAACATACATTAAATCTATTAACTTAATAATACATAAATAAATAATAAAAAAAAAAATGCATATGAAAATATACATATTACATATATATATTATTTTTGTTTAAATGCATATTCAATGTAATGTTTTTTTATGGTGTGCAATAAAGCATATTTAAATAAATATATATAAATAATACATAATAACAGCATATTACAAATTTAGCCATTGTAAGTAATTATAATGATAGTTACATGGTGGTCACATTTTAAAATTGTAGCCGTAGACGGTATTTCAAATAGGATCAATTGTATAAATTATAACAAGAATAATCACAAAATTGAATAAATATCATCATTTTTAAATAATCAATGTCACAAAAACAATAAACTAGAACTATATAATAAAATTAGCAACCAGTTTGATTTTGTCTAGATTGTCCTATGGAGCACAATCAGCATATTTCCAAACATTCTTATCTTCAATATAGTCAATTAATTCATAATATGATTGCTTACAAAGTGTACAATATAAGTTTCAAATTTTCTTTCATTTAATTGCAATATATTAGAAGGTATTTTGTTGTAAAATTGTACACACTACCTCACGAAAGATGTCTGTACATTTGTTTTTTATTTCTAGTTTTATAATTGTTTTACGAATTACGAAATTCTTTAAATGGAATTACTTGGTAATGATCCCTAATCATCATAACGCAGCAAATGACAAGAGTAAAAAGTTACGTCCAAAATTTTGGGGTCCGTTCAAAATAACTGCCGTTCTACAAAATGACCGTTCGTTATGTAGTCTCTAGTATTAAAGGTTACTCTAAACAAAACAAAAGTATTTATAAAAATACACAAATACGCAAATACAAAAGTATTTATCCCGCAGACTAACTTAAACGATGGATGGACTTTCAAGACCGACAGTTAAGACGGTGACTTTCATGAAAACAACACAAATAACGAACATAGTAACAACTTGGATTCTAAACAAGGTAGTGATCTAGTCTAGAGTCTAGACAGTGATAACTGACTCACTCACCCACAAACACATCCTCACAGCCCTCACAACCCATCTCCTACACACACTCGCACACATCCCCCTCACACCTAAAACTCACACCTTTTCACACTCACCCCTACAAACTGTTTTTCCACCAAAAATTAGTACTACTTACCTGTATGTAATCCTATTCGATGGACGGATACATGACCCCTGTAACACAGGATCTTCCTAGCACGGGGGTCATTGACCAAACCTTTTTGCACCTGTAAGTCCTACGCTGTAAATGTTGCACATACTTTGTACATTAATTTGGAATTGGAAATAAAATATTTATTATTATTATTATTATTATAATATTTTAATGACTTTTACACATAGCTGACAATTCCCGACTTTCCTTCCCAAAAACCTTTTCCTGTTTCATTGTTGCAGAATTGTCTTGACGTGATCGTAAGACATGATGCTGCCCTGGAGCCACTTGCCAGTATGTGCTCCATTTTGCACAACTGGTGATGCCGATGTACAAGCGGTAGTCAGTAACAATGACAGATTCCGAAGTACAAGCGGTGTTCAGTTACAATACTGAAGACGAAAGAGGCCGAAGTACAAGCGGTAGTCAGTAAAAATGACAGATTCCGAAGAACAAGCGGTGTTCGTCACTATAATGAAGACGACCGAGGCCGAAGTACAAGCGGTAGTCAGTAACAATGATAGATTCCGAAGTACAAGCGGTGTTCGTCACAATAATTAAGACGACCGAGGCCGATGTACAAGCGGTAGTCAGTAACAATGACAGATTCCGAAGTACAAGCGGTGTTCGTCACAATAATTAAGACGACCGAGGCCGATGTACAAGCGGTAGTCAGTAACAATGACAGATTCCGAAGTACAAGCGGTATTCGTCACAATACACAAAGATACTGAAATACAATACGTAACGTATAAGCAGTTTGCTATCATTTAATTACTAATTTATTAATTTATACTTTATTCTTTACCTTTTGGTAAATAAATTAACTTAAAAGCTCGTATGAACGGCAATTTATCAATAAATATTTCTGAATGAAAATTGATTTAATTAAATATGACTTTTCATTTATTGGTTCTATAATCAACCATTTAACTTCATATATTGGCAATTAATTATTTTTGTAACTATGTATCAAAAATAAATGTGGTTTATCTTGCATGGAACTAATACCTACACATCTGGTTTCAGGTAACTACAACATAATCACATGACATGACAAAAGGGGACAACACAGATTATATAAACTTAATAATAAGGTATAATAATAATAATAATAATAATAAAATCTTTATTTCAGATCACAGATCCATATAATGTTAGTATGACCTTAACCTATTGTTAGTAATATAATTAAACACAAAATTTCCTAATTAGGGACATACATGTTTCTCCGTACATGTATACCTGCCCAGTGCCTGATAAATGGTCCATCAATTTTGTCCGCCAGTGTGGCTAGAATACTATTAGGACTACCCCGGAATCGCCTCAGCATCGAGGCACATCGCTTGCGCATAATGGCGTAGAAATCATCCAATCTCGCTTCAGCAAACATGCCCGATGCGCTGCAAAACCGAGGCAGCCCCAACAACATCCTCAGCGCATTATTATATTGAATGCGCAGAGCGTTGTAAGCCTTTTGCGTGTACTTTACCCACAGGCTGCAGGAGTAGAACGACTGACAATAAGCTCTGAAAAGAGTCAGTTTTACCTCCATAGTGCACCGTGCAAACCTGCGAGCAAGCATGTTGCATCGGGCTGCCAACGCCCTGCGCTCCCTATCAATATCTTGGTCATCTGTGAGACAATCCGTGACCACGTGCCCGAGGTATTTAAATTGAGTGACAACCTTCAGCGGAGTTCCGCGTAACAATATAGGTGGAATATTTTGTGGTGTGTTTTTACGTACTTTAAAAAGCATTATTAGTATAATCGGAGCATTCGGAGCTAAAAAGAAGATATTGTAAAATGTTTTGTATTTCACAATAGCGTTTATTATAAACTAGCCTATGCCCGCGACTTCGCCAGCGTGAATGTCGTTTATCGCGTATCCCTCGGGAACTGTTCATCTTCCCGGGATACAAAGCCTATATGTTTTTATACCAAATTTCATTAAAATCGCTCCAGCCGTTCTTGAGTTATAAATGATGTAACTAGCCCGACTTTGTTTTATATATTAAGATTAGAATAAGACTATTTTCATATTTGTATGTAGAAATTATTATTAGGTATTATAAATGTTATTATACTAATTAGTAAGATAGTTTACTAAACTTTACAAATAAATATAAAGCACTGATAGTTAAGGTTAAGTAATTATAAATGTAAAACACTGATGGTTAATGTTAAGTTAAAGTAATTATAAATATAAAGCACTTAAGTTAAAGTAATTATAAATGTAAAGCACTGATGGTTGAAGTTAAGTTTAAGTTAAATTAATTATAAATATAAAGCAATGATATTTAAGGTTAAGTTAAGGTAGTTAAATTGTATAGAGACATACAAACATGCTCGAATGGCCGGAAAGGAATGGGGACATTCCTCTCTCAGGACGGCCGTCTGTTAGATAATTCAGAATTATAAACACTGTTTTTATATAAAAATCTGTTTCCGCCAAAAATAAATCGATTACACATCGATTCCTGGCTGATTTCATTCACTCGCTTAACCATCGACTCTATCAATATTCACTCGTTGGTATTGTACGTGGCGGGGAACTGAGAACCGGGGCATTCGAGCATGGACGCCCGAGCTGAGTGGTCGTAATAGTAAACTGTTGTAGCAGGAATTCATGTAAGTTAATGTAAAATAATAATCTTACTGTGACCGTTATTTTATTCTATTTTTGTGGATTCGTAGATAATATTTTGAGATGTTCAGCAGAATGTGCTACGTATTAAAATAATTATAATTATATTATGCCTGGCAAAATGTTTATATTCAATTTCCATAACCTACGATCGTACACCCTAATCTGTTGAAAAATAAACGTATTGTTAAAAGAATGCCATAGTTTTACTCCTACCTTCTGATCGTTCTTATACTACTATATTGATTCATGGTGATTCCCCATACCTAATATAGTAATCTGTGGTCCTGTGTCATAAACTCCTGCAAAAACAACTCTTATTTTGAAAAATAGTCCTTAGGGCATAGACCAAGTAAAAACTCAAGGGTAGGTATCTTGTCAAAGCCTTAGGGATTACTTTTCACAAGTATGTAACCAATTCTCCATATAATTTAAACGTATTCACAAAAATATTATACAACATTACTCAAAACATAAATACTTGCCGTCATTGTGCCAGTGTTGCAAGTTAAGAACATTGTTTTTTTCCCAAATATCTGGTACTTTTAACTCACTTACGGAATTGTTCCAAATTAGTGTGATTCAAATCTTATTATAACATATTTCATTTTTATAGTACTATAAGTAAGTTACTATGCAGGGTACCTGCCTACATATTCATGAAAATGTTTTAGGCCCATATTACAGAACGATACTCAAGCGTTGATCACTGTTTAAAACTAGTTTTGAGTTGAGCTACCTGCCTACATATTCATGAAAATGTTTTAGGCCCATATTTTAGAACGTCCCTCAAGCAGAGATTTGTTGATCACAGTTCAGCTGAGTTTAGTTTCGTTTTATATTGTCACCTGTTTCGGTATTTGGGCAGAGATTTGATCTGTCATCACTCAAGTGTGGTCCAGACTACGCTTGAGTAGAGATTTCTATTATATTTCAGGTCAAATTCGTGTGTTATGTTGTTGAATTAAAGTTTATAATTACCGTTCTGGAATAAGACCGATACTCAAGTAACGATTCTATCCTTAAGTAGTGATCAGGTGATTGGAGTTTAAACTGTACTTGAGGAAGCTTCTGTAATACGGGCCTTAGAGTAAAAGTAATGTTTTAAATAATATATTTTAGGTTCCTAGCTGAAACAAGTTGAAAAGTAAACTGGCTTATGGCTGTACATTTTCTATGCATATCATAGACTAAGAAAAAAAATAGTTACAGAAGGGACACGATGTCTGGTACTCCGATTACTGAATAAGTCAGATAGAGCGCACGGAACACGGGTGTGCACCAAAGCAAATACGAACTCAAAGCAAATTTTGAGGAATGGACGAATTCGAGGTGGAAGGGAGGGGGACGTAGGTTTGGGGAGGGGAGGAACGGAGTGGTGGATTTTTTATGTATGGGTGACCTAGAGGGAGTAGGCTTAGGGGGGGCAGAGGGGGGCAAAAATGTGGTGAGAATTAGGTTATCTCTGCTCGTTCCCGAGACATCAGCTCTTTAAGGTTTTCGGGTGGCAGGTTCGATTCCCACCAGCAGTAAGACGGGTAATAGAGAGCGACAAGCGTTGCAGTTCATGTGGATTTGGGAGGGGTTAAGGGATGTACGAATTCGTGGTGGAAGGGGGGGGGAACGTGTTTCCCGCGGGTGTAACTAGATAGTGCTTTGAGTTTGGGGGGGAGGAACGAAGTGGGGGTTTTTATTAAGTATGGGTGACCTAGAGGAAGTAGGCCTAGGTGATGGCAGAGGGGGGCAAAAATGTGGTCAGAATTAGGTTATCTCTGCCCGTTCCCGAGATATCAGCTCTTTAAGGTTATCGAGTGGCAGGTTCTATTCCCGCCAACAGTAAAAGACGGGTGATAGGGAGCGACAAGCGTTGCAGTTCAGGTGGATTTGGGAGGGGTTAAGGGATGTACGAATTCGTGGTGGAAGGGGGGGGGGAACGTGTTTCCCGCGGGTGTAACTAGATAGTGCTTTGAGTTTGGGGGGGAGGAACGAAGTGGGGGTTTTTATTAAGTATGGGTGACCTAGAGGAAGTAGGCCTAGGTGATGGCAGAGGGGGGCAAAAATGTGGTCAGAATTAGGTTATCTCTGCCCGTTCCCGAGATATCAGCTCTTTAAGGTTATCGAGTGGCAGGTTCTATTCCCGCCAACAGTAAAAGACGGGTGATAGGGAGCGAAAAGCGTTGCAGTTCAGGTAGATTTGGGAGGGGTTAAGGGATGGATGAATTTGTGGTGGAAGGGGGGGGGAACGTGTTTCTCGCGGGTGTAACTAGATAGTGCAAACATGTGGTCAGAATTCGGTTATCCCTGCCCGTTCCCGAGATATCAGCTCTTTAAGGTTCTCGGGTGGCAGGTTCGATTCCCGCCAGCAGTAAGAGGGGTGATAGGTATTTACCACGAGTAAAACTAGGTGGAGCTAGTTGAAGCTAATAATTTTTTCCTAAATAATATGCTTGATACTAATTTAATTTTGCATGCTTTCAATCATCCCCCCACATTAAATCATAGGATTCATCTGATTCGAGCCATTATTCATACATATGCAAAAATTCGTTTAAACTACGAAGTAAAAGTAAACAATGATTACTTATCTGAGCGCCAGAAACTAAACAAACTTATGTTGTTTAATAGGAAATAAAGTTTTATTATTCAAATTATATGAATGAACTTTTATTTTAATTCGTTCCTTTGAAAAATCTCAATATATTGAATAGGCAGAATAAACACGAGTGTCGCATCTGTGCAGATTACGTCGCATCTATGACTCGCTAGCCACCCGTCGCGCACCCCGCACACTCCCCGCGTAAGTAGAATTATAATTACATGAACATTAAGGGTGTCTGGCAAGGGGTTGCCACGATGTTAAGTGTCTGGCAATGAATGACGTGATTTTTTATAATATTCTGAAGGTAATACCAAAAAATCACACATTATTATTTGATGAATTTAGATCGGTATTTTACACACCTTAAGTACCGTTTACCTGCCAAAGCCACGGTTACCTAAACTTCATAATAGTCCATCGTTCTAACCTGTGTTGGCAGCATGCGCTGACAAACTTTCAGCTTTTATAAAATAACGAAGGTCTGGCGTTCACGGGCTCTTGCTCTATAAGTCGCATTAGTTAAATTGCATTTCATGATCAAGCACGGCGCAAGCAACATCGTATCCCAGCCGGGCCCCGAGCGGGCGGTGCGGCGTTGCACGGAATAGGCCGCTAGATGGCGCTGTATAGCAACACGCAACCACGCGCTCTGTGTCGCGGAGTGCCGCCAATGCTGCCGTCTATTGTAAAAACTAAATAACTAAAATAGTGTTCGGACATGAAGCGAAATCATGGCGCGATCAATATTAGCTTGGTGGCAAAAGTTGTCACAACGCTCGATAGATGGCGTTGTGCGGTTAAGTTAGATCGCGCTATGGTTTCGTTACCGGATTTTGCTAAGTAAAATTAATTTCTTTTGTTTGAGTGAGCAGTACATACACGCATTGAGATATAGTATTATAATAATTATATACAAACTTATCCAGTGGTGTTATTTACCTTCTCCTAGTAGACCTTTTTACATGGTCCTTCGGAGTCGGATTTGGTCGGGAGTGTTTTTGGTGGTCATCGGTGGTGGTAGTGACTACCACCCTTCGCGTCAATACTGGGCAGTGGATCGCTATCCAGAGCATCCCTTTCAGCGGGGGGGGGGGTACTCCAGGTGGGAGGATCCCAGAAGTTGAAGGTGGAACCGGGTGGAGCGTGGAGCAGCCGAGCTGGTTGGGTCATCCGGAGGAACAACGCAAGGGAGGAACAGTGCAGAAGTGTTCGTGAATAAGCAGAGGGCGCCACTTGTGTGGTGCAGGCAGTACGTGCGTCGCCGACGTCATCAAGTGGTCAGGGTCAGTGCAGTGAGTGATCGTGGTGAAAAAATCGTGAGTACATTTTGAACCTTATTCTCATAAAGAAATTAACTTTAAAAAATATTTCAAAAGTGCATTGGAATTAGAAGATAGAAAAATTGCATTGGAATTTGAACTTTATATTTTAATCGAAAATTAACTTAGTCGTTTTGTATTAGAAATTTGGACTTGTGCTTGTTTAAGGAAAAAGTGGTTCACACGGGGAACCTATGTCCGATTTTATAAAAATTAAGGTAAAACACTTGTAAAATTTTAAAATCTTATCTCGACTTAGAATTAAAACATAAAATTTTGTGCTTCTGGGACTTAGAATTATTCTGTAAAATCGTCAAGGTGCAGAACAAATATTGTGTTTGGTGGACAATAAGTAAATTTTGTGTCGACAGGTGTTTTTATTTTATTGATTGTTTGTATTCAAAATGGAAGCCCTTATTTGTATTCAAGAAGATATACGAACAAAGGCAAGAGCTAATTTTAAAAAATGTTCGAAAGATCGTTTAACTGTATCTTACTTAGAAACGCGTCTCCATACAACTCATGTTAAAATTGTAAGTGAATTTAAAAAGACAGATTCTAGTTACCACAAAGACGGTGTGTATGATGATGTTGAAGAATTATACCTACAGTTTAAAACTGATATTAAAGAACGACTGAGTGCGAGTAAAATGACATCTAGTGAAGTACGTGTACATAGCAGCCTAGGAACTAGCTGTTGTAAAGAAGTTAGTAATTTTAGGTTACCAGAAGTTAAAATTCCAATATTCTCCGGCAAATATCTAGAGTGGCAAACATTTAGAGACTTGTTTGTTGGGTTAATACACAATAATAAAAAGCTGGATGATGCACAGAAATTATACTATCTTAAAGGGTATTTAACTGGAGACGCGGAGCACTTGTTGAGAAATGTTAATGTGACTGCAGATAATTATAAAGCAAGTTGGGAAAAGTTAGAGTCCATGTACAATAATAAGAGATTTTTGGCGAATGGCATGATAAAACGTCTATTTAGTCAAAAGGTTTTAACTACAGAGTCAGCTTCAGATATTAAAAGATTAATAATTACAACATCCGAGTGTGTTGGGTCAATAAAAAATTTAGGTGTAGACGTTTCATCATGGGATCTTCTTATCATATACATAGTTAGTACAAAATTAGATAAGGATACTAGAAGGGCTTGGGAGTTGAAGGTAGCCGCTGAGCCTACCGAGGACCTGCCTACTTTTAGCCAATTAAGTGTATTTTTGATTAGTCGCTTCCGAGGCTTGGAGAATTTAGAAACAAAAGTAGATAGAAACCCAAAGACTACCCAGACTTTTCATGTACTCAAAGATAAAAAAGTATCTTGCGCATATTGCTCCGCGGATCATAAAATTACGTCGTGTCCAAAGTTTGGCAAAGAAAATAATGAAAGCCGTCGTAAATTTGTACAAGAAAATAATTTATGTTTCATTTGCCTAAATAGTAACCACTCTGCTAAATTCTGCAAAAACACTCTTAGGTGCCAGGTGTGTAAACGCCGCCACCATTCGTTGCTACACCCCCCGGGTGTTTCAGGGTCGGTTGTTGGTGAAGGTAATAGTGCTGCTCGCGCGGATACCTCATCGACTAAATGTGAGGAAAAAGAAGTAGCCACTCAGGTGGAGGGGCCTGTTACACCACTAGTCTCATGTCTTGCGACAGGAAACAGTAAGAAAACTGTATTATTAACAACAGCTTTGGTAAAGGCTGAGTCGAAGAATGGGACTTACCGCGTGGTTAGGGCTTTGCTGGATCAGGGATCTCAGGGTTCCTTCGTTACAGAATCCATGGTCCAGTACTTGGGTCTAAATAAAATACCGTCGAAAAATACGGTATTAGGTGTGGGAGGAGATAAAGGTACGACTTCGACGTCCACAGTAGTTGTCAAAATTAGATCAAGAGTAGATCCTACGTTTCAACTAAGGGTAAACGCCTATGTTCTGAAATCAGTCACAGCCCTTCTCCCGGCTACAAAGGTAACCAGGGTAGAATGGGTAGACTTAAGTGATAACGAGTTGGCTGATCCTGATTATTTCAGGCCTAATAAGATTGATATCTTATTAGGTGCTGAAGTCTACAGCGAAGTTATTCACGAAGGGGTTAAGAAGAACTCAAGTGGTACTCTCCTAGCGCAAGACACCGCTTTAGGCTGGATATTGTCGGGTGCGTTCGAAGTTGAGAATAGTACTGATGTTTACTCACATATAACCGTGATGCATAGCAGTGTCCAAGATGATGAAATGCTGAAGAAATTTTGGGAACTAGAGGCTGAACCAGCTGGAACAAAAAAGATGCTCACGGAGGAGGAAATTAAATGTGAAAAACTATTTACAGCTTCCACGACGAGAAACAAAGATGGCAGGTATATCGTAAGATTACCGCTACGTGAAGCTGACCCGGTCGGCAGGCATGGTGAATCCAGAGGGATAGCTGAAAAAAGACTAAAAGGCTTACAGTTAAGGTTAGACAAAAATACTAAATTAAAAGCAGATTATACGAAGGTCATGCAAGAATATTTAGAGCTTAACCACATGGTAAAAGTGACTGAGAAAGAAAAGGTTAATAAAGCAGCTATTTACTTACCTCACCACGCAGTCGTCCGGGAGGATAAAGACACGACAAAGGTGCGAGTCGTGTTTGATGCTTCCTGTAAAGGAACCAATGGGAAGTCACTTAATGACGAATTATTGATTGGCCCGTCTTTGCAAGCCGACCTCCGCCATACGGTTATGCGCTGGAGAACGCATAAGATAGGTCTCGTAGCTGATATTGTAAAAATGTATCGGCAAGTGCTAGTCAATAGGGAAGATACTCCATTACAACGGGTACTTTGGAGAGATCGTCCTGAAGGAGAGCTTCAAGAATATGAATTGATTACTGTTACATTCGGCACTGCCTCGGCACCATATTTGGCTGTACGGGCGCTGCAACAGTTGGCGTACGATGAGTGCCTGGACAGTCCAGAAATAGCAAAAATCATTGTAAACGATTTTTACATGGATGATGTGATGACAGGAGCTGAAAATATGGAAGATTGTTTTAAAATTTATACAGAATTAACTAAAGTACTAGCTAAAGGAGGATTTCAATTACAAAAATGGAAAAGCAATTGCAAGGATTTAACAAATAAAATAAGGAATGGAAACGATGAAGAATTAAAGATAAAAATAGATGACATAACTAAGATATTAGGACTTACCTGGAACTCCTACGATGATTGCTTCCAATACTCCCTGGAGCTCACGCCGATAACTGGACCTGCAACAAAAAGAAAAATTATCTCCGAGATTTCGCGTTTGTTTGATCCGTTGGGATGGTTGGCACCAACCATTATTCTGGCTAAAATATTTATCCAGAAATTGTGGTTAGCAGGGTTGGAATGGGATCAAACAATTTCAAATAATTTACTACAAGAATGGGATACTTACTACAGCAGCTTGGCGTCCTTGGTTCGAATTAAACTCCCACGATGGTTACACACTAATTCTGATAACTTGAAGTCGGAGTTGCATGGGTTTTCGGATGCGTCTAAAGTGGCTTATGCGGGCGTTGCTTACCTTAGAGTACTTGATGACATGGGAAACGTTCATATTTCTTTAATAGCATCCAAAACAAAGGTGGCACCCATAAAGCAGGTGTCAATTCCAAGGTTGGAACTATGTGGAGCAGTTCTCACAGCTAAATTGATTGCGGAAGTAGGTGAAGTTATGGGCATACCAAAAACTGATTGGCATGCATGGACTGACAGCGAGGTGGTGTTGGCTTGGTTGAATAGCCATCCCAGCCGATGGAAAACGTTTGTTGCCAACCGGGTTTCAGATATTCTAACCATCTTAGATACTCATCATTGGTCTCACATATCGTCTAAACAGAATCTAGCAGATTGTGCTTCTCGCGGTGTTCCTCCTTCTGAGCTTAAAGGCACTTTGCTATGGTGGGATGGTCCGAGTTTGCTAAGGGAACAGGTAATTGAGTATAAGAGGCCAAAACATCTAATTACAGGTTTAGAAGAGGTTAAAGTCCATACGATTACTTTCGACAATGCCTTCTGGAACAGATTTTCATCGTTGTCTAGATTGATTCGAGTGGTGGCTTATTGTCGTAGGTTCTTGAATGTAAAAAAACCCCTAGCGAATAGGCTTGGTACAAGATCACTACAATTATCTAAGCAAGAGCTAGAAGAGACCATAGAGATATGTGTAGCAAAATGCCAAGAAGAAGGGTTCACATATGAATTAGAAGAACTGAAAACCAATGAGGTAGCAAAGAAAAATGGAAAGTTAAAAACATTAAACATATTTCTTGATTCAAAAGGAATAATCAGAGTTGGGGGAAGGTTGGATAAGTCACAACTGAATTATGAAAGAATCCATCCTATAGTGATACCAAAGGACTCTTTTTTGACAAATCTCTTGATAGCAGACGCACATCAGAAAACAATGCATGGGGGTCCGCAACTGATGATTACTTACTTGCGGTCAAAATATTGGGTCATGGGAGTTAAGTTGTTATCAAAGAAGTTTGTAAGGAGTTGTGTTAGGTGTATTCGATTTACAGCTAAAGTAAGGACGCATCTTATGGGACAGTTACCCTCTTCTCGGGTGACGGCAAATAAACCTTTTTTAAGTAGTGGGGTGGATTACGCGGGGCCCATAAATATTAGAGTGTCTAAAGGTCGCGGTAACAAATCCTACAAAGGCTACATCGCCTTATTTGTATGCATGGCCACCAGGGCGGTCCATTTGGAAGCAGTTAGTGATTTAAGCACTAAAGGGTTTCTGACTGCTTTTAAACGATTTGTGGCTAGGCGTGGTCGATGTGCGGAGCTACATAGCGATAATGGGACCAACTTTGTGGGCGCGGCACGAGAATTGCTTTATTTGTTTAACGAGGAGAAGTCAAGCTGTAATCCAGAATTGGCAGAGGAATTAGCGAACAATGGTACGGAGTGGCACTTTATTCCTCCGCATTCACCAAACTTTGGGGGTCTTTGGGAAGCAGGGATAAAGTCCACAAAGTATCACCTAAAGCGAGTGATTGGGAATTCCACGCTGACATTCGAGGAGATTATCACCGTGCTGGCTCAAATTGAAGCATGCCTCAATTCAAGGCCATTGTCGTATGTTGAGGATCAGGATAAATTAGTGATCTTAACTCCGGGTCATTTCCTGGTGGGGGAACCACTAGTTCTACCGCCGGACCACAATTATGAAAGGGCTAATGTCAATAGTCTGCAGCGATGGCAGCTGCATCAGAGAATGATGCAAGATTTCTGGCGTCGATGGTCGCACGATTACCTTCACCAATTTTTGCAGCGACATAAATGGAATTATAGAATTCCGGAGCCATCTGTTGGTGAAGTAGTGTTAGTAAAGGAGGACGATATGCCCCCTGGCAAGTGGTTACTAGGTAGGATTGAACAGAAACATCCTGGGTCTGACGGCGTTACTCGTGTTGTTACACTACGCACACAGTCGTCGACTATAAAAAGGCCTACGTCTAAACTATGTGTATTACCTGTAGCCAATTAGTAAAGGGATTTGTTCTCTGTGTTTAAAAATGTAAAATGTTTTAGAGTAAGGTTGCCATGTGATTTTATTTTTTGTATTAATCATTATGGATCTAGAACTTAAGTTGTTGTTAATTGTTATTTTTGCTCCCCACCAACGATATATCAAACCCAAATCATTAAGCACGGTGGGTGGTATGGAAGGACATTATTTGGCAATATGTCCTTGGTGGGCGGTATGTTCGGACATGAAGCGAAATCATGGCGCGATCAATACTAGCTTGGTGGCAAAAGTTGTCACAACGCTCGATAGATGGCGTTGTGCGGTTAAGTTAGATCGCGCTATGGTTTCGTTACCGGATTTTGCTAAGTAAAATTAATTTCTTTTGTTTGTGTGAGCAGTACATACACGCATTGAGATATAGTATTATTATAGTTATATACAAACCTATCCAGTGGTGTTATATACCTTCTCCTAGTAGACCTTTTTACAAATAGTTAAAGCAATTGTTAGACTTAGGAAGGTCTCATTTCTTTGTACGGGATTGTGTGTCTGTACTATAGTATTATATTATCTGTGGCTCAGAGTTAGGTTAGGTTAGCTCAAGGTTAGGTTAGGTTAGCTCAAGGTTAGGTTAGGTTAGCTCAAGGTTAGGTTAGGTTAGCTCAAGGTTAGGTTAGGTTAGCTCAAGGTTAGGTTAGGTTAGCTCAAGGTTAGGTTAGGTTAGCTCAAGGTTAGGTTAGGTTAGCTCAAGGTTAGGTTAGGTTAGCTCAAGGTTAGGTTAGGTTAGCTCAAGGTTAGGTTAGGTTAGCTCAAGGTTAGGTTAGGTTAGCTCAAGGTTAGGTTAGGTTAGCTCAAGGTTAGGTTAGGTTAGCTCAAGGTTAGGTTAGGTTAGCTCAAGGTTAGGTTAGGTTAGCTCAAGGTTAGGTTAGGTTAGCTCAAGGTTAGGTTAGGTTAGCTCAAGGTTAGGTTAGGTTAGCTCAAGGTTAGGTTAGGTTAGCTCAAGGTTAGGTTAGGTTAGCTCAAGGTTAGGTTAGGTTAGCTCAAGGTTAGGTTAGGTTAGCTCAAGGTTAGGTTAGGTTAGCTCAAGGTTAGGTTAGGTTAGCTCAAGGTTAGGTTAGGTTAGCTCAAGGTTAGGTTAGGTTAGCTCAAGGTTAGGTTAGGTTAGCTCAAGGTTAGGTTAGGTTAGCTCAAGGTTAGGTTAGGTTAGCTCAAGGTTAGGTTAGGTTAGCTCAAGGTTAGGTTAGGTTAGCTCAAGGTTAGGTTAGGTTAGCTCAAGGTTAGGTTAGGTTAGCTCAAGGTTAGGTTAGGTTAGCTCAAGGTTAGGTTAGGTTAGCTCAAGGTTAGGTTAGGTTAGCTCAAGGTTAGGTTAGGTTAGCTCAAGGTTAGGTTAGGTTAGCTCAAGGTTAGGTTAGGTTAGCTCAAGGTTAGGTTAGGTTAGCTCAAGGTTAGGTTAGGTTAGCTCAAGGTTAGGTTAGGTTAGCTCAAGGTTAGGTTAGGTTAGCTCAAGGTTAGGTTAGGTTAGCTCAAGGTTAGGTTAGGTTAGCTCAAGGTTAGGTTAGGTTAGCTCAAGGTTAGGTTAGGTTAGCTCAAGGTTAGGTTAGGTTAGCTCAAGGTTAGGTTAGGTTAGCTCAAGGTTAGGTTAGGTTAGCTCAAGGTTAGGTTAGGTTAGCTCAAGGTTAGGTTAGGTTAGCTCAAGGTTAGGTTAGGTTAGCTCAAGGTTAGGTTAGGTTAGCTCAAGGTTAGGTTAGGTTAGCTCAAGGTTAGGTTAGGTTAGCTCAAGGTTAGGTTAGGTTAGCTCAAGGTTAGGTTAGGTTAGCTCAAGGTTAGGTTAGGTTAGCTCAAGGTTAGGTTAGGTTAGCTCAAGGTTAGGTTAGGTTAGGTTAGGTTAGGTTAGGTTAGGTTAGCTCAAGGTTAGGTTAGGTTAGCTCAAGGTTAGGTTAGGTTAGCTCAAGGTTAGGTTAGGTTAGCTCAAGGTTAGGTTAGGTTAGCTCAAGGTTAGGTTAGGTTAGCTCAAGGTTAGGTTAGGTTAGCTCAAGGTTAGGTTAGGTTAGCTCAAGGTTAGGTTAGGTTAGCTCAAGGTTAGGTTAGGTTAGCTCAAGGTTAGGTTAGGTTAGCTCAAGGTTAGGTTAGGTTAGCTCAAGGTTAGGTTAGGTTAGCTCAAGGTTAGGTTAGGTTAGCTCAAGGTTAGGTTAGGTTAGCTCAAGGTTAGGTTAGGTTAGCTCAAGGTTAGGTTAGGTTAGCTCAAGGTTAGGTTAGGTTAGCTCAAGGTTAGGTTAGGTTAGCTCAAGGTTAGGTTAGGTTAGCTCAAGGTTAGGTTAGGTTAGCTCAAGGTTAGGTTAGGTTAGCTCAAGGTTAGGTTAGGTTAGCTCAAGGTTAGGTTAGGTTAGCTCAAGGTTAGGTTAGGTTAGCTCAAGGTTAGGTTAGGTTAGCTCAAGGTTAGGTTAGGTTAGCTCAAGGTTAGGTTAGGTTAGCTCAAGGTTAGGTTAGGTTAGCTCAAGGTTAGGTTAGGTTAGCTCAAGGTTAGGTTAGGTTAGCTCAAGGTTAGGTTAGGTTAGCTCAAGGTTAGGTTAGGTTAGCTCAAGGTTAGGTTAGGTTAGCTCAAGGTTAGGTTAGGTTAGCTCAAGGTTAGGTTAGGTTAGCTCAAGGTTAGGTTAGGTTAGCTCAAGGTTAGGTTAGGTTAGGTTAGGTTAGGTTAGGTTAGGTTAGGTTAGGTTAGGTTAGGTTAGGTTAGGTTAGGTTAGGTTAGCTCAAGGTTAGGTTAGGTTAGCTCAAGGTTAGGTTAGGTTAGCTCAAGGTTAGGTTAGGTTAGCTCAAGGTTAGGTTAGGTTAGCTCAAGGTTAGGTTAGGTTAGCTCAAGGTTAGGTTAGGTTAGCTCAAGGTTAGGTTAGGTTAGCTCAAGGTTAGGTTAGGTTAGCTCAAGGTTAGGTTAGGTTAGCTCAAGGTTAGGTTAGGTTAGCTCAAGGTTAGGTTAGGTTAGCTCAAGGTTAGGTTAGGTTAGCTCAAGGTTAGGTTAGGTTAGCTCAAGGTTAGGTTAGGTTAGCTCAAGGTTAGGTTAGGTTAGCTCAAGGTTAGGTTAGGTTAGCTCAAGGTTAGGTTAGGTTAGCTCAAGGTTAGGTTAGGTTAGCTCAAGGTTAGGTTAGGTTAGCTCAAGGTTAGGTTAGGTTAGCTCAAGGTTAGGTTAGGTTAGCTCAAGGTTAGGTTAGGTTAGCTCAAGGTTAGGTTAGGTTAGCTCAAGGTTAGGTTAGGTTAGCTCAAGGTTAGGTTAGGTTAGCTCAAGGTTAGGTTAGGTTAGCTCAAGGTTAGGTTAGGTTAGCTCAAGGTTAGGTTAGGTTAGCTCAAGGTTAGGTTAGGTTAGCTCAAGGTTAGGTTAGGTTAGCTCAAGGTTAGGTTAGGTTAGCTCAAGGTTAGGTTAGGTTAGCTCAAGGTTAGGTTAGGTTAGCTCAAGGTTAGGTTAGGTTAGCTCAAGGTTAGGTTAGGTTAGCTCAAGGTTAGGTTAGGTTAGCTCAAGGTTAGGTTAGGTTAGCTCAAGGTTAGGTTAGGTTAGCTCAAGGTTAGGTTAGGTTAGCTCAAGGTTAGGTTAGGTTAGCTCAAGGTTAGGTTAGGTTAGCTCAAGGTTAGGTTAGGTTAGCTCAAGGTTAGGTTAGGTTAGCTCAAGGTTAGGTTAGGTTAGCTCAAGGTTAGGTTAGGTTAGCTCAAGGTTAGGTTAGGTTAGCTCAAGGTTAGGTTAGGTTAGCTCAAGGTTAGGTTAGGTTAGCTCAAGGTTAGGTTAGGTTAGCTCAAGGTTAGGTTAGGTTAGCTCAAGGTTAGGTTAGGTTAGCTCAAGGTTAGGTTAGGTTAGCTCAAGGTTAGGTTAGGTTAGGTTAGGTTAGGTTAGGTTAGGTTAGGTTTTTTTTTTTTTTTTTTTTTTTTTTTTTAATTATTGGGTCTTTAATTTTTAATTTGAATGTTTGTGTTTTGCCCTTTGTTTTTTATAGCACCGCGATTTGATACGGTGCTATGTTTGTTACTCTATGTTCCATTGAACGTTTTTAATTGGGTTATAATATATTTTACTAATTCTACGTAGGATTTAGTTCTTTTATCAGCACTCAGTATATCCGCGAGTGCGTACGGATTACTTTCACGACATAAGGCTTCATGGTTGTGTCTCTGCATTTGGAAACGTGGGCACTCTTGCAGCAGATGGTCAATGGTTTGTTTTGTTACTCCGTCACATGGGCACAGGTCATTGGTTGTTATTTTGAATCTTTCCAAGTACTGCTTGTGGTACCCGTGCCCAGTGAGGATCTGGGTAATCGCAAAGTCCGTTTTAACCTTTTTCCGGAATTTTTTAATGTGTTCCAGAGTAGGGAGCAGCCTCTTCGTATGTTGACCCTGCTCCGAGCTCTGGAATCTTTGTTCCCATGTCTTTTGTGTGTCATTCCTGAGTTGTTTCTTTAGATATGAGATGGGGAAGTGGCTGTAGTCTGGGCTCTTGTGCAACCTGGTGGCTAGGTTTGCCGCTGTGTCAGCTGCTTCATTACCCGCCACCCCACTATGGCCCCTCACCCATGAAAATTTTATTTCCCCTGGGTGGTCGTATAAAATGTGATGGATATTCGTGACAATGGGGTGGGTGCTGCTTCTGTCCTTGATTGCCAGGATTGCGGATTGTGAGTCTGTATGTATGGTGGTGGAATGATGGTGGTGGTTGTTTCGTGCAGTCCATTTGCACGCCTCAAAGATAGCGTATAGCTCAGCCTGAAACACGGTGCAGGTATTGTGCAGGAGGAATTTTTTAATTGTTTCCGTCCCGTTCAGCGCATTGCAGACAAAAGCGGCACCCACAGAGCCGTCCTCCTGCTTACTGCCATCTGTGTATAGGGCAAGGGATTCCTGCTCCACATGATCGTTGCTGCTGCTCCGGTCCCTGACTTCGATGCATGTCTTGGCGGTGACCCTTAGGGCCGGATGTAGCAGTTCCCGTATGGGAGTTGGTCTCTCCAGGTGGATGTCCTGTGGAATGAGTGGGGTGATGCCTGTGAGTCGTGTCTTTTCGATATGATGGACCTCCAACACTTTCAGGTCGAGAGGAGCAAATTGTGCAAGAGCGAGCGCTGCCGCAGTTGAGACTGTTCTGAATGCCCTGATAGCCTTCAGAGCGAATCCCCTCTGCGTGCTGGCGAGCGCTTTTTTGACACATTTTTTGGCCGACACGTGGCCCCAGATACCGGCAGCGTAGGTGATGATCGGTTCAATGACATGATGGTAAATTGTTTCTGTATTTTCCGGGTGGGTGCCCCATGTCGGCCTTGTGTATATGCACAATTTTTTGTAGATTTTGTTGGCTTTACTGGTAACATAATGGACGTGGCTGTGGAAATTTAGTTTTTGGTCTATTATGACTCCAAGTATTTTGACCTCTGGTACGAAATGCAGGTCGACTCCACCCATATTAAGTTTTATACTTTTGGCCTTAGGGGTAAAAGCGATTGCTTGTGTTTTGGCCGGGCCAAAGTCGAGTTTCACGCTTTCGCCCCATTCGCCTATGTTCTTGAGGGTGGTGTTTGCCAGTTGTTCTAGTTCTGTTGGCTCTGTGGCGGTGACGACAAGCAGAACGTCATCTGCGAACGCCTGTATGTGGCAACCTGGGGGTAGAGGTGTATTGAGGAGCTCGTCCAGGATCAAGTTCCATAGAACAGGACCGCACGCGGATCCTTGAACACATCCTTTAGTGAGGGTCTTGCGTACCCTGACCCCCGCGTGGTCCAGCGTTGCGGCTCTATTCCGGACATAGTCCCTCAATAACCCCATTATGTTGCCTGGGATGTTAAGCTTGGTCAGTTGGTGGAAGAGGGCGGGCCACCAGGCATTGTCAAAAGCCGCCCTGATGTCTAGGGACACTGCTATGGCCAGCTTTCCATTGTCCTTAGCCGCACGCACATACTCCAGGGCAGTATGGATGGCCTGTGTAGTATTTTTCTGTTGCCGGAAACCAAATTGGTTGGGATTGAGCTTATTTCCGACCTCTGCATAGTGAGCAACTCTTTTTATAAATAGTTTCTCAAGCAACTTCCCAAACACTGGAATGAGTCCTATGGGGCGGTATGATTTAAGATCGGTGTGGTCGTCTTTCCCTGGTTTGGGGATGATCTTCACATAGGCCTCCTTCCAAGTGCTCGGAAAGTGCTGAAGTGTGAGACACCTATTCATGATGGAAGTGATGAGTGCCGGGTAGTGAATAGCGAATTGATAACATATGTCTGAGGTGAGGTTATCAAGGCCGGGTGCTTTGCTGGGGTTTATTTGCTTGAGCTGTTCCAAGACCTCAGCTTCAGCGAATGGATGATCTATTGTGTTATCGGTTTGTGTGTTTTGAAATTGTTTTTGCAGTTCGTGATGTTTGGGTAGGGTGTCCGGGGTGTCATCAGGGTAGAAATGCTTCAAGAGTGCAGTGGCTGTCTCCTCTGCGTTGGTAGTGTATGTATTGCCAATTTTGAGGGTGGTGGGTGGACGTCTGGGTGCAGTTTCCTTTAACAGGCGGTTTGTCAGCGACCAGACATTCTCTTTGGTTTGTAGCTCGCAGAATTTGCGGAAGTTGGCGGTGGATTCCGTCTTAATGTCCTCCGCGTACTGGATCTTCTTAATCTTTTGTTCGGCGATGAGTGGTTCGATGGGTTGGCCCGTTCTTTTGGCTGCGCTGATTTGTCGGTGAAGAGTTATGACCTCCCTTTTGCTGGCCTCTAGTTTGTCAGTCCACCAAGGAGGTTTCGGTTTGCTGGTCCCCTTCTTAGTGGTCATAGATTCCTTGCAAGCGGCGTGAATAATGATGGTGATATCACTGATGAGTGTTTCGAGTTGCTCGATGTCGAGACTCGCGACATCTCTCTCCAATATAGTGGATGTCGTCATATGCAGCATCAGGGTATCCTTGTATTCAGTCCAGTTGGCCTTTTTGGTGTTATAAAGAAATGTGGACGTGCTAGTAGCGAATCCCTCCATCGATCTGCCAGAAGTGATCTTGTACTCTATGGCGTTATGCTGAGAAGTTGTACAGCAGTCCATGTTGACCCTCCAGCGGTCTATTTTGTCGTAAATAGAGCCGGAAGCAAGGGTCAAGTCTATTATGGAGGTTCTTTCGCGTCCATGTGTTACGGTTTCGAAAGTGGGGATGATTCCGTTGTTGCATATGTGCATGTCGTTGGCATATGCTAAATCAATAATTTCAGTTCCCCTTTTGTTATTTTTGGCGCTACCCCATGAGGTGTGCCAGCCGTTGAAATCTCCTCCGAGTATAACACGGTGATTTCTAGTGGATTTTAGGAAGTAGTCGATGGCGTCCATGGTGTTTGAAGGGTCTTCGTTTGGCTCAACGTAGGCTGAGGCTAAGTATATCTTGCCTCCGCCAGCTGTTCCTAATTGTACGACGCATAAATTGGCCGTCGAATATTGTGACAGACCTATGGTTGCTCCACATCCGGGTTTTACGATAATGCATGCCTTGACCTTTTGTCCGCCGGAAAATTGGTAAACGTCTAGGCCAGACATGAATGGGAGTTTTAGCTCTTTGCCCGAGCCTATGTATGGCTCCGATATTAGGGCTATATTATAATGGCCAGAATGAAAATAATTTAGGAATTCTTGTAAACTGCTCTTAGATCGATCTATGTTACACTGTAATATTTTAGTTGATTTGTTTTTATCCATAATCTATGCGATTGTTAATTTTAATTTTAATTGATTTAATTCTAGGACAAATGTGAGAGGTGGCCTTGTGTTTCTCGTCGAATTCGGTTTTGAATTTAAGGTTGTGATTAGCGCAGTTGACGCATTTGGGCGCCCCATTTCTGAGTTTGAGCGGACAGCTATCCAACTGGTGTCCCTCTTCCGCGCAGTAGGTACAAGGGGCTTGATTAGACGGACATTTATTTTTAATATGCCCGAATTGCAGGCATTTCATGCACTGTTTGAAAGGGGAGAACTCCTCCACATGCACTCTTTGGTAGTCAATTGCTAGTCTCCCCATGTCGATGATCTTACGAAAGACGGTGGGCCGCGTCAGCAGGACTGCGTTATATAAGTTAGGATTTCTGTTATTGCGTTTGAATGAAAATTTGATGTCACCGTCGTTAATTTGTAGTCCGCTGTTTTGTCCTTTGATGACATCTGTGAGCTCTTCCGAAGGGGTGTCGTTAGAGATGCCCTTTAAAATTATCATTGGGAGGAGTTTGCGGGCAGGCTCGGCGGTCACAAATGTGGATTTTTGCAGTTTCTGAAGAGTTTCGTCCCGCTGGGCTTCGTTGTTGAATTCAACCCTAATTTTATTATTGGAAACGGACTGGATTCGAGTCGGGGCATACGAGGTGTGCCTGAAGGTTACACTATTTTTAAAGGACTCTACGACCTGTTGTCTGCTTTGTGTCTCGCCCTTGGACGTGATAATTAGAGCCGGCTTGTTGGTAGGTGGGGGTTTTGTTTTAACTTGAGGTGATGGTGGTGGTGAGTGCAGAGCCTGGGCGTAGGTGGGGGTAGTGTGTTGCGTAATATTGATCGCAGTGAGATGCTGTTTTAATTCCTCACGTACGCAGGAAACTATCTGTGACTTCAAATCCTCGTGGGTAGAGGGGGTGGTGGTGGGAGGTGGCGAGTACTCGGTTTCAGCGGTGCAGTAGCTTGGTATAAGTAATGAGGCTTTGGAAATTTCCTCCGCAGCCTGCGTTATAAAATGTTTGCTGATGGCCGTGACACTTTTTCCTTCATTAACCCTTTGCGCAATGAGTGAAGCGAGAGTGGTGATGACACTGACGCATGATTCTAGGCTGGTGGCGTCGGTAGCAACAGTGGGGAGGGGAGGCAGAAGCGTTTGGGATTGGGATTTTAGTGGTCGAGATTTGGTTTTGGGTAGAGATGGTGTTGGTAACGGTTCTGCTGGTGGGGGTGTTGATGTTGGAGGTGGTGTCGGTTGGGGTGAGGGTGTTGATGTTGAAGGTGGTGTTAGCTGGGGTGGGGGTTCCCCAACAACATTAATATCTGCCATTGTTCTTCTGTTGAGATAGAAGAAGGATAGTAAATAGATATACGAGAGGTGTAATGTGTAGATTTAAACAAAGAACGTTATATAATAGGTTAAAACAGTATATTAGAGGGGGGCTGTAGAAGTGAAAAACGTCGGAATTTAGAGTCTAAGTGTAATGGCAAGAAATGAGAGATTTGGTATGTTGGCTAATTTTTACCCCTCTTCTATAGTCTAGCTAACGAATCGAAAAAGGGTGGGTCGGGCGGGGGCGATTTTTCGCGCGGAGGCAGATTCCTCAGCCCTGGAAGGTCGTGGCTGAACGCGCGATACCTCGAATCGTTCCTAGTGAATCAAGCTATGCAATGATATAAAAAGCAAAACGAAATTCCGTAGTATGTAGAACAAAATTATCGCAGAAAGGTCTGGAACATTTAAATTTAACGATTTTTATAATGAATTCGAATAATCTAGACTTATTTTTTACAGGAGCAGCGACGCTACCAGCAGCAGACGGGAGCCAGGTGACCAGGTGATGTTTTTAGGTCTTGCGAGAGGGACCCGGCTGACGGAGCAAGCCGTTATACGACGCTGAACGAGAATTCCCTTATAAAACTGGAAATTTTGATAAAAATGAATAATTTTTGACACTAATTAAACAATAATACTTTTAATTACTTAGAAGGCTACTAATTATCAGTAAAAAAGTCGAAAACCGCGGCCAAATGCGATGAGAAATGACCGATATCTTCAACTTAGTACTAATAACAGTCGCTACTAGGTAAACTTTCGAACTAGGTAGCTGGACAATACCGTGGGAAGATTTTTCGCGCGGAGGCAGATTCCTCAGCCCTGGAAGGTCGTGGCTGAACGCGCGATACCTCGAATCGTTCCTAGTGAATCAAGCTATGCAATGATATAAAAAGCAAAACGAAATTCCGTAGTATGTAGAACAAAATTATCGCAGAAAGGTCTGGAACATTTAAATTTAACGATTTTTATAATGAATTCGAATAATCTAGACTTATTTTTTACAGGAGCAGCGACGCTACCAGCAGCAGACGGGAGCCAGGTGACCAGGTGATGTTTTTAGGTCTTGCGAGAGGGACCCGGCTGACGGAGCAAGCCGTTATACGACGCTGAACGAGAATTCCCTTATAAAACTGGAAATTTTGATAAAAATGAATAATTTTTGACACTAATTAAACAATAATACTTTTAATTACTTAGAAGGCTACTAATTATCAGTAAAAAAGTCGAAAACCGCGGCCAAATGCGATGAGAAATGACCGATATCTTCAACTTAGTACTAATAACAGTCGCTACTAGGTAAACTTTCGAACTAGGTAGCTGGACAATACCGTGGGAAGATTTTTCGCGCGGAGGCAGATTCCTCAGCCCTGGAAGGTCGTGGCTGAACGCGCGATACCTCGAATCGTTCCTAGTGAATCAAGCTATGCAATGATATAAAAAGCAAAACGAAATTCCGTAGTATGTAGAACAAAATTATCGCAGAAAGGTCTGGAACATTTAAATTTAACGATTTTTATAATGAATTCGAATAATCTAGACTTATTTTTTACAGGAGCAGCGACGCTACCAGCAGCAGACGGGAGCCAGGTGACCAGGTGATGTTTTTAGGTCTTGCGAGAGGGACCCGGCTGACGGAGCAAGCCGTTATACGACGCTGAACGAGAATTCCCTTATAAAACTGGAAATTTTGATAAAAATGAATAATTTTTGACACTAATTAAACAATAATACTTTTAATTACTTAGAAGGCTACTAATTATCAGTAAAAAAGTCGAAAACCGCGGCCAAATGCGATGAGAAATGACCGATATCTTCAACTTAGTACTAATAACAGTCGCTACTAGGTAAACTTTCGAACTAGGTAGCTGGACAATACCGTGGGAAGATTTTTCGCGCGGAGGCAGATTCCTCAGCCCTGGAAGGTCGTGGCTGAACGCGCGATACCTCGAATCGTTCCTAGTGAATCAAGCTATGCAATGATATAAAAAGCAAAACGAAATTCCGTAGTATGTAGAACAAAATTATCGCAGAAAGGTCTGGAACATTTAAATTTAACGATTTTTATAATGAATTCGAATAATCTAGACTTATTTTTTACAGGAGCAGCGACGCTACCAGCAGCAGACGGGAGCCAGGTGACCAGGTGATGTTTTTAGGTCTTGCGAGAGGGACCCGGCTGACGGAGCAAGCCGTTATACGACGCTGAACGAGAATTCCCTTATAAAACTGGAAATTTTGATAAAAATGAATAATTTTTGACACTAATTAAACAATAATACTTTTAATTACTTAGAAGGCTACTAATTATCAGTAAAAAAGTCGAAAACCGCGGCCAAATGCGATGAGAAATGACCGA